>CM056204.1:11502037-11952037 GCA_029692085.1 Gymnothorax javanicus
ATGGCTAATGAGAATACTTTAACGCCCTATAAAAAAGTTATTTCAATACGTTCACAGTTATCACAGAACAAATTAAATGACTCAAAATATATTAAATGTTCAAAAATTCAGTATTCAAATTAAAATTTAAAATTTTCAGAACAAAATAGAAGATTTGAAGTTGATTTGACTTGACTGCTGTGTACTTGACAACTTGAGACATATTTAAACAATGAAATTGACTGTCAGACACCCTTTGCATCCTAATATCTCAAATTTAAGTCAATCTGTCACTGAAAGGACAGGCAGAGCTGCACACATGCAAGCACACACGCAAGTACACACACGCGCACACACACACACACACACACACACACACACAAGTACTTACACACACACACACATGCTCAATCAAGTACCCGCATAAGGTTCAGTGTTAAGCTGTATGTATATGAGTGGGTGTTAGAGAGGGAGGGAAAGAGAGAGACAGACAGAGATAGAGAGAGAGAGAGAGAGAGAGAGAGAGAAGCAGGAGGGAAGGAGACAAAGAGATAGAAGTTGCTCTTGCCAGAAGCAACAAACAGCACCTCCTGTACACGAGAGTAAGAGATCGGGAGAATCTGTGCTTGCTTTGAGAAGCCTGCATGTGTTTCTGAGAGAGAAAAAGTGAGGGAGTATGAGGGAGCGAAAGTGCGAGAGAGAGAGAGAGAGAGAGAGAGAGAGAGAGAGAGAGAGAGAGAGGTGGTTGCACAAACTCATTTTTGAAAGAACTTGGAGCTTGAAGTTTAGCCAACTAAAAATGCTTCACATTTGGTTGCCTTATTTTTTTAAGCTGAGTCAACTTGTTATTTTTTACAAAGTAGCGTGGGGGCTTTCATGCGCCACCGTGTATCCATGAGGGCAGAAACGCCCTACGACGATATGCAGAGGTTGTGTAAATGATTGGAAAAGCTCCTCTGTGTGGTGGCCGATAGAGGCTTGCGCCCCCCAGTGGAGAAACAGTGACGGCATAGTGGTCAGTTTATCTCAGCCAGGGCACCTTCAATATCATCTGCGATGGTAGCCCCTGCAGTCAGTTATGGGCCCAGGTCCCACTCAGTGTTTTATACTGTAATTTATTTATTATTTATGAGTGATGCTTGAGTGGTGACCTTTAATTACTTACGGGCATTAGTAGCCTGCTCTCTAACGAACACACATACATGCACAGACACACAGACACACGCACACATACACACACGCATACACACACAGACATGCACAGACATACACACATGAAATGTACAAACCCACACATACACACACACACACACACACAGACATGCACATATGAAACGTGCACACCCACACACACACACATGCACGCACACACACATGCTCAAAAACATAAACGGATGAGAGTGAAGGATTGCGAGTTCTCGAAATATTCCAGAAACTACATGCTTCGTATGCAAAGTCTTATTGCTTCAAAAAAAAAAAAAACAGTTATGCACCCACGCACGGGCGCGCGCGCACACACACACAACCGTTTTGACTGAGTGCAATGTGATTACGTGAAGATTAATGTAATGTGAGCCCATCTGACACACTGTATGAGCTGTACACTAATCTAAGTTCTCTCTCGCTCTCCTCCCTCCGCAAATGCAAATTCTCAATTCTTTATCGGAAAAGACTTTGGTCATAAACACGGATTAGTCATAATGATTAATGATGGATGATCTTATAAATATGCTTCATAGTCTATGGTACAATATACTGTCATTCCATGAGGGATCACTCTCAATAATTCTCTCGATAATTCTCTCTCCATCCTGCTCTCTCTCTCTCCCCTCTTCTGTCCTTCAGTCACTCTCTCTCTGTTCCCTTCTTTCTTCCCTTGTCTTCCTCCCTCCCTCTCTCTTTTCTCCCTTAGTCACTCTCTCCCTCTTCCACTCTTTCTTCAACATCCCTCTCTCTCTCTGTCTCTCTCTCTCTCCCTCTTTTTCTCCCTGTGCTGTTTTTGCACACATAACTGCTCCCGGCTCTTGTCCTTTGATAGGCGGATGAGTAACAGACCCCCCCCAGCTGGCTATCCTCATTACCATGAGACAGACCTTTTTCTCTCGAGGAAACACTCCCCCCAACACACACACACACACACACACTCTGACCCCCCTGTGGGTGAATGACTGACGCTCCCTGATTGAGCCGGACCCCCCCAAAACCAGCCCTCTGCGTTGTCATGATCGCAGACACCCCACTGAACCCTTTGAGCGCCGAATACATTTTCAAGGAATTGAAAATGTAGTTATCCTGAGCCCCTGCGGGAGCTCTTTTAAACAAGTTGCCACATGATAGGTTTTCAACAGCATCTAACTTTGATATCTTACATCATTGGGCAACTATAGTCGCCCACAGCGCTGAAAGGGTTAAGCTTCATCCGCTGACTCAGAGCGCTGTGTGTGTGTGTGTGTGTGTGTGTGTGATTGTGAGTGTATGTTCTGCCCTCACTGTGTGTTCTGTGTTTAAATGAAAAATAATTTTCAAATAGACTTTAAGTCATGGTAATACTGACACCAAATAATAAAATAGTAATCAATAATGTTTACCAATCATTCGTAATGCTGTAAATTTATGTTATCTTGCTTATTATCTCTTATCAGCTATGATACAATACATAATTTACATTGCATAAAATTATAAATCTAATGTACACAGTGTAAAGACAAAAACTTAAGTTTTTTATTATTCATTAATGATGGTAATTATAAAGTGTGACCCTTTTTTTTAATAGATTCTTGCTGACTATTGCAATTCATTGATGATGAATCAATCCACTTTTATTGCAATAGATATTCCAGCCGCAATCAAAACAGTGAAAAAGTAAACAGCGCCTACAATTAAAACAAATGACAAAATTGGACTAAATGGAGTTCACCCAATCTGGCCTTTTTGCTTGTGTTTATCAATGCCATTATGTGAAAATTATCACTAAATGCACTTACTGTGATTTAAAGGATTCATGCCAACAAATTTCCCAATTAATGACCTATAAAGCATAAGTAAAAATGATATGATTAAAATAAGCCACGCACAACCACTCCACTGGGCCTTTCCACAACCCGTGTTTTTCCGACCAGTGACAAGCCTGAAGCGATTATGCATATTTCAGATTCGAAAACAAAGCTGTCTGCAATGGCACCTCCAAGGGGTGGCCAGAAGGGGCCGCGGCCACCACGCAAAAATGAATGCCCCCCCCCAACCGACGACACCTATCAGTTATTAAAATTTTTGCCATCGCAAAAAAACCATAGATCGTATAAAGGGCGAAACAAATGTGGTTTTGTCCAGGTAATTACCGGACACTTCTGTATTGACACATAGTTCCCTCGGTGGGAGGCAAAATTTTTTCTGCAGGTTGGTTGGTTCCATTACGTACATCAGCCAATCACATCTCGGCTGTACTCGTATCAATGAGAATGGCAACGCATTCGACCTTATCACTGTCAGGTGAGTTGTGTACACGGCAAATTTGTAAAATGCTCGTCCGACAATAACGATGTAAGTGCTCCACAATGCGCTAAATTACAGGTACACTAGCTGGTCTGCTGCAGAAGTCCAACAGTCTATTTATTAGGCCTTGGCTTCGGTGAGTAATGGTGCAGATCGGAAAGCAAATTTTTTGATATCAGAAAGTGAGGATGATGTCCGACGTTATTAGCCCCAAAAACACTTCATGACCATAGACTGTTCGTGACACAGGCTCCTTTTTGAGGCATTGAGCTGATAAGCATATGGTCGTCACTGGAGCACATTGAGGATGCGAGTTAGTTTCTGAACCAGTATTTTGAACATCTGCTGCAGTGGACAAAATAGTATTTTGAAAATACTGTTCAACTGACCGCTCGCCAACTATTGGGACCCCAAAGAAAATAGATTATGAATCTAAAAGAACCATAGCTTTTCTCATCTTTATCGTACTCTATTGAAAATAAATAATTTTGCACCCGGACCAACCAGACACCGATTTCATTAATGCTGCGTGAATCATCCTCAAAAAATGCGGGACCTCAGATCAGAGTGGAAGGGAGCATCCAATCTAATCCATCTCGATAGAGGATAAGAGATTGATGTTGATAAGAGCTATGGATGCATGTGTCCAGTGGCAAATGGTTTTATTTGGCTAACTTGTATCAACATCATTCGCGAACCTTCTATCCTGATGGATTAGATTGGATGAGCTCTTCCACTCTGATCTGAAGTCCCGCATGTACATGATTAGCCGTGCAGCAGGAAGTCGGTGACTGGTTGGTCCGGTTGCAAGATGATTTATTTACTTTAGAGTACAATAAAGATGAGAAAAGCTGCGGTTCTTAGATTTATAGTCTATTTTGTTTAGGGTTCCGATAATTAGCCAGCGGTCATTTGAAAAGTATTTTGTCGATTGCTGCAGATGTTCAAACTACTGGTTCAGAGACTAACTGGTAACGTCTGACCAATGTACTCCGGTGAAGAGCATATGCTTATCAGCTCAATGCCTCAACTAGGAGCCTGTGTCACAAACAGTCTACGGTCACAAAGCAGTCTGTTTTTGGGCTAATAATGTCGGACATCGTCCTCACTTTCGGATATCACGAAAGCTCTCCGATCTGCAGTATTAGTCACCGAAGCCAAGGCCTAACGAATAGAGTATTGGACTTCTGCAGCAGACCGTTTACTTGCTATTTAGTGTATTGTGGAGCACTTTAATCGTGATTTTCTCATTTGTCAAATTTTTGGCCATCTATAATCTTGATACTTGAAATGGTATGATTAACAGTACATACTTGTAAATAATATAAAATACAATGTGCTAAACATAAATATTTTGTCAGCTAATATTTATGATTAAGCAGCTCATAGCCTGATTGGAGGTGATGCATTCAAAATGTTATTTGATGGGTTCCTGAACTGATCTCATGTGAATATCATAATCTGACATTCATATGATAAGACAAAACTCTAAACAATGTATTATGCAATAAAATAGTGTCTTTGCTTTAATTTGCATACCGGGAAAATCCTTATGTATCCTACTTAGTGGGCCACCCCCATGATATTCTCTGGCCCCCCACTAAATATTTTCTGCAGGCGCCACTGGCTGTCTGGCGGGTGACGTCACACTAAGGTCAACAGTCCAGTCAATCACTCACTTTCTCAACAATTATTCAAGCTTTTTTGACGAGTTTTTACGCCAAAACTTGCTGGATGCCTATTCAGTGTGCAGTATACGGCTGCGCTGCAACAGGTTACTGAAGAAGGGATGAAGTATTTCATTCTTTTCCTTTCCGAAGAATTCAGCAACACGGAAATGATTGATCCATTACACAAAGCGCTTTTGCTATTTGAGCTGAAACATCACCGCAGGCTTTGCAGTAAGAACTTTTCAAAGGCGATGTTGGACCGTGACCTGCTTGTTCGACTGGGTTATCCTCTAGTACCAGGGGCAACAGCGCATCTCACATCTAACACCATCCGAAAGCATGTTAACAGTGCAGCGTCCTAGTCATATTATAAAAACCGCTTAACGGAATGAAACTCAGCTAGCAGCCCATGAAAACCATTTTTAACAAAATGAAACACATATCCAACACTAAGCTACTAAGTGAGCTTGAAGCAAAAACACGGAATGCTGCATTAGTTGCAAAAGTGGTGCTAACGATTCTGTAACTTCAATGTACCGCGCAAACAATATATCATATAAAAGCAGAGACTACCGATTCTAACCACATACGTTTTATCGCTCTACAACCAAAACTAAGTGAATTAGCAGCCGATTTAGCAAAAACAAACTGCACTTCATATGTACATGACCATACTTTAGTTGTCTTGCAATCTAAGTTGTGTTCAAGGGCATAAAATGCACTTCATATTTGCCCAAAAGTCTTTGTGGTTTTGAAACCATCGCTGACAGAATCCAGCTATTTTCAAGTCTAGGAGGAGCTTTGTTATAAGGGGTAGGAAAGCTGCAAGCGTGTTGATAAAACATGTCGTTGTTATTGTTGCGGTAGCAGAGACAGGACAGTGAGTTTCAGTTTGAAGTGGGATGTTTGGTATAGCCCCAGTCTTCAGTTTTGCAACTGCATTTGGGTAATGTTCATTGTCCTATTTTGCCGCTTACTTTCGTTAGTCTAGTAATTTATATTTTGCAGACTTTCAAACATGGTAGATAAGCGTGCTAAGCTAAATTGTCCGTCATCATATCTTCGCGTTCTGGTGAAGACTGATCACTGTCGCAGTCATTCCAATGGTCGTAAATGTCCAACACTCGTTAAGTTTCAGGGCTTGATCTTTTGTTTCCCAGTTATGAAATAACTTTCCGTATTGGATCGTAAACATATGGCTCTAAAGACAGAGAGGTAAGCGGGCTTTCAGGCGGGTCAGATTCGTGGTCGAACATAATGTAAATCACTGTTCTTCAACCAACCTGTCCTCCAACCATACGCTTAAATAGGTCGATAATTCTCATTAAAGCCGCTTTCACACTGGACGCGAAACAAATTTTTCGCACGACAGATTACATTCAAAGTCAATGCAAAGACGCGAATACACGCCCGTGCACTTTGCATTGACTTTGAATGTAATCTGTCGTGCAAAAAATTTAATTCGCGTCCGGTGTGAGAGCAGCTTTATTCTGATTTACGAACCATAGGAGCGTTTCCTAAAATCGCGCCCCTACTGGCAGCAGGAAGGTACTGTTAGCGTTACAGTTATAGTTCCAGATACAGCTCCAGTCATATTTACGCTTAAAATAATGGTTTGGGTAAGGATTAGAGTTGAGGTTAGGGTTAGGGTTAGTATTACGATTAGGGTTAGGATTAGGTTTAGGTTAGGGATTTACTGACGGTGACGCTGACGATGGAAACCAGATTGTAGCTATTTAAATGACTGCTAGAGGTCGCTTCACTCCTAAAGGTAACTTCAGGTCATAATAAGCTGCTTGACAAACGACCTTTCCGGGCGTATTTGTTGGAGGACAGGCTCTCTTCAACTGACATTCAGCTAAGTGTCACATCGGCTAGCCTTACTTTGACGTCACTTGGGTCACGTGACCAGCAGCTCATTAACTTTTGTTTAGGATTGAGGCTACTGACTTGGAAGGCCGAAATTCGCCAAGGGTGGTAAAACAAACCAGAAAGCGCTATAGGCAGTGTAATTACAGTGCAATTTACAAGCAATAAAACCATAATTTAAAATAACTACTTATTTTGGCATGAATCCTTTAAAGAGTATTGTGGGGCATTAATATTTGGCATTTATGATTGCAATATCTGGCACCATGGCATACTACGTGTTGCAGTTATAACATGCTATAACAGTTGCCATAACTGTGTAATTACAAAGCAGTGAAAACTCCTGTCCTGTGGAAGGTGTCATAATAACTGTTTTATAAAGAGGTAATAACAGTTTTTACCTTCTCAGTATATTTTGTCAGCTGTTTTATCATGATTCCACCCAACCATAACAGTACAGATCCTGAGTCCAATCAAGAGCTTTAGATTGACAGAAAAAATGCAGGTTTGCTAATTTATTTGCCTCTTTTCGTACATTTGAAAGACGCATTGCTTCAACTCAACCAAGGAGTGCTTTAATTGTTGTCTACGATGTTTGATGTTCCCTCGTGAAGATTCATGAGCGGGGATTTTCAGTCGTTTATGAGTTAGAAAAGAACACCCACATAGGAGAGTGGGTAACAGCAAAATCTTGCCAATTGTAAAACAAGACAATTACCAGAACTTTCCCCTCGCTGGGGAATCGGCAGCTTCTGCATGCTTCAAAAAGAATAAGAGGATAGCTAAAAAAACAGCAGAACTTTTTGGTTTTTCTGTGAATTTTGTTTAGTGACTGTAAATTTATGATTAGGCTGCTTCAAGAGGTTTCCTGGACTGTGACACAAATTGACAGTAATTGTGGCATCTCACATTGAGCGTGATGCAAATGCTAGTTTGCGACTGGACTCGACTTCTTAATAGATTCTGCATCACATTATGTCACATTACATAAACTCAGTGTCAAATTCCACCAATGCTGTGAGTGGTTTTCCTACTAGTATATAGACTGCAACAGACTTTGTTTCCCCTGTTGCATACATAAACACCTACTTGTGCACACTCAAACACACACACACACACACACACACACACACACACACACACACACACATACACACTCACACACACACACACACACACACATACACGTGCACACATAAATACGCATGCACGCACACATGCACACACACACACACACACACACACACACACACACACACGCACACAAACACTTAATAAAAACCGCAATTAACTTCCTCCACCATACACACCCTCACAAATCCCGTCTCACCGACACAAACATGTACACAACCACACAGAGAGGCACTCACACACAAACCCATGCGTACCCACTCAAATTACACCCCCACATTATTTATTATCTCTTATTTACGGCCCACAGGTCTGTGTTTACTCCCGGCCATCTGTCTCTACCTCCCGGAGCGGCATCTGAGGGAGACTATGTCCTCATGACAGTTTCCTCTCTCCTCTCGCGGTCACAGCTCAGCGATCTGTGCTGCGAGCTATGACATGACACGGAGTACACGCCCTCCCGCCGCCCAGCGCACCCCTCTGTCAGTGTACCCCACACCCGCGCCCCCAACACACACACACACACACACACACACACACACACAGACACACACACGCTCACTCACACAAGGCACAGACATTCTGCTCACTAAATACCCCTCATAACCGTATCTTAATCCATCTCCCATGATGCTCTGCAAGTGACTTTTTAACCCTTGGATACGCAATCAGGAATCAAGTTATTGTGGGGACTCGGATATGCAAATGAGTCACTCGTTCGCTCATTCACTCACTCACTTGCTCACTCGCATTCATGTACTTGGTCACTCAATCCCTCATTCGCTCACTCACTCGTACTCTCACTCGCTTGGTCCCTCACTCGCTTACTCACTCTGACTCTCACTCGTTGAACCCTCACTCGCTTACTCACTCACACTTTCACTCACTCGCTCACTCACTCACTGACTCGCTTGCTCCCTCACTGGCTCACTCATTTGCTCACGCACTTGCTCGTTCACTTGCTAACACACTCGCACTCTCACTCACTCATTCACTTTCTCGCTTGCTCACTCTCACTCACTCACTTGCTCACTCCCTCACTGGCTCACTCGCACTAACTCACTCGCTCGCGCACTCACTTGTTCGCTCGCTAACTCACACTCACTCACTTGCTTGCTCACTCTCTCACTTGCACTCTCACTCGCTCGCTCAGTCTCACTCACTCGCTAACCAACTCATTCATTCACTGACTCACTCACTCATTTAGTCACTCACTCGGCTGTTAGCAGATCGATATCTAAACCTTATTTTGTTTGTCGCCACAACTGAGTTCTAAATTGCTATGACAAGGACATTCAGATTTTCACGGTATCTATGATTTGCCCATAGGGAACCTTTGATTAAACCTTTTAAACCCACCCTGTTAAACCTCTCTCTCTCTCTCTCTCTCTCTCTCTCTCCCTCCTTCCATCTTTTCTTCCATTTCTGCGTCTGCCTTTCTCCCTGTATGTTTTTCATTCTCTAATAATGTCTAGCTATAATCTGTCGCCCACTCCAGCTGCATCTTTCTGTCTCCATCTCTTATTGCCAAGCCGTATTGGAGATTCTTTGAACACAAACACTGATTAGTCAAAATTACCGATGACAATCTCCTGTAAATAAAGTGCTTAAGCCATTGTTCAATACACTGGCATGTCTTGTGGGCTCTCTATCCATCTCTCTCTCTCTCTCTCTCTCTCTCTCCCTCTCCCTGTCCCCCCGACCGAGACCAAATCCTTTCATCTCCTGTTTTGAAGGGTGAGGTTCGCAATGGTTCGCACCAGGAATACACATAGCTTCTCTCTGTCTCTTCCGCTTTATATAGATGACACCAAGCATTTTTATTTTCAGTTTTTGCAAAATAAGTAAACCTCCCAGTACTGGTGACCTTTTTTTATTTTATGCGAGGACATTTCTATTTACAGTAAAACCCAATTTATTTGCCTTGCTTCAAGGGAAGACTGTTTTAAAATGCAGAATACCACATAATGAAATTTCACTGTTTATATAAGCTCAGTTTTAGACACCGTTTGGTTAAATTCCCAAAAATTAATTACACTCTGGTTAAAGCACCCCTTATCTTAGAAACCCAAATATATATTTATGGAATGGGACAAAATGCGCACATTTTTTGCAGAGAATACATTCCATGTATCAAATGGAAAAAAAAATCCCGTCAGTTCTGATGTAACAGCCACAGTTTGGAATTAGGAATCGAGGTACTGATCCTGAATCAGTGTCTTTGTTGGAAATTCCTGCCGATTTCAAATTGCTTTGTACTCATCTGCACCTTAAATTCTGCAAATGCTTATTAATACTTATGAAGGCTTATAACCACTAATCATACACCCAGAACAAAGGCAGAATGGTGTCACATCTGCTGGATGGCGTATTGCTGAATACAACTGGAAATCACCATGAAAAAGACATTAGTACCAAACAATCTTCTCCAGTTTGACACAAACTAAAAAAAAACTGTTCGGTAGAAATTTTATCTGAAGGGAGGGGAGTCAGTTTGATCGGTCAAACATGAACGCCCATTGAGAACTGCAATAAACTTGAACAAGTATAAAATGATGTTCATTGGAGGGGAACTGATCATCATCAGACATTTTTTACAAAAACTACCCTTTCTTGTACTCAACAATGTCATAATAAAAGTAAAATTGTTTTCCAGGAGGAGTAAGGAAATAGTTTAAGGTGTGAAGATGAATGAGTTTTACAATTTTGTTATTTCTATGGACTATACATTTTAAAATGTTTTTTGTTGTGCGATTCTGAATCGACAAATGTGAGAAAATAAGAATTTTGCCAACAGCATCTCTTTGATTTGCAGCTCTCCCATATCTCTGTCTCCCCCTGTCTTGCAGTGCTGGTACTGCACCAAGATGGACCACAGTCCTCACCTGACCTTCATAACATCCTGACCTGGCTCTGTTGGTGAAGTAATCCAGCAACACAATACAGCAGAACTATGAATTCCAGGGAGAAAACACCCCTTCGCCCCATTTTGCTGTGAGAGAGCGTTCATCTTATTTTCCTGCAAGTGCCACAGCGAACCCCATTGCTCAAGATAAGGTTGTTATCGCGGAAGAACCTCGCCACCACTGCCAGTTAAGCGCTCTGTGAATAATGGCAGAGATGTCAGCAGAAAATAAACTGTGAAAAGTTGAGCTCAAGGTTATGTAGAAACTATGAACTGTACTTTTGTTTTCTATCAGTTATTTTGATCTAATTCACTACAGAAGCTTCCCTGCTAAAGAAACGGTGTTTAACAATTCATGAAGGACAATGGTAAACAACCCGGATATTTTAGGTATCCCAAGTTTTCCGGTCAACTGTAACTTGACGCACCTGATTTTACTAATTGGTCACTCTGTCAAACTGTTGCACTAGCTGTGTAGTGAGGTGTGCTTTTTTAGGACTGGAGTGAAAACCTACAGGACAGTAAATCTCCAGGATTATACTCAGTGAAAATTGTGGTGCGCTTTCTGATATTACCCAGAGGACTCTGACAAACCTATCACTATGACCAAAAATGACATAAAATGTCTTCCGTTTCCTCTTCGAATTCCATCATTCAAAAACCCTATTTTGTTGATAAAATTACTATTTTTAGGTTGACAGCTTAAAAAACAAGCGCAACCATTATTCACTGGGCAGATGTGAGCATTATGGACTTGCGGAGCAAAATATTATTTTCTGTCATCAGAGATGGAGGATATAGAACTTGAGTAAAGTGCAGTGATTTAGGTGAGACAAAGTCCAAAGGCTTGACTGACACATTGATTTTTCTGTCACAAGTTTCCATATTTGGAATGAGACTATGATAAACAACTGCCCTGGGGCAGGAGGAGAAGGTCATTTTGCACTGACACAAACCAGCACATCCTTTGACTAACAGGCCCCAGGGACATGAAAAGGCCCCATGGTGCTGCTCACGGCTGGTTTACACTTTCTGCCATGATCCTCAAAGTCTTAATAATCCCCATGGGACGGACTTTCCAACAGGACTTTTCAACGCTGAATTACTTCCAAAATCAGAGCACGTACCAGGTTTTGATTATGCATTCCAAGACTGGTCAATCCTGTTCCCGAAGGTCTACCATTCTACAAGTTTTCATTCGAGCTCTTCAGTGGTACACCTGATTCGAGATGTTTGTATGTAAACAAGATGTGCTCCGTTGGAGTGAAAACCTATGGGATGGTGGTAGCTCTCCCAGAGCAGAGCTGGTGACCACTGACATACACTCTTTCATCATTGTGCCAAACTGTATCCCAGGATGAAAAGATAAGTATTTTTGATAATCGTGAGTAATTTGAGAACAAATGTTGAATGTTTCTCAGCCTCTGTTTGCAACCAGATTTATGTTGGTACATCTGCTCAAACCCTAAGCCTAGCAACACTGGGCTCGTCCTGTAGGCCTCAAATGATTCGTTAACTCCGAGAGAATGCTGAGCTGCGTACTCCATTTCTCCAATCACATAAACATCCCTACCTGCTTTTCATTTCCTGCAGCAAAATCTGGAGCAAAAAAAAAAACTGCTTTGTTCTGGAGCTTGTTTACACTGAACAACCTTTTTCAGTTTTATTTCATAGCTTTTTTCTACCAATATTATCTTCCCATTCTCGAGAATGTCGGCCATCTTAAAGATGAGATAGTTACTCTCATTGTTTTACAGACGTCTCGATGTTTCTATTTAATCCCAGCAAAAAACACTTCTCGTGCCCCATTTTCTATCTCAGGAGGCTTTAACACGAATCTCGATGGTGGTACGGAAATTTTATGATGGAAACTTTGCTCATCTCCAGCTTTAGTAATGCCAACAATCCATGTTTATCCATAGCTGTGTTCACAATTTAAAATGTGAATCATTTTAACTCAGTTCTTGACCAACACTGATCAATACTTTGCGGACGCAATAGTGTCTATAGTCTGGCTATGTACACATACTGTACTTTACATTAGATTTGACTTGCTCATGATGCAAAAATGAAGCGTTAGGTCAGATTCAGAGCCTATGTCAAGACAACAATCAATACTAAATTAAAAAACACAAGGTTAAGCACAACTGCAGGACCAAAAATGATATTATGAGGGTTAAGTCTGGTGCAGTCAGCATTAAGTAGGACTTTCCCGGTACTGTAAAAGCTAACTAAGAATACGTAAAAGTTAAGATAGGCAGATGAATAGTTGCAGGCTCATATACTGAAGTGTTATACGAAGCATCAGTAGACATGACAATAAAAGTTCAGTTAGGATAGCAGGACCTGGAGGAATATGGTAAGGGAAGCACTTTAAGCCTGGCACATTATGTACTTAAATGAGACTTTCCTCATAATATAAAGGCATAGTCAGTGTTAGCGGAGCAGGAATGAAGGATTAAAAAAAGTTTATTTTCAGTCGGGGGAGACGAGAGTGATTCTGCTGTCCTGGATGTTGTGGGGAGGGGGAAACTGCATCTCAGGGAAAATACTTATCCCGCATCTATAAGCCATGGGGTGGGGGGTTAGGCAAAACGGCAAAAACAGGTCATATGAGCAGAAAAAATAAGGACCCACCCCCCATAAATGAATGAACTCAAACAAAACAGGTGGCAGTGGTTCTGGAGGTTTAGCCTGCAGTTCTGATAAATGATGTTTTTCCACATCACCGGTGGGAAAGATTCAATAATTACCCAGCAGACGGAGGCTTCTGGTGAGTTTTTCAAAGCAAACCGGCCTCTGTGCTCGGCTGTTTTTTTTCTCTGTCTCTCCCTGCAGTTTCTCACACTAAAACAAACTGCTCAAGGCACTGCCAAGTTTCTCTGACTGTACTGTCAAAAATGAAAAAAAAAGAGTCTTTGCCAGTAATTTTTATTCAAGTATTTGCACTCAAAAAAATCTTTTTTTCTTTTGCTTCTCGATTGAGTCGGACAGAAATATTGCCAGCGGGGTGAGATACTAAGAACTCATTTTAAGATAAGCCAGTTTGGTGAAGAGAAGCTTAAAACAACCTCACACTGTGGTCTCCAACACTGTTCCTGCAGAGCAACCACCCTGATGGTCTTCACTCCAATCAAAGCTAACCCAACCTCATTTCCCAGTCAGAGATCTTGATGAGCTGCTAATTAGCAAAAAAGTGTTCTGAGTTAAGGCCCATTCACACCGGGGCGAAGCGGAAAAGCGGCACAGATTTGCGGAATATTTGCAGCGCGAAAATTCCGCGTGAAACCATTCACACCGAACTCGGTGCGAAATTTCGTGTTCTTGTGTTCCAATTCCGCACAGCGGAAAAACAAATTTGCGAGTTGTAATTTAACCTAAATGAACCATGATAGCAGCAGCAGCAATGATGACATTGTTTGTATGTGTCTGAACCATAACGTTAGCCTCGCAGTCTACTTTTGCACTGACGTAGCCAACGAACGTTTTGCTTATTGAGGTCCGGACCTGGGGCTGTTTCAATTAACTTAAGTTGTCCAACCCAGACGAAACTGCATCATAATTTGCACCTCAGCGACGCCCAGATTCGTGATTTGGTGCACAAATATTCAAAATATGAAAACGTTAATCGAAAAAAAAACAACTATGATTAGCTAGATCTCTACCATGAAAAAGTAAACTAACTGCACACATAGCTATAAGCTGTCATGTTAAATTTCAGTGTTAACTGAATACAAGCTATCTAGCTAATCAAAAGGTTCAAATGCTGTGACATCAATAGAAACAAATCATTTCATTGGCTAAAAGGATAAAGGCCCATTCAGACTGGGGCAGAATGGAAAAGCGGCACGGATTTGTGGAATATTCGCAGCACGAAAATTCCGCATTAAACCATTCACACCGAACTCGGTGCGAAATTTTGCGTTCTTGTGTTCCAATTCCGCACAGCGGAAAAACAAATACGCGAGTTATAATTTAACCTAAATGAAATATGATAGCAGCAGCAGCAGCGATGATGACATTGTTTGTTTGTATCTGAACCATAACATTAGCCTCACAGACTACTTTTGCACTGACGCAGCCAACGAACATTTATTGATGTCCGGACCTGGGGCTGTTTCAATAAACTTAACTTGTCCAACCCAGGCGAAGCTTCATCATAATTTGCACCTCAGCGACGCACAGCTTCGTGATTTGGTGCACAAATATTCAACTTATGAAAACGTTAATCGGAAAAAAAACTATGATTAGCTAGATCTCTAACTACTATGAAAAAGTAAACTAACTGCGCACATAGCTATAAGATGTCACGTTAAATTTCAGTGTTAACTGAATACAAGCTATGTAGCTAATCAAATCATTTCATTGACTAAAAGTACAATTTCGCAGGCGGAAATTGTCCCATTCACACCAAGCGCAAATTTCCGTGCGGATTATTTGCGTGGATTTTTATAGAAGCTAATTCTCAAATGTAAGCTTGCACACCAAGGGTGAATTTCCGTGCGGCAGAAAAAAACATCCGCACGGATTTAAGCTTCTGCAAAAATCCGCCTGCGAAATTGTACTTTTCGCCAATGAAATGATTTGTTTTTATTGATGTCATAGCATTCAAACCTTTTGATTTGCTAGATAGCTTGTATTCAGTTAACACTTAAATTTAACGTGACATCTTACAGCTATGTGCGCAGTTAGTTTACTTTTTCATAGTAGTTAGAGATCTAGCTAATCATAGCTTTTTTTCGATTAACGTTTTCATATGTTGAATATTTGTGCACCAAATCACGAAGCTGTGCGTCGCTGAGGTGCAAATTATGACGTAGCTTCATCTGGGTTGGACAAGTTAAGTTTATTGAAACAGCCCCAGGTCCGGACATCAATAAACGTTCGTTGGCTGCGTCAGTGCAAAAGTAGACTGTGAGGCTAACGTTATGGTTCAGATACATACAAACAACGTCATTGTCGCTGCTCCTGCTATCATGGTTCATTTAGGTTAAATTATAACTCGCAAATTTGTTTTTGCGCTGTGCGGAATTGGAACACAAGAAAGCAAAATTTCGCACTGAGTTCGGTGTCAATGGTTTAACGTAGAATTTTCGTGCTGCGAATATTCCGCAAATCCGTGCCGCTTTTCCGCTCCGCCCCGGTGTGAATGGGCCTTAACAAGGACAAAAAAAAAGTAAGTAAATAAATAAATAAATAAAATTAATAAATAAAATTGATAAAACTCAAACATTAAGACAGGTAGTTTCACACTGCTACAAACCCAATACTGAAATAGTTGGCAAATCGTGGAAATTGAAATAAAATTGAAAACGTCTGATTTGAAGAGTTCACCCACTACTATATTGAAAACATTGCAACAACACATTATGTAATGCTCTAAATCCATCCATCCATTATTAATATCGCTTCATCCTTTCTAGGGTCGCAGGTAAACTGGAGTCTGTCCCAGCTGACTATGGGTGAAAGGCAGGGACCCACCCTGGACAGCTTGTAATGTTCTAACGTTGTGCATTTAATTGCTTATAGAAAATATACAATGAAATAAGTTCAACAGATTCCAAAAAATTTTGCACAGTTGACTGTTTACCACTGTGTAACATCATGTCTTCTAATGATGCTCATTAAGCATTTGGACACTGAAGACTCCAGTTGTTCTAGTCAGCAGCAAGCAGAATTTTCCTCCGTCCCCCAATCATGCAGCTTTTCCGCTGTGCAACAGTACAGGGCCCATTTTGTTTCAAAATGCACCATAGATTCTCAATCTCAGACAGATCAGTACTGCAGGCTGGCCAATCTAGCACCCTCTGCCTATGCAGCTGTGCAGTTTTAATCCATGTAAAATGGGGTGTAGTGGGTAAAATGCGCAAAATCTTACCAATGTATTTTTGGGAAATGTTTTCCAAGTGATGGATTATAAACTTATGCATCTGTTGGCAAATTGGTTAGCTTCAACCAGTCTTTCCTCTTGAGGGACATGGCCTTTTGTGGAGGCTCCTTCTATACTGAAATATGATTAGCCTGCCTGTTTAACATCACCTGCTTCACATCACCGCACTGTTGCAACTTGTCACATTATCATTAGTCCTAAATTGCCCCTACACCAACTTTTTTGGAGTCTGCCACAGTCACCAGGTTTGAAATAAGCATATTTTCAACAAACAATTGAATCCATAAATTAAATGCTCAAATAATGTGTTGTTGCAGTGTTTGTAATGTAGAAGAGGGTAAATAGACTTTTTCCATAATCTGCCTAATTGGGGTCATTTGTATGTTACAACAATGTTTTAGATTGGTTTTTTCTGCTATTGTGAACTCATTCTGCAAGTGTAAAATGCTGTTAAGTCCCACACTTATGATGACAATGCAATTATTTGCACCGCAACAGCAGATACCCTCGTAAAATTCCCAAGAGGACATGCACAGCATGCAGCCGAGACTTGACACAACTTTATATCAATCTTTAAGCTACTGATTTCCAAAATCCAGGAACTGAGCTGGGAAATCCCTAAAGACCAGTAAAGCAGAAGCAGAGTTAATGTGATTGGAGACATGAAATGCGACCCATCTCTACACCCCTCTCAGCAAAATTTAAAAAACAAACAAATCAGCAGAAATAGGTATTGCCTGTGATGTAAACTCACAATGTTGAGCTGAAATCGTCCACACAAGCAAAAAGCAAACTTTGCCACGAAATATATTAATAGTTATCTTTTGTCTGGACTGCGGTAAAGTGGTGGCCAGCCCTATAAACGCGAAAGTCTGTAATGGAGCGAGAGATCAAGTAACAACATTAGTCGGTTGAGTATTGGAGCTTGCCCATTGAGAGTCGCTCTTTCAAAACGAAAAACCATGAACAAGGGCCAGCCGTACACTAGGTTTTCACTTTGACTTGTTGTTGCTGAAGTTCATGAAAGAAAAAGACCAAATGTAGTGATATACTGAGAGCAATAACATTTCCAAGAGCTGTGGGCGGGAACGTGATATTGCAGGAGGCAAAGTCACCATTGAAATCTCTTTCAAGGAAAAGATTTGAAATATCTGAGCGGAACATTGCAGAGCTCTGAGCTTGGATCTTTTCAGCACATTTCGAGATGAGGAGGACAGAGTGTATGAGCTGCCTCTGCTCTGTCTAATACTGCTGGCAGGAAGGTTTATCGCAGTAACGATTATAATTGCCAGCATAGTCATGCCTCTTTTTTACACTTGGCTTTGTGCTTTCACAGGAGCAAAGAATAAAAAGGAGTCATAGAACAAAAAGAGTCTTTGGGTGTATTTTTTAAGTAGGACATTTTTTTCTGTCTGCAGCCTTGTATGGTCTTAATGACAAGATTTGCTCGGGTTATTTGGATTAAATCAAAAGTCTAAACACTGATTACCATATTTGCTTATTTGGCCAGTTTCTTACAAAATCGGGGCTAGGATTTTTAAAAAAGGTGACAATTCGAATCGTATTTTTGATGGATCCAACAGAATCAACGTGTATTAGGAGTTTTATATTCTATTTAAATTTGGAAGCATATTCAAAACCATAGAGCTAGTAAATTGGGGGGGTTGTGCCTGAAAACTTTCAATTTTCAGATGAAGCCACCTTTCATTTTGACTCAAAAGCAGTATGGAAAAGCATATGCAAAGACAAGCAAATCATTAAAAAAATTAATACTTATTAGCAGCCAGAAAAGAATGAAATATTCTTGCTTGTGTTCTTATTTACCTGACAAGCTGTCTCTGACAAGCTGGTGCCAATGTTGTTGTCTAATAAATGGCTGATGCTAATCAGTTATAGTTTAAAATTCAAAGGTCGTTCTGCCTGAAGTAGCCTCAAGTGACTCTATTTCCTGCTCTTCCATTTTGACGGATAAACTCCAGGGGTGCATCTCAATTCTCTTATTTGACATTTCCTCACTCCTTGATCCTCGCTTTAACTGGAAGTTGTTCTAAATCTGCCATCTTACAGACTGTCCTGAAGCTCTTATTTCTGCTGCAAGGAACGAGAAGGGAGCTCTGAGGAGCCATGAGCGAGGTTACACGAGAGCTGCCTTCCTGGAAGACTTCCAGCTGAAATCCAGACGTCAATCGGTAACAACACATGCTGATCGCAGATCCAACTGTGCATCCGTCATCAGAGACGGACGCCACTTCCCCTGACGCCTCAGAGGAGAGGACATCTAATTTTTTAAAAAACATTACCTCCTTGTTTCATCCTGCTGCGAATGGTTTCCTTGTGTCTCATCATGCATCCCTGTTAGGTGGCACCAAGATGCAAGGAAAAGACGCAAGTGTGGGAAACAATCTCAGAGAACTGAGACGCACCCCAGGAGTGAGTTGAAATCCTCCTGGAGGACACAGGAGAGCAACTCTCTTCTCATTATCACTGGAGAGGACAGAGACACTTCGGGATGAATTGCTGCTATTAATTCAGAGTCCAGCGAGCAGAAGGCCACAGATAAAACGCTTGATTGGATCCGTGACCTTTCCTCTGTCACTCGGTGGTCAAAAGCTGTTACTCTGTCCGGATGACTAATGCCTGTTTACTGTTTTTTGTTTGTTTCCCGTGGTGTGCAGTAACTGCCGCTGTTGTCTAAGCTTCATGAATTATGGTCACTCACTTACTCACTCAGTCATGGACGTTTTGGTGGGTATGCTTGGTGGGACACAAGCGCATTACGCATTGTGGATCTGAATGGTTTCCCTCTTGTTTTTATTTTACAGCCCACAAGGTTTGCAAATTCACAGTTTAAGTGGAAAATAACTGGCTTTAGCCCACAACACAATGTTTTAGTTGATTAAAGCTACTTGAGTTACTGCTGATTAAACGGGACCTTCAGTGGCGCCCCAGCAGGTGAGTGGGGATCAATAATGTGCAGTGAGTAAAACACACAATTCAAGGATCAAGGATTGTTCTTTTTATTTTATTTTTGGAACTAGTCTTTTAATTCAATGATATTCACAGGGTGCAAAAAGCTTTTAATACTTCCATTCTTTCACCATTTATAGGGTTTTTTTTTTTTTTTTTAGTGTGTCTATGGTGATTGGTTCCCTGTCCTGTACCACCCTATTACCCAACTCTGTACTTCTTCTTGATGTTTCGGGCTGTAACCATACCTGGGCCACATAATTTGAGTTCTACTGGTGTGTGTTATTTATTTAGAACTTTGGGATCATGAGAATATTCTTCTTTGGAGCTAACAAAACTCTTAGGCCTGCAGTGCTTTCACACCTGAACTAGACAGGAAACTGTACGCAGCTGATACAGGAAGTGTAAACCACCTACCCCGGGCAGAGAGCTTCTTGGTGTTGATGATCTTGGCGGCATACTCTTGACCTGACAGGACCTTCATGCATCTGCGCACCACTGAAAAGGCTCCCCTGGGAAACAAGGAAGAGAGAGGTAACGTCAGCGCTTCATATACTCAAACTTATCCCCTGAAGAGCCGGAACTTGGTCGGTTCAGTTAAAATTGCCCCCTTTTCATTTCCGTTACTGTGTAGAATTGAGGGGGGATGTCAAATTTCCTGCTGAACTTGCCTTTCTGTTTGACTCAAGGGCAAAACAGTGAGGATGATGTCAGCCTAAAAATCACTGCAAGTGAATAAATTACATCACTGAATTTTGTACAATTCCATAATCAGTGCTCTTACATTCAAATGAAGTGCCATTTAGCAGATGTGCCTGTTTTAAATTGATAATATTAATTCTATACGCAGTCCATTTATATGGCTGGTTCTTTCCTGATTTGGTTCTGACCAAGTTCCTTGCTCTGGAGAATTATGGAATTCCTACCAGGGCTTTGGAGTCTAGATTCTAAGATTTGCTTGCTTAACGCCCCAACCAGAGTTCTACCTACCATTCTAAATGTTGACTGAGAAAGGTAGTTATCCATTATTTTGCAGACCCTAGTGATATACACTTAATTAAGGGAAGCAGGAATGAAATCCCCTGAAGCTTTGGAACCATGTGGGTTTAAGGACGTTGCTCAAGAGCCCAACTACTGCACTGTAAACCCAGATAGTTTTGTGAACTCAATTTTTTTGTAGAAACCAATTACCACAAAAATTGGGCAAACCAACTTAATCCTTTAAGTGCTAAATTAGTTTTTATAAAATACCAACACACCGCTCAAAACATGGGACACTTCAGCACTGAATCGATCAGGGGCGCATTTCCTAAAAGCATAGTTGCTATTACTTAGTTCGTCCATTCACAGTCAATGAGTCCAACTATGTAAGTTAGCATCCGTGATTTCAGGAAACACACCCCAGATCAGAATATCTCGCTCTTCAAAGCCAAGAAAGTCAGCTTCATTTTCGCTATCACTTTCAGCAAACAACTTAAGTAGATATTCGGCATTTTCATCGTTAAACTCACTGCCATCACTTGGCAAGTACATGAACGCCAGCATTTTGAAACAACGCATGGTCAAAATTGACAAAACAAGAATATTGTCATGATTCATTCATAGGATGACTATGCAGCTCAAAGAAAAATGTCACATTGCACATTCCGGGGCCCCTAGCAACAAATCCCCAACATGGCTGTGTAAATACTAAAATCTGACTGGTACGGTGAAACATACCCACCCTCCAAAACATCTTTTGCCATGACAGGCAGTTGTGGCTGGAAACTGCCTCGCGACAATAGCCGCGATCAGAAGCCGTTATGATTATTTTTATCACAACTATAGCCGCGACTAGCGCTGAAAGGGTTAATAGCATTGTGTGGACGGTACTGAAAAAACAGGTACATATTTTGAAACGTTATTTCACCATATTTTTAAGCACTGTGAGCACAACATCATTGTTAGCTTGCACAGTTTTTTGAGGTTGATTGGTTTCCACAATACATTTGAGCGAACCACACCATCAGGGTTTACAGTGTACACTGATACTATTGTGTGGCTACAGTGAGACTTGAAGCACCAAGTTACGAGGTGCTGTCTCCTTAGTCACTGGGCAGTACGCCAAACCCTGACTGAATGCAACCAACTGTCAGTGACAGCGATATGCTGACACACTATGACGAAAGGTGAGGTGAGGCTGCCACATTACGCAGTCAGTGTCTTCTGTTCAGCTACAAGGATTTTTTTTCCCCCAACAGCTCATCAGCACGTCTAATAGTTTGCTAAACACTTGCCAAATAAGAGCCCAATTACAGATTGCAGGTGTGCGCCTACTTTTATGGGAAAAAAAGTGACTTACTGCGTCATTAACTTGCTATTAAGCATTTGCGAAGAATTAATGTGAGGCTTTTTCCTCTATTTTTAAAAATAACACTACATTTTGCGGAGCCTGGAGCGTTTAATTGTGAACTATTTAGCATATCAGCATTGTTAAATGTCGGGGGAATATGACGGCTCGATAAAGGTGCTGCATTTGCTTAGGAAACGAAATTCCACGCTAAATGGCAACAGTGCATAAACAAGTGACAACAGCATTCTCTTTGAACAGATAGAAAAGTAGTTAAGGAGCCTTTAAGACTAAAGATTTGTCAACATAGCCAGAATTTTTTGTTAATTTGTTTTTAGTGTGTGTGTGTGTGTGTGTGGTCCGTGTTTGCCTATCCTTGTGGGGACAAAATGTCCACATAAGAAATGGAATTCCTGATTTCTTTATCCTTATGGATACATTTTTGAGTCCCCATGAGGATGTTGAGCTATTTTAAGGTTAGGGGTTAAGATTATGGTTGGGATAAGGTTAGGGTTAGTGCTCGGGCTGGGTATGAACTGTTGAGGGTTAAGGTCAGGGAAACGGGTGAAGGAATGAATGCAAGTCTATGGAATGTCCCCACAAGACATGAAAACCCAACTTATGTGTGTGTGTGTGTGTGTGTGCGCGCACGCACATGTGTTTTTGGGGACAGGACAAGGTTGTATACAGGGCTAGAGAGGAAACACACACGGGGAGCTTGTGTTTGGAGTAGCATGTGCGAGTCAAAACACCCTGGGCTAGAGAGAGAGAACTGCCCAAGGAAACACACAACGAACTTTCCCTTCAATTCCTTATTTTTCCCCAGACATTACACTGCACTTCCCTTTAAATCAGAGCAGCAGCCGGGAAACTGGTTTCTTCAGTTAGTTCTGCGTGAGCAGAGCACTGTGGTGCAGCATCTGGTAACATTCGGTTATGAGTTTTTTTTTTTTTTTTTTCCTGAAAAAAAAAAAAAAACATTCGGTTATGAGTGTTGTGCTTGTGGTTTCACCTCGGGTTTCCCCCTCTCTCCTGAAACGATACGAAAGTTAATTTCAGCTTCACTTCCTTAACCTGGGTCCCGGTGGTGGTAGAGTGTCATGTAGAGGGTATATACTGTAAATATCCGGTTATTTCGATGACAGTTTCATTCAAAGTGAGTTACAGTTAAGCAGAAAAAGCAGGAGACAGTCACTTCAGGATTATCAAGGCCGTCAGTTGCTTTGATTCTATAGTAGCCCAACAGCCCAGTGTAGATTGGGGGCAGTTTTGTGACTGCATGGAGATGGGGTTAGTGTGGTTTGCGGTAGGGTAGAGGATAGAGATAATGTAGTTATGGTCAAAGGTGAAGGAGTGGTTTTGAAAGAGGTAGGGGTGAGGTGTCCTTGACCCTTGTGTATGGGTTAGAGAAGGGAGTAAAGATTGTGTAATTAGGGACAGAGCAGCAAAGGTAAAGGATTTGGAGCAGCATTTGAGCAGCTGAGGATACAGCATATAGGGGAAACACTGAGGAGTAAGGATCGAGTGGTTAGGGTGAGTGCAGGCAGGGTATCGAGTAGGGAGGAGCGTTGAAGTATTTAGGGATAGAGCAAGTACTTAAGAGTAGGTAGTATGGGTTTATTAGTTAGGGACAGAACAGATAGGAGACAGACTGAGGAATTGGGATCACGGAACTCATTTGCGCCCGCATACGGAAATTTCTGTTGTTATTGACAGTTACATGGATACCTTTACCCAATGGTAGAACAATGTAAGATGCTGCACCATGGTATCAACATTGGTCTCCAAAGTTCTCATCTGAGGGCAGTTTTTCCTGTAGGCCCTAGAGGGCGTGTGAGAACTTCCTGAATGTAGGACTTCCTGTGTGTAGGACTTCCTGTTTGAGATCCATTTGGGAAGGCGAGTCTGGGATCTCAGTTATTTTTTATATCTGCGTCCATCGAGGGCTTTCTGCAACATATAAGCAGCTTATGTGTAAGTTCATGCTTCCTAACTATTTCATGAACAGTGGAGAGCAACATTGGTGAGTTTCTTTACGGAGTTTAGACATTTTGCCCTGGAAATGCTCTGGACAAAGATTAATTTCGTAGTGAGATGGAGTTACAACTGTTTATGACGGGGTACTTATTGTGTCCCGTCACTAAAGTATAATGTGTTTCCTCTCTCTCAAGCTTATATATCGTTAGCCTAATAGTATAGTTGCCCATAGTCATATTTGAACGTTTTCGGAAAACAAGAAAAAACACAATTTTTAGCAAGCGCATCAGTATTTTTTTTTTTTTTTTTTTTTTGATATTGCAACTGTGAGCCAAAAAATGACTTAGGCAATTATGCTATGAGGCTAACGATATGAATTAAATTGCTATTGTCCAAGTTGGATGCGATGAGTGATATATGTAAATGCTCAGGGGAATGAACATGTGCAAATTGTTTTCAGCTTGCTGTAATTGTTACCTGTAGACCTTAGAGCTTCAGAGCTTTGGGATGGGCGGAAGCTCCAAATATTTCTTGTAAGTAGCTCAGACGTATAACTTTTATTTTATGTCTAAATCATTTTGTGGTAGATTTTCTCTGTAAAGACAGACCTTTGTGGTTTGGTTTGGTTTGGTTTGTCTACAATGTATCATGTTATAGTCATGTCACATGTATTATGTTATGTTTATGTTGTAAATAATTCAATAGTTCAACAGTCTTCGTGTATAAACTTCCTGGAGCAGATATACTTTGTCAAATACAATTATTACTTACCTTTTACTTACACTGCCATTATGTTTTCCCATTTTTAGTCACCAGTCAAGCATGATTGCGTCAAAGAATAAATGCCCTACCAAAGCATCTGCTGCTCATTGCATCATTTTTGAGTGCCCTCAACATCTGTTTTAAGCTAATTGTCTCCTCTGCCCAAACACTGATTTTTTTCCGTGTTTCTTGATTGCCTGGAGGTCCGCAGTCTTATCCAGAAAGGGCCGGTGAGGGTGTAGGCTTTCATCCCAACTAAGCAGTTACACACCTGATTCTACTGATGAAGGTCTTCAGCAAAGATTCAAATTCAAACTGATCATGCATCTCCGAATATTTGCGCTTGACATGTTAAATCTACATTTTGCTGTAAATAAACACATCCAACTTGTGCTAAAATCTATTAGCAACATTTGGTTTTACGATTCTATTCCATGAAATGTTATGGTCAACTCAGAATTTAATAAAAAACTTTGAGCGTACCTGATATCTGGTCTTAGCTCGGGCAGAGCAGTAATGTTTGGTTTTGTACAAGCTGGCCGTCAAAGAGTTAAGGATGGAGCAGCTTTGGAATAAAGTAAAGAGGAAGGATCAAGTACTTTGAGATTGAGAAGGTAGGACATAAAATAGGCAGTTAAGATCTTGTAGTCAGGGATACAGCAGGTTGAGAATAGAGTGGGGAGTATGACTTGATTAGTATGGATTACTTGGTGGGGGTTACACATTGATTGTGTACTTAGGTGTGATACAGGGGGTAGTGGAGGTAGGTGAAGAAGGGGAGGTTTAAGGAGGGATTGGGGAGTTATTATACCTGAGCGACTCCTATCACTTTCAGCCACAGGCATTACTGATGTTTCTCTGTATTCAAGTGAACAGTGGGAGGATGCGACAGTCAATAAAAAGAACTATTCAGCTGCCACAGGTCCTGTCTGCTGTAGAGGCCCAGGAGGATAACGCAGGAGAGAATGTTCTGGAGCCATCACAGTAAACCAACAACAGATGGGCGATATGCGGAGCTTGGGTATTTATTTTTATGAATTTCCAGCTTCAAATGAACTGCAGGTTAATGCAAGTCCATTTGTGTGAGAGACGCTTTACAAAAGATTATTTTATATTGTTCAAGCCACTGGCTTCCTTGAAATTGGCAGAAATTGACTTAGCATAATAGACTGATCAACAATTTGTTTTATCTTCATTTTAATATGTCGTTCATATTTCTCATTCTCTCTCCCTCCCTTCCTCTCTGTTTCTCATTTTCATTTAATTTTCTTCATTGGACCAAATAAATCAAGTTTTTTTTCTGGCTAAAAAGTAAAACGCAAAAGAAAACATACAACAAGTGCGTCAATACTTAACAGTAATTGTACAACAAAGATCAAAGACAAGAACCAAATGAACAGTAAACATGTATCACAACTATGACCTTTCACTAAATATACTGTACACTCTCAGAAATAGGGGTACAGCAGGGGTCCATTTTTGTTCCCCAAGGTACATTCAGCACTTATGTACACCCTAGGGCTAATTATAGGACCTCAAGGCACCTGTGTGAACCTTTTCAGGGTCTAAAAGGTACTTTTATGTTCCAAAGCAAATAAGAATGCACTTCTCAGGGTACAACAGCAGTACCTTTGAGGGTACCGCCCCAGTGACAAGCCTTTTACCCCTAAAGGTACAAATAGGTACTTTTTTTTCTGAGAGTGTAGGTTCGATATTTAATGGAGATCAAATATAATTTCATGCTCTCTCTAACTTTCATCTGTCTTGCAATATTTAGACAGGCTGCTGAATGGACAGACTTGAAAGGACCAGGGGTCCTTAAATAAAGTAACTCTATTTCCCCAGAATTTAGATGCCTTGCCTGTTCCTTCAGGACAATCTCTTTGTACAGGGAAAGTTTTAAAGGATTTCTTACAGTACAAACTGTCCTTGTCCACACGCTCAGGACGTGTCTCACTGAACGGGACTTTGATCCCTCCCCCTCCCTGCTGAGGAAGGAAGTCCAGGTTCAGAAAGTTAAAAATCCAGCCCAGAGTTTCATTCCAGCTGCTTGATTTGCTAATTAGCTCAATTCTCCATATCTGAGGCCAGTCCACACGGTCACATGCAATTTTAAAAACGAGGTTTATTGCCGCCTTTGTTTTTTAAAAAAAATCTGTCCACGTGAAAACGCAAAAACACAAAGCACTGTCAAGAGTATGCCAAACCAACAGGCGGCAACGATACAATTTAACGAACAACCATGTTGGCCGATCACAAGCCTAAATGCTCACTACAAGGCCCACACACTCTGATATCTCAAGCCAAAAATGCCTTTGTACTTGTCCACTCATAAACAGTGCAAACAGAGTGTCTAGTGATGTTCACCCTGAAAGGTGCCCAAAAACACAGTTTTTGGAGGGAATGAAAATCTGAACCGATAAATTACAGCATGGTTTCAAAAATACTCGTGTACATGTGTGACCAGGAGGCTTGCAGGAAGGAACCGGTGTGGTCACAACTGAAAATACTTGCAGGGATTTATTAAAGGTAACAATAAACAGAACAATTACTTGAGGCTGTTAGATACACTGGGAGAACACCAGACAACACTGTAAGGAGTAGTCTGAAAGAGAGAACTTAAATAGACAGGGGCGATGGGCAGCTGGTGAGAAACGGGAGTGAGACACGAAAGAGTCGTAGCACAGAACAAGACCATAATGAAGACAGGGAGAAACCAGAGGGCGCTTAGAAAGCTCATACCTCTCACAGCAGGTTTTGTTCCACTAGCTCCTATAATCAGCAGCAGATCTGAATCCAGATTGGTGCAGAAATTTTATCACCTCTTCCAATTACTACAGTCCAACTTCCCATAAAATTTAGTCGTAATCTTTTGAATTGTTTTTGAGTAACTCTGCTGACTAACACACACAAGTGATCACAGTACCTCCTGGCAGAGGTAATTAAGCAAAGGATGAAGGGACACAAGGAGAGATGACACAAAAGAGGCACCAGGGAAATATACAAGCGCTGGATAAAGGGAACCAAAATGGAGTAAGCAAAACAATGAATATCAAACTCAATAAGTAAAGAAAAAACCGTGACAACCAATTAAGGGAGCACAACAGAAATGAGTAACTAGAGAAGCATGGAAAGGGCGTGGTTACAAATGAGGCACAGAGTGGGGAGTGACAGAGAGAGAGAGAGAGAGAGAGAGAGAAAAAGTTGTGTTTCCATTACAGTGTTAAGATAAGATAAGATACAGCTTATTGAACTCTGTGGGGTAATTTGTCCTCTGCATTTAACCCATCCTATAGTTAGGAGCAGTGAGCAGCCACAGAGCAGCGCCCAGGGACCAACTCCAGTTCTAAAGCCAGTTCCTCGGTCAGGGGTACTGGTAGGAGTCTTCCTATTATGCTTGTTTTTTGTGCAAAATAAAAGAGTTATTTCAAAAAATTAATCAAAGCACAATTGGGAGTTGCAAGTGTTTCCATCTGAGGATGTTTTGCGAAAAAACCTCGTAATTCTCGTAAACTCTCGTCTCGTGATACTCTTTTCAACTGAAGATGGATATTCTTGGACTGGATCAGAACCTGTTGCGTGTGGGGAGTGTGACTTGTAAATGCGAAAAAAAGTGTTTCCATTCCACTTTTGCAAAATATTGCAGTATCGACACGTCTAAAAAAACTACCTCATGAGAGCGTAAAAAATTTTTTGCAATATTTGAGAGATTTTTTTTTTTTTTCGAAATTCACGTGTTTCCATTACCAGTTTTTTATTTTGCTATTTAGATTTTGTGTTTTTCTAAGGGTAATGGAAATGCACCTTTAAAGAGAAAGAGAGAGAGGCATACAAGAGGAAAAGAAAGGAAATCAAAAATGAGCTAAACGGGTACGTTTCCCAAAAGCATAGTTGCTAACTATGTTAGCACCGTGCATAGTTCAACCATACAGAGTCAGTGGTTCCAACTATGTAATTTGGCAGCTGTGCTTTTTTGAAATGTACCACAGAACAAGAAACCTGCAAAATAAAGAATTCTAACAGAAATGAACTAAAAATAATAAAGCAAAATCAAAGCACTGACAGCATTTACAGGGCCTGGGGTCCAATTGACAGAATCAGCAAGCTGGGATCTTTGGTGGAACAAACTCATGCCGGGAGTCGCTCTCTCTGACACACTAGCAAGCGCCCAGTATCGAAGCCCAGGTGGCTGCAGTGAACAGGGTATTCATTTGTAATAGCTGCTGAAATAACCACTGCACATCTCAGCACGCAGATTAAATGATGATTAGACCAATAAATAGATGAGTTTTGTGACATGGTGAACAAATGCCTGAGCAAATAATTGATTTTTTCAGCGATGTTATGCCGGCAAAATCAGTGATATCAGTCGTGGCCAATCTGAGTTTACTCTATTTTTTGGCAAAGCATCAAAAACCATTTTATAGAAGAAAAATGTACCTTTCGCGCGCACGCATCACGTAGTCTATTTGGCACAATCAGCTACTTCTCAGTATCAAAATGTCAGCCTGTGATAGAAAGCCAGATGTGCTAATCGACAAATGTCTGAGTGTATCTCTGTGTGTTTGTGTAGTTTTGTGTGAGTGCAGGTGTATGGGTGTGAGAGTGTGTTTGTGTGTGTGTTAGTGTGTGTTTGGGCAGGAGGGTTTTTTAAGTGCTTATTTGCAAGCAGTTATGATTATTAATCCTCAAATTGCTTTTTGTGGTGCTTCAGCAATTACTTGCTTTCTATTTGAAAGGCTAATGACCAAATGTATGCAAATACTTAACCAGCAGCTGAAGTTTTGCATGCTGCTCATTCACTTGTATTTCCCATGTTAAAAAAAAAAAGTATAATAAATTGAGAGACCGGTTGTTTTTCCATCCATCATTTCTCTGGAACCTCACAACTGCAAATATGTGTGATGGGCGGTGATCGGACGCCAGGTGCGGCGACCAGTGAGAGAAAGCACAGAGAGTAGCCCAGATAAGAGACAAACACAAAAGGAGGTACACACCTCCGGTAAAAGCTCGCGCTTCCAAGGACGAATAAAAGTACGCAAAACGGAAGCAATGCAAGAGAGAATAAACAACAAGAGAGAAGAGAGAAAATTTCTAAAAGAAGCAATTCCTAACAATAAATGGAAGATAACAAGTCACTAGGAAAACTGACTAAAGATATCTTCAGCTGAGGTGCTAGAAACAAACAGACACTCTAGCGATAGGCGTGGCGAACACCCGGCCATGTATGTAGAGTCCGGAAAACTCCGCCCTAGCTCAATTAGCCAGCTGGGCCAGGAATTCAATGCAAAAGAAATCCGATATCGTCCCGGACGATAGAACAAAGCAAGGTCCAACAAACAAACGCACGCCTAAACCATGACAATATGTTGCATACTGTGTGTTTGATACATGCAAACACAACATAAAACCATCACACCATATAGTCTGTTCTGCCATCCTCATAAAATCTTCACCATATCGGTGCTTCACTTCCACCAACATCACCTTTCAAACTACTGTATATTGCCATTGTTAAAGCTGAGTGGCGGCACATTTGACTGCGTAGGGTTCAAAAAGTGGTTGGTTCCCCTGACAGACGTTCCAGTCCTTAGTCCTGTGTGACAGTACAGAGCACATACTGTACCTGCTGTGAATCAGATCACACCAGCGTATGATTATAATATCATGCCAGCTGCGGTGTCTCCTCTCCCTCAACCTCTCTCTCACTCTGTTTTGCTATCTCTCTCTCTCTCTCTCTCTTTCACTAGCTCCCTCTCTCGCTCTCTCACTATCTCTCTCTCTCTGTTTCTCTCTCTTTTCTCTTTCTCTCTCTCTTGCTATTTCTCTCCCTTTCTCTCTCTCTTATACAATTTCACACTCAAGGTTCTTTATGAGTACAACAAGCACCATATTGGTCAAATGAAATGTTACAAATATTAATAATAATAATAATAATAATAAGAAGAAGAAGAAGAAGAAGAGGCTATAGCCTGTTTCTTAAGATACGAATATTGTGAATCTCTCTTTTGCTCTCTCTCTCTCAATATCTCTCTCTCTCTCTCTCCCTTTGCTTCTCTTTTGCTGTTGCCCTTTCTCTCTTCTTCTCTTTCTGGATGGTCACTGGGAAAAAAGATGAAAGGAACTCCTTCTCTTGCGACCGCCGCCCCTGTGGGCTTCGAATGCGGCAGGGTATGCTGGGGAGATATAGGATTATGAAATGTTTTGATTCGAGAGTATTGGATTGCCGCCCCCAAATGGGATTATGTAAGAGGCTCTGGCTGCTGAGCGTGGGCAGTGATGGTGAGTGGGAGCTGGGCTGTGCGAAGCAGGAGCCAGTTAGGGTCTGTGTTTTCATATATAACACTCTCTGCTTCACTAGGGACTTTGTGTGTTCATATATAACACTCTCCACTTTAGTAGGGACTTTGTGTGTTCATATATAACACTCTCCACTTTAGTAGGGACTTTGTATGTTCATATATAACACTCTCTGCTTCACTAAGGACTTTGTGTGTCCATATATAACACTCTCCACTTTAGTAGGGACTTTGTGTGTTCATATATAACACTCTCTACTTCACTAGGGTCTTTGTGTGTTCATATATAACACAATCCGCTTCACAAGGGACTTTGAGTGTTCATATATAACACAATACGCTTCACAAGGGAATTTGTGTGTTCATATATAACACAATCCGCTTTGCAAGGGACTTTGAGTGTTCATATATAACACAATACGCTTCACAAGGGACTTTGTGTGTTCATATATAACACAATCCGCTTCACAGGGGACTTTGTATGTTCATATATAATACAATGCGCTTTGTGTGTTCATATAACAAAATCCGACTTTTTGTGTGTTCATATATACACACAATCCGTTTCAAAGGGACTTTGAGTGTTCATATATAACACAATACGCTTCACAAGGGACTTTGTGTGTTCATATATAACACAATCCGCTTCACAGGGGACTTTGTATGTTCATATATAATACAATGCGCTTCACAAAGGGACTTTGTGTGTTCATATATAACACAATCCGCTTCACAAGGAACTTTGTGTGTTCATATATAACACAATCCGCTTCACAAGGGACTTTGTGTGTTCATATATAACACAATCCGCTTCACAAGGAACTTTGTGTGTTCATATATAACACACTCCGCTTCAAAAGTGACTTTGTGTGTTCATATATAACACAATCCTGCTTCAAAAAGGAACTTTGTGTGTTCATATATAACACAATCCGCTTCAAAAGAACTTTGTGTGTTCATATATAACACAATCCGCTTCACAAGGGACTTTGTGTGTTCATATATAACACACTCCGCTTCAAAAGTGACTTTGTGTGTTCATATATAACACAATCCGCTTCACAAGGAACTTTGTGTGTTCATATATAACACACTCCGCTTCAAAAGGGACTTTGTGTGTTCATATATAACATATAAAGGGACTTTGTGTGTTCTCATATAACACAATCCACTTAAGTAGGGACTTTGTGTGTTCATATATAACACAATCTGCTTCAAGTAGGGACTTTGTGTGTTCATATATAACACAATCTGCTGTACAAGCTTCACATAACACTCTCCACTTAAGTAGGACTTTTGTGTTCATATATAACACAATCCGCTTCACAAGGGACTTTGTGTGTTCATATATAACACAATCCGCTTCACAAGGAACTTTGTGTGTTCATATATAACACACTCCGCTTCACAAGGGACTTTGTGTGTTCATATATAACACAATTCGCTTCACAAGGGACTTTGTGTGTTCATATATAACACACTCCGCTTCACAAGGAACTTTGTTTGTTCATATATAACACACTTCCTTCACAAGGACTTTGTGTGTTCATATATAACACACTCCAGCTTCATAAGGGGACTTTGTGTGTTCATATATAACACAATCCGCTTCACAAGGAACTTTGTGTGTTCATATATAACACATTCCGCTTCACAAGGGACTTTGTGTGTTCATATATAACACAATCTGCTTCACAAGGGACTTTGTGTGTTCATATATAACACACTCCGCTTCACAAGGGACTTTGTGTTTTCATATATAACACAATCCGCTTCACAAGGAACTTTGTGTGTTCATATATAACACACTCCGCTTCACAAGGAACTTTGTGTGTTCATATATAACACACTCCGCTTCACAAGGGACTCTGTGTGTTCATATATAACACAATCTGCTTCACAAGGGACTTTGTGTGTTCATATATAACACAATCTGCTGTACAAGGGACTTTGTGTGTTCTCATATAACGCTCTCCACTTAAGTAGGGACTTTGTGTGTTTATATATAACACAATCTGCTTCACAAGGAACTTTGTGTGTTCATATATAACACACTCCGCTTCACAAGGAACCTTGTGTGTTCATATATAACACACTCCGCTTCACAAGGGACTTTGTGTGTTCATATATAACACACTCCGCTTCACAAGGAACTTTGTGTGTTCGTATATAACACACTCCACTTCACAAGGGACTTTGTATGTTCATATATAACACAGTCCGCTTCACAAGGGACTTTGTGTTTTCATATATAACACAGTCTGCTTCACAAGGGACTTTATGTTTTCACATAGAACACAATCCGCTTCACAAGGGACTTTATGTGTTCATATATGACACACTTGCTTTACTAGGGACTTTGTGTGGTCATATATAACAATTTCCTTCACTAGGGACTTTATGTGGTCATATATAACACAATCCACTTCACAAGGGACTTTGTGTGTTCCTATATAACACTCTCGCTTTACTAGGGACTTTGTGTGGTCATATAGAACGCACACTGCTTCTGTGGAGACTCTGTGTGTTCATATATAATAATCACTGCTTTTGTGGAGACTGTTAATGTATAACACACACTGCATCTGTGGTGGCTTTCTGTGTTCATATACAAGACACACCACTTCACTAGGGACTTTGTTTGTTCATATACAGTAGAACACATTCTACTTCTGCGGCGACCCTGTGCATTCATATACGACATACCCCAGGTCTATTTAGACTTTTTGTGGTCATATAACACGCACCACTTCCATGTTGACTTTGTATGTTCATGTATTATGCGCACTGCTTCTGGAGAGACTGTATGTTCATATACAACACACACTTTCTGTAGAATTTTTGTGTTCATATACAACACGCACCACTTCTGTAGAGACATTGTTCATATATAACACACATCACGTCACTAAGCATATTACAGCACACCACTTCTGCGGAGACTTTGTGAGTTGGTATACAACACACTGTTTCAGAAGGGGGATTGTTTGTTCATATATAAGACACCCCACTTCGGTAGCAACTTTATGTGTTCATGCACTTCACATACTACTTCACTAAGGAGCATGTGTGTTCATGTACAACACACAATTTCTGCAACACACACCACTTTTGTGGAGACTTTGTTCATGTATAACTCACACCGCCGAAACAGGTTATTTGTGTGTGCCTATATAACACATACTGCTTCAATTAGGACACTGTGTGTTCATATACCACACACACCCCTTCTGTGGAGACTTTGTGTGTTCATAAATAGCACACACTGCATTACTACGGACTTTGTGTGTTTCTATACAACACACACCACTTCATCTGCTACTTTGAGTGTTCATATATTACACACCTTGCTTCCCTATAGGACTTTGCGTATTCATATACAACACACCACACTTCTGCGAGGTCCATGTGAGTTCATGCACTGCACACTGCTTCACTATAGGAACATTTTATGCTCATATATAACACACACCACGATAACTCACACTAAGTCTGTGGAGACAGTGTGTTCATATACAACACACATTACTTCACTCTGGAAATTGTGTGTTTATACATTAGCACATACTACTTCACTGAGGACTCTGTGTGTTCATATATAACAAACGCCACTCCACTAAAAATATATATTTAGTTACTGTAAGACCTTCAGGCAGCAGATAGACAGCTGATACGCAGCAGAGGGATAGATAACTGCGTGACCCAGTTTGACCCGGTTACAAGCAATGAGAGCTCAGATATTTCCTGTATTTACTGATATACGATTACATAATCACTGCTGCATACTTAAATTCACTGCCACACACACACACACACACACACACACACACACGCACGCACGCACTCACATGCACATACTCACAAACAGGCGCGCACACATGCACACACACAGGCATGAACACAATTACACAAGCACCACGGCACACTCATATACTCTCAATCACATATGCTTATACGTACATTCTTATACGCACACTTATGCACACATACACATTCAATTGCAATTGCATAAGCTCTGCCTCTTGGACATACACGCACAATTGTATACTCATACCGGCACACACATACACACATGCCCGCTCTAAACCACACACAGTCATCCTCGCGCACACACACACACACACACACACTCACACACACACAAACACACACGGATAATGCCTCGCTGTTTCACGTACTCACGAACAGTAAACACGCTCCACTGGCAGACACATTAAATTCAGATTCTGGCACGCTCACGCATAATTCCTTTGATATTGATATTCACACCTACAAGCAGAAGCACATACACACAGTACAGGAGCATGTGAAAGGTTTATTCTGAAACACAAAAATGCGTGCATAAACCAGCCAAGGTGCTCAATCACACTTCCAAACGCACTCTAAAAAGACTAATTTTGCACATGCACCTCCTACACACACTCCCACACTGAAGCGCACACACACACACACACACACACACACACACACACATACGCACATTATTCCTCTCGCATACATAAAACATGCAGCACACACACCTCCACACAAACGCAGGAGTACTCATAGGACTGATTCATGTGCATGCATGCATGCACAAACACACACACACACACACACACGCACACGCACACAGCATCGCTCGATGTTGTCTTGAAATTTCAGCCCTTAAAGCATTCAATACATGATGACTTTCTCATCATCACCTGTCCTGCTGAGCTGTGCTGACCTTATCAGGTCAATTTCCTCGCAGACAACAGATTTCCCAGCTTCAGTCTGTGTTTTTCTCCCAGCTGGAAGCATGTGCAACTACTAGCGGTTTATCATTACAAATCCTGACCAACAAATGCACAGTTATTTATCACCATAGTATTTTCTGAAAATTTAGCATGTTACGTAGCTTTTAGCATTTGGTTTCAGAGATGCATCCTTGTTCCTCTGGCTCATCAAACAAGCCTCAATACTCTTCCCACTAATTTCTGTGCAGTTAATCCTAATCACTCTCCTTCCCTCCCTCATCACCTCATCAGCTTCCTTTCCTTGAAAATCGCCTCTTTTTTTCCTTTGGTGAAAAGCAAATTAAAAATGAAAAAGTTCCCTCAGATGCCCGAACTCTGAAGACCATCCTCCCCTTAATGCACAGGAAGTCAATTTCTACTCAAGCTGATAGGATCCAACAGTCGTTGCAACTTAATAGTGACAGACCAGTCACCTATTGTTCCAATCATTCATTTAGCCAAGGGCCAGCAATCAGCAGACATCATAGCTAATCAACCTTAGCGCCTGAAGGCGGTCGTATCGTTTTTGTTATTCATCGCAAACCGCTCTGTACTGAACTTACTTGCCCAGTTCCTCAAACATCTGGTATTCATCGGTGAAGCGCGTACAGGTGATGGTGGCCATTCTCTCGGCTCAGGGCTGGATCTTGGCGAGAGAGTTGTGTCGGGGTTTTTTCCTTGTTCTTGTGTTGGATTTTTTTTTTTTTTCCCAGACGGAGCTTGTTGTGTGGAAGCAGCGTCTCGATCACTTTTTTCGATCTCAGCCGCAAACGGTGGAGAGAGGAGCCGGGAGAAGTGGGAGGGGGGGCGGGCATTGCGTGTGATTGACACCTCTGGCCCTCCTACCTGGCAATCTCCGCTCCAATCCGCAGCAGAAAGCACAATTCTGGAATACGCAGCCCCGTTGTCAGGGCAACTGCATCCCGTTCACTTGTCTTGCCACACACACACACACACATATACACACACACACACAGAGGAACTAGCTGGCATACTCCCACACACAAGGACACGTGCGGTGCCCTTGTTGGAGCAGGTGAACACACAGTCTCACATGGTATGCAGGTTGCATCGATGTTTCCTGGGATCAGGGACAGGGAATGCAAATCAATTCATTTCACTGGCTCCGGCTCTTTTCCCAGTCAAGTCATTGCCTTGGTGATTCAAGGGAGTGATTTTCTGTTACGCAACTAAGTCCAAAATCTTCCTTTTGAGTTGCCATTGATAATTTTTTTTTATTTTTTTATCAGACACCATGAAAAGTGAGCATGGTCTGACTCTCTCTCTCTCTCTCTCTCTCTCTCTCTCTCTCTCCTCCCTCTCCCTCCCCTCAGCTTTCATGGTTGGTTTATCAAGTAGAGATGACATCATCCCCCCCAGGTTACACGTTTTTTTTTCCCTTCGTTATTTCAACAGAATTCTTCGAAGCAAGAGTGTCCGTTACAAAAAGAAAAAAAAGTTTCCGTTACAAAAGATCAGGGGTGAGTTGGACAGAAGACATTATCATTGTACTCTCCTTTTCCGATGGGTAATTAACACAGAATTCTCAGCAGGCAAAATTCATCCTTCACATCAAAAAGAGACCATTCAAACAGAACATCTGCGAGGTTTTTTTTTTTTTTTTTGACCACCTCTCGCCTCCCTCCTCGCCATCCTTCTATCCTTCTCTCTTTCTGATGCTCAGCCTGTTTCTTCCCATAGGGATTTCAGAGATCCATTCATCTGTTTTCTTGAGCTGTCTTTTTTCCCCCTCCCTCCATCTGTCTCTCACCGCAAACATTTCTCCAGAATTATTCCGTTTTTTCCAGAAGTGTAGTTCACTCAGCGACGTTTTGCGTTCAGGGCATTGGGGGTCACGCGCTGTACATGGCCAGTTCTGGTGTCTACCGACTATTATAAAATCTGTCCCGATCATTATTGCGCATCGGCATTACATTTAATTTATTGATACTAATGACAATGGAAGTTTGTTGAGTTTTTGTGTTCGCTCTATGAAAGGCTTTACATGGAAGTAAATACAAAAGGGAACCAACAGTGAAGTGAACGGATAAGCAGACATATGAGCTCGGGTAATTGGCGGAAACGAAAACTCGCTCGCACATTTTTCCCCCAGCATTGCGGCTTCCCCTCGCTGTGTGGGAGAGGTTAGTAATCAGAGAGCTATTGGGTCAACACGCAGCTACAGAAATTGATCATGCCGCATTGTATGAAGGAAGTGTTTCTTTCTAGCTGTTATCCTTTGAGGCTTTCACAGCTGACATTATCCATTTGTGTAATGTATGGTTATGCCTGGAGCAAGCCACACTTAAGTACCCAGTATTTGGGGGGGGGTCAAAGCTGTGGGGATTTCAATGTGCGACTCTAAACCCACGAATCACGTCCTGAAATCAAAGCTGTACTCCCTCCCAATACCCCTGTGTTGCTGAGCTACAAAATTTTCATTTATACGCTTCCATCCATAATCAGACGCGTTAATTCCAGGTGGGAGTTTCTTGAGCCAATCCCAGCATCTAATGGATTAGAGGCAGGAAAACATTGAAGATCGTGTGTCTATCCGTCGCCGTACTTATTGTTTGTCCAATGAATTAAATATAAGCTCACATTTCCCGAGCTCCCAGAAATGAAAACTGTTTCCCCTAAAGGATAGCCAGGTTCCATTTCTTTCCCAACTCTCGTAAGCAAAACTTGACTGTCAGGAGAAAGCCTGACAACTTTATTCTTGGAACGCAGCTTGTCCTCAGACACTTGTTGACCAAATTCACCCGATGAGACAGGACTGATTGATGCTGCGGTTCACATGTATGTTGAGCAGACAGCAGAAGAGGCTTTCAGTGAGTCCAGACACCCACTCTTGGTGTGTATTGTTTTGTGAGGTTTGTCTTGCATTCTGCCAGGCTGAAAAGCTCATTGCTGCCCCCTGGTGCTGGGCAGAGGCACGATAAACAATCATCTGATTCCATAATTCTGAGTTCGCGCACTCATCTGCAAATTTACTAGTGAATTTTAAGAGAGCCGCTCTTATTCAATAATGCTTTACACAGGTGTTCATGCAAAATTATTGTTAATTAATGAGGGAACGGGTTTTCAAATCAGAAGGTCTTTCCAGCTTACCAAGAGTTGTAGGTGACTCACTCAAATTCGTGTGTGTGTGTGTGTGAGAGAGAGAGAGGTTGTGCATGTGTGAGTGTGAATGTGTGTGTGCATATGTGTGCACATGCATTTGTGTATGAGTGTGTACATGTGTGAGCCAATGTGTGCTTGTTTGTCTACAAAGTTGTATGGGCATGTGTGCCTGTGTGTGGGTAAATGTGCGTGTGTGTGTGCATGTGTGTACATGATGTGTGTATGCATGTGTGTGCATATGTATGTGCGTGTGTGCATATGAGTGCATGTGTGTGTATGTGTGTGTGTGCATGCATATGTGTGCACAAATGTTTGTATATCCGTGTGTGTGTGTGTGTGTGTGTGTGTGTGTGTGTGTATGTGTGTGTGTGTGTGCGTGCATATGTGTGTATACGTGTGTGTGTACATGCGTGCGTGTTTGTGTGTGTGTGTGTGTGTGTGTGGGGGCTTTGATACACTCCCATTTTTTCCTTGCTGTAATGCTCCCATTACTGATCAGTGAGCAGAAGCCTGTGGTAATGTCTCTGTTATTAAAACTAATTACTCTTGTGCGCCGATCTTCTGATGCGTGCACCTTAACTGATTCCTGCAGCGGTAATGAGGGCAGGAAATGGCTTCAGACAGGCTGGGGAGTTTGAGTGAAGCAATCCTTATTCTAACTCTCACTGGAGAAACACAAAATAACAGGAACTGAGAGAGACTGTTTAGTAATATATTTAAAGAGGGATGTGCACAGATATGCTGCATATATGTATAACATTATTTTGTTATTATTCGTTCTTTGTCATCTGATGTTTTACATTCCTTGTCATGGTTTTGTCAGGGCACCGAATGGTCCTGACGTAGACTGTAGAAAAAAAAAAACACACACACACACACACACACACACAAAGGGTTTAATATGCAAAAATCAAGATCAAACAGTCCGAGTCAAAAAATAGAGGAAAAATGGTGGAGCAAAATCAAAAGACAGAGGCAGAGTCTAAAAATAAGCAAAGATCAAAGAACCCGAAGGCAACACAGCACTGAGGTCAAACCAAAACTCAGTCAAGGTGACATTACCTTTAAGAGCCATTCCGTGAGAAAATGGCACTTTTTGAAGAAGTTGAGGAGTTGACCCCCCTGGAATTGAATGAAACTTGGCACATAGGTAGATACGGGTGTATCACGGAAAAAGCCAAATTTTTAGGTCCGTATCTCACTTTGCCTGCCAGTAGCGCCACCTGGAGTTTTGCTGTCAACACCACATTTTATATGAACTATCATGACTTAAGCGTACACAGTACCAAATATGTTATACTTTTATCATGACCTTTGACACTTCAAGTCCGGTTAGACATCAGTACCACATCAGCGCCAAGCTGGGTATCTACGTTATTGAGCCAGAATTATTTGAAAAATAACAATAAAAATTGAAAATGGGAATGGGAATTAAATAATATCCCAGACATATACCAATCTAGAATGCTTTAATATGTGTTTACTTACAACAAGACTATAATTTTCAGTGAATAGTACCGTGGTATCTTGCTGGGTTAGTGCAGTGGATGGCCGGAAAGATGGTCGAAATTGATTTTGATGCATGTTTGCGGTATATTTTCTCAGTTACCCAGATATGTACTGTGGTGATAAATGCCATTTGTTGTGCTTTTGGAACTCTATTTTCAGGAATACCAAGCATTTCTTTGGTATTATCTACAATTTCAAGCTAGACAGAGCCAAAGTTGGAGGAAAACTCAAAATGGACCATTTCATAGCAGATTGTGCCTGTGTTTAGGTGGCATTATTTTGTTTACCCAGCAAGACAGCAAATCTAAAGTTCACTGGGTACATAGTCCCTTTGGGGTGCTCTACAGCATTTGTAAAATCTCAGTGGTAGTATTTTCAGTGTAGATGATATTCAACATCAAATGTTGGAAAATTCCACCCCCAGGGGCCGCTGTAGGTTGGATGCAAGTACTGGCTATCCCCAGCAATGTACCAAAGAAATTGTTTTTGAATTGTGATACACACAACTAGTTTTCTCTGAAAATGAAGAGCTTAGCTTGGCACGATGCTGGGTGGATAGCTATCTGACCAAAGGTGGCACTCTAAGAAGCTAAACTTCCACTGACCTAATATTCCATATTCCCAGGCATATAACAAAATTCTGTCTTTTGACATATGAGAAATACATGCACAGTTTACATAAAATTTGTAATCTCTTTGGTATAAAGCTGGGTTGGTTGTAAATTGGAAAAGAATGCTGGTGGTGATTGTAGCATTGGGTCAACATGCAAGAATCTTACCAGTAGTCAGTACAGTGTACAGTTTTGTAGTGTTGGTGCATTTTCAGAAAATAACAAAAGCTCAGCATTTTTCCTTCGCCATCAGAATTAGTGAGCAGGCTTCAGTTTTAATTCTATGTTTTCCCGAGGGCAGGGTACTTAGGTAAGAAAAAGGGCACAGCAGTCGCGTCGAGTGAGTTGGTTGTCCTGAAAAAGACCACAGAGTTCATAGTAAGCAAGCAGCAGCCTGCCAAGATAAGGGCAGTTCATTTGTAGTGGTAACTTGCATGCCCTCATTCCTAACACCAGCCCATGATGTCTAGCCTACGCGATGCCCGCTGGGTGGGAGGGCAGGGTTTCTTTTTCAGACTTCTCATTTTGGTGCATACCAAGCTGTGGGTGTTGACGCAACTATTGTGCCATGTAGGCTGTAGCCCGCTATTTAATTCAGAGACAGACAAGCTCACTATCAATAGGCCGTAAACCGCCCTGTAGAGACCCAGGATCTAGTGTAGTAGGGCTTGCCTTGGGCTCGACTGGCTCCAAGGGTAATATTGACCCAGAGCAAACGAAGAAGGCCTTGGATAGCTGCTCAGGGCTAAAGCCAAAGAGCACCTCTGGCACGCACCACCAGGTGCCACCAACCCACTGTCCAATTCCAAAAACAGACCGACGGATAGAGCAAGTCACATGCTGGGTTGATGTCATTTCACTTTGGATAACATGAAAAGTATAAAACAGTTATAAAACTTAGTATAAAGTATATAAAAGTATAAAATTTTTGTACTAAACATTTTGTCTTCATGTACACGGTTGAGTGACTAAGATTCTATTTCAGAGTTCAAATCATGGACTGTTATTTAATACAAGTGTACGTATAAGTTGATGCATGTCTGTATACATACTTATGGTGATACTCCATTTACATTAGTTGTTTTTTGGCATTTTTTTTTTTTTTTTGGATTGGTCATGTTTTATAACTTGCTGTACATTTCTGACTGGGCTGTACTTGGTAAAAACACATGTATTGTGTTTCACAATCACCACCAGTTTAAAACCAATGGAGTTTTATGCCAAAATGATTACAAATGTTATGTATAACTGTGCATGTACTTCATATATTTCAAAAGGCAGAACTTTGGTATATGTCTGGGAATACGGAATATTAGGTTGGTAGAACATTAGCTCTTTAAAGCGCCACCTTTAGTCAGAAAGCTATCTACCCAGCATAGTACCAAACCAAACTCTTCATTTTCTCAGAGAACTAACTGTGTGCATCACAATTAAAAAAAAAAAAAAAAAAATTTGGTACATTGCTGGGGATAGCCAGTACTTGTATCCAGCATACAGCGCCCCCTGAGGGTGAAATTTTCCAACATTTGATGTTGAATATCAACTACAATGAAAATACTACCATTGAGATTTTACAAATGCTGTAATGTACCCCAAAGGGACTGTGTATCCAGAGAATTTCAGATCTCTATCTTGCTGGAAAAACAAAATAATGCCACCTAAACACAGGCACAATCTGCTATGAAAGGGTCAGTTTTGAGTTTTTCTCCAACTTTGGCTCTATCTAGCTTGAAAGTGTAGATAATACCAAAGAAATTCTTGGTATTTCTGAAAATAGAGTTCCAAAAGCACAACAAATGGCATTTACCACCACAGTACATGCCTGGGTTACTGAGAAAATATACTGCAAACATGCACCAAAATCAATTTCGACCATCTTTCCGGCCGTCCATTGCATTAACCCAGCAAGATACCACGGTACTATTCACTGAAAATGATAGTCTTGTTGTCAGTAAATACATAATAAAACATTTTAGATTGGTATATGTGTGGGATATTATTTTATTCCCATTCCCATTTTCAATTTTTACTGTTATTTCTCAAATAATTCTGGCTCAATAACGTAGTTACCCAGTTTAGCGCTGATGTGGTGCTGATGTCTATCAAGGCTTGAAATGTCAAAGGTCATGATAAAAGAATAACATATTTGGTACTGTGTATCCTTAAGTCATGATTGTTGATGTAAAATGTAGTGTTGACAGCAAAACTAAGCCACTTTAATGGCTTCCAAGTGGCGCTACCGGCTGGCAAAGTAAGATATGGACCTAAAAATTTGGCTTTTTCCGTGAGACCTAAGTTTCATTCAATTCCAGGGGGGTCAACTGCGCACCAAATGTCAATCTCTCGTGGAATGGCTCTTAACTCCTGGATGAGCTGTTTGTGACCGCTTGTGGTCGTGCTAACGGCAAATAGATTGATTGATTGATTGATTGATTGATTGATTGATTAGTGAGTGACACTTGAGTCTCATCACGACACTCCTTCCTCAGCTTTGCTTATCCAGGACCAAAATTACTGTGAAACAAATTCAAAAATTAAAAACAATGGCGAGGGGAGTCAGAACACTTGAAATTGACTTCCATTTCTATTGGGAAGAAGTGTGCGAATAAGAAACAGGGCAAAAGCAAATAACCATGGTGAAAATAAGACAAACTCGGGTTAAGGAGAGAAATCGAAACCATTGGAATAGTAATGAGGAAGAGGTATTTGGGGAAATGAGAGACAGGTGGAGCGGCAAGCGAGAGAGAGCAGAGAGGGGCATGGCTACAAACAAGGAAATCAGACAATGAGGGAAACAGATAAGACAAACAGAAAAGGGAAGGTTAACCCAGATATGAAGAGACTTGAGCACAAGGACAGTAACTAAATTACTGAAACAGACCAGCACAGATTACAGAATAGTGAAACAAATTCAAAAATTAAAAAACAATGGCTGAAGAGGGGAATGCTGACAGCTCTGGCCATACAATGGCAAAGGTTGTCCTACCAATAATGCACTTTGTTAATGCTAGAAAAAGTCTTCCATTTCTATTGCATTCATAGCATAGAAGTGTGCTCCATAAATACACACTGATGATTCCGTGACTTAACATAAGGGAATACATTATTGCTATTTTTTTATTGCAAATAACCATGAATATGAGCTTTCATCCAATGAAAATAAGACAATATACAGTCACGACATGCAGGTTATATGATAATTATAGTATAGGCTATATGATAATGGCAGCATAGGTTATGTTGCGATGGCCATATACAGTCAGTCAGGGTTTTCCAAATCTGAGAACTGCTGCATGTCCGCCCTCCCTTAACCTGGAAGTCAGTGGAAGTCAGGCGTAATGACAGTCCGGCCAATCAGTGGCAATAATTGTTTGCTTGATTTCCTGGAAGGAGAGAAAACCAGGGCTGGATTTAGATTCAAAGGCCAGATTTGGGCGGCCCTGCTGTATGTTGTTTGGTGATATGGGAAGATATGATGGATAATTCTTAGGACATTTATATTTATGCGTTCTCTGGATGGCCTGATCCAGATCAACATTATTTAAGTTAAATCCTGTTCAGTGACAAAATTATATACAGCTGTGTGTTTCTCGCAGTTCGTCTGCCCACGCGGCTCGTTCGAGAAGACGATGGCAGTGTCTTTCCCGAGCGGAATTCTAATCTCTTAGTTACGAGGCGATTTATTTAACTGTTAGATTACAATGGTTATCTGAGGACGGTTTTTGAAATAACTTTGCTAATGTCCTCTCTGCAGGGCTGCAAGATGACTGACTGAGCAGCAGAGTGATGGAGTTAGCTCAATGCTAATGCTATAATACTATAATTGGAATTACCATTACAGAGCTAGCGGAAATTATTTGTGTTTTCTATTAGATTACGAGATTCAGTAATGTGATGAACAAAATCTTATACTCTTGGTCGTCTCATATGAAAGTTATGAAACACGCTGGGTAATTTGAGTTTGTTGACTTTTTTTTTTTTTTTTTTTTTACCTATTTTACATTTAATCTGAGTTTAATACAGCCTCCACCAGTGTCTCAATAACCTCTAAAAATAAGTAATTATTACAGCATGACAAAATACAATGTAGGCTATAGTAAAATGGTTATAATTCACTTTCATGACTAGTGACATAATAACAGTGTTACCATCTAACCTCATTTGCAATGAAGCATCCAGTTGCACATGTTGTCGCAATTTTCTCTTACATTAATCTAGGAAACCCAACATTTCTATCTAACCCTAACCCCCCCCCAAAAACTCTCTCGCATTTCCGCTACTGAACTGGAGCTGCTGGAGTAGCCGGATAAACAGCGATCACAGATTCTGTTCGACTTCCGACTCCTCCCACGCTGCAGAAATGCAGCCAGCAAAGCAAGGCAGCACAGTCAGTGTTTACTAACAAGGAGCTGTGGCCAACAATCTGCCCTCGCCATCATACTCCACTCCTCGGCTTGCAACCCAGGCTGCAGGCTGTTTTACTGTCAGCCACAGTTCAGTTCCCCGATTCTCGTTTACTTCCATAACAAATCTCTTGATCCTGAAGCTGATATTGTTCATCTTCCCTCAGTCCGGAAAACTATATCCACCACTTTTACCATGTGTGTTTCACTTGCTGAGTTTTTAATTGTGCATGAATTTCAGGACTTTGTTTCAAAAAAGAAGAAATGAAGACCTGGGTGCAAGAAGTACTTAAGTCACATTTTCCAAAAAATAAGCTGACGCTACTACCATAAAGTAGAGTGTCATGTGCATCATTTAAAGCCAAAAAATTCCAAATATAAGTACTCAAGTCCTCAATACTGATATACGGCCTTCCCTGAATCTACTGAATTTTTGTGCAAGAAATACTCAAGTCTTTGCAGAAGTACTCATGTCCTTGACGTCATCAGGAACAAGTGCCTAAGTCCATGACTGTCCAATCAGCTGCTAGTATGTGTCATGTGACAAGCGTAGCAAAAATGACTGTTTGGCAATCAGAAAATGATTGAAACGGCATTTGTGCGGTAAAAGTACTGAAGTCCATGCATTTTATGGCAATAAGTACCGAAGTCCAGGCATTTTATGGTAAGAAGTACCAAAGTCCGAAACTGATTTTCTTGTTTTTTTCGTAATAAAGCATTATTTTTCCACAAAAACGTGTCTGTCTACTTTGTATAACCCCTGGGACTAGCAGCAGGGCGCCACTGAATGTTATCTTTTAAAAAAGTATCTGCAGCATGTTTTCAAAACTTTGACCCTTAATATCTCAAAAGTGTTATTTTGTGACTAAAGTACTTCTTGCACCCAGGTCTTCAAATGGCACCTGAAATGAAGCCCCCAAAAGAAGCCAGCTGCTCAGTGATCCATCCAAACATCCATTATCTGACTTCTTTACATCTACGTTAAGCCGCTTTCACACCGGGCGCGAAACGAATTTTTCGCACAACAGATTACATTCAAAGTAATGCAAAAACACAAAACGCGTGTATTCGCGTCTTTGCATTGAATTTGAATGTAATCTGTCGTGCGAAAAATTCATTTCGCGTCCAGTGTGAAAGCAGCTTTCACAGGATCGCGTTGGTCCTGGAGTCTATCCCAGGTTACACTGGGCAGGAGTCAGGAGCACACTCTGTAGAGTTCACTAGAACACTGCACAGCACAGATGCCATCCCCTCACACACTCACACGTGCGGGTAATTTAGAGTCTCCCATAAATCTAACATGCATGTTTTTGGGCTGTGGGAGGAAAATAGAGCACCAAGAAGTGACCCACACAAATACAGGAGAACATGCAAACCCCGCACAGAAAGACCCCAGGACGAATTCAAACAGAATTTTTTTGCTATAAAAGCGCAGTGCTACCCACACTGCATTATACACATCAAAATCAAATTAACTCTCACAGTGATGGATCAACTCTGACAGAGTTAAAAGGGGGACATTGTTAGAAAGTTGTGAAAGTTGCTGCACTCGTTTTGGCTCTAAATTGCCCATAGGTATGAGTGCGTGAGTGCAAGGCCTGGTGTACCCTACAATGGATTGGTGTGCATTTCTACCTCCTGCCAAATGCATTCTGGGAAGGGCTCCAGCCCTCCCTGTGCGCCTAACCTTAGAATAAGCCGGTCTGGTTATAGATGGATGGGAAGCGACGATTCGAGAAAAAACTTTCCTGTATTAAAAGCATTTCTTTCTTCTGGTCTAAGCTCAGCACTGCGGCGCGCTGGAGTGGAGCGATGTGACGTTAATGGGATTTACTCAAAAGAATTACCCAGAATAACAGCAGCACTGGTCCACAGATTAAAGGAGATTGAAAAGATGGCAGACTGCCACAGATCAAGGCGGCTTCATTCCAGCATCCATTTTCAGAAGAAAAAAAAAAGTTCTTTGGCTTGTCTCCATGGGGTAACCCTTTTTTGATTCTTTATAGAATCTCGTGTGGCAGGTTTCAGAAGTGCAAAATCTCTCAGAAAGAAACATTTTGTCCAATAAAGAACCCATGGACTAGATAAGGTGCCTTTCTGGAGATTTATAGAGCTTTTCAACCAAAAAAATCTCTGGTTCTCGAGCCGATTACGAGCAATATCCACAGAACCAAGGAGCCGTCCAGCGAACCGGTCCGTGTTTCCACTAATTTTTTGCGATTTGAACTGGAACCATTACCGACTTGTGATGTAATTATAGGTTCCACTTCAGGTCCTGCTATTGCATTGGTTGAGAACTGGAACCAACTATTTAGGTTCTGAACCACGGTGGAGCTGGTTCCATGTTTGTCAATAAGGGGCCACAGAGAGGCATCTTTGGAGCCTTTTTTTTTTACCAAGAGTGTTGATCTGGAGGTCTCTCACTGTCTCATGATTACTGAATAGAGGGACTTCTTTCTCTGTCCAGAGAGAGGCCAGTCATTCTGGACCCAGTGATAGCATTACATTACAAGCTTTTAACAGAGTATCATACAGGGAGGAAATAGCCAAACCTTGTCCATTTTTTATTTCCATCTGTAAAGCTGAATACCAACTGATGCACTTCCTCCTCACAGACAGGAGGTCCTTGGTTCTAATTGTGACCGGGTTCTGCCGATGTGGGTTTTCCTCAGGTACTCTGCTTTCCTCCCTCTTGCAGTCCAAAGACATCCAGTTTGTAGCAGTGATATTTGCAAAGATAGAATTTCAGCATGAAAACAGTGGCTCTGTCCAATGTGCCAATTTTGCATTGCACTATGGCACTTAGCAGATGCCCGGCTCTCGTCCAAATTGAGTCGCATTAAGCTTAATTTTGTTGCCTGGCATCAATTTATACAGCTATTTACTTAATGGTGCGATTCAGAACTAAGTACCTCTTTTTTTCGGGGGTAAAATGGCCGTGCCTGTCCAGGGAATCAAGCCCGTGACCTCGAGGTTAACCAAGCCCATTTTGCCAACCGTTGGGCCTCATTGCTCATGGCATCTAGAGAAATCTATTCGCATTCCGCACTATTATAGTACACAATCAGAGATGCAATCTCGCAGTTTCGCACAATGAAACCATCACTTTTCCAATCATACTGTGTGAGGCAGACTTTATAATAGCACTGTCCTATAAAGACCTGGGAAAAGCTAATGCTACAAAGAGCAGTCGACAGATATCAGGTTCTCTAGATATTTAGACCAGAAAGTTACACTAGTTTATTTATGCATTGAAGTTGCATACTTTCCATGGTAATGAAAAATAATACCTTCATCGTGTCTGTAAATGTAAAAGAAGTGGCTCTGTTGGCATCTCCTTTCATACTAATTACAAAGCAAAAATGAAAGTGCGAATTTAAGGTTCCTCAAGAAAAACATCTCAGTACGTTGCTCACATACAGTCCAAGGCGCTGTGAAGCCTGTCATTGTGATTCACTGTAAATTATTTCCCAAGAGGAACAACTTGAGAGAAATAGAGGGAGGAGAGAGGGAGACAGAGAGGGATGGAGAGAAAGTGTGAGATGCGGAGTCGTACGCTACACATTTCACGTGGAAGAGAGGCTGTCAGTATCATCTAATAGGAATCGGCCCATCTGGTCCACATTTGGGCGGCCCGTCCTGATGCCCATGTCATCACTAATGCGCAGTCTGTTATTTTATTCTTCTCCCCGGCAGTTGATCGGTTTCCTCAATGTCATAATTTGCTGTAAAAAGTGATTCTTCCGAACGAGATAGTTGTTATCTCTCCAGTGCTCCCCGTTCTTGCTCTTATTCCTTATTCACGACACGCTGTGTTGCATAATAATCCTCACGGGACATCGTTTCTATTGAATTATGATAATTGGTGGTGTAAAATGTCAAAGAGCGCAAATCGTTAATATGAGCGTCAGGTTTGTCCTTCCACTGGGTTTCACCTTGTTGGCTTCTCCTGACTGACCATATCAGGGATATTCTGCCTCTAATGAGTTTGAAATGCAGCGAATATTTTGCTCCTCTAACCCTTCGAGGTGTCAGGACTTCCTGCCGATGTAAAACAGTAGTTTGAGTAATAAACCCACTTTAATATGCTGCAATGAGAATCAGACAAAAGGAGCCCCATCTTTTCAGCAGTGTCCTCATTCCAAAAAATCCAAATTTTTCGTAGCACTCCTACCCTTTTCAGTGCTTAGGTTGAGAACAATAGAAGGAGGGGATCGATGAAAATTGAGCTGGCAAAATGAAACATCCTGGGTTTTTCACAGACGTCATTCGAAAGTGGCGTCTGGAACCGTGATAGATGAGGCAGATGGCGGGTGGAGGATTCACAGGTCACTCTTTTATGCATCACGCAATGCAAAAAAAAAAACTTTTGTGAAGGATTATTTCTAAGTTTCTTTACTTATTTTACCTAATGGAAACCTGTATTCCCATCTCTTTTAATGGATTTGAATGTCCTTAATGATAGGGGACCTTTTCCAAGTCAGGAGCATGGAAATGCAGATAGGAGTGAAAATAAGCATTTGTAGAGAGCCAGTGTCTTTGTCGTTCTTTTTAAGTGATCACTTATTGAGATTCTGTTCTATAAATTATTATTTTTCACCCAATTTTGCACCTGATTCTCCTTCTAAAATTTTACAGATACCAATTCCAAACCTGGTATCAGTGATTTGTATTGCACCAGTGCACAGTGCATGTATTTTGGTTTTTTTAAACATTATATCTTTTTCATGTTACTGCATTTTTTAATCTCATGATTGTTCTATCACCTGCTGTTTGCGTTTCTGGATTGGAAACTGTTTTGTGGCAACTGTTTTGAGTTCTGATTCACCCAGATCTGGCTGACAATAAAATAAAACTGCCAGTCAGATCTAGCTGATTCACTCTGTGTTTTCTGGAAGAAATGTGCTCTGTAGTTATGTCACTGTTTTCGTGTTCCGTTTTCCACCGTCTCTCAGGTGTGGGGGAGGTCCTTCCTGGCCGTCACAACCCCTCCATCCCACTATCTGGCCGACCACAACCAGTCCACCCCTGATTTAGCCTGCTCCGACCTAAACATGCTGGGAACCATGATGGCCACACATTGAGCCCATAGGTTTCCCATGTTGAGTCTGACTGTTCCCCAGGTCTCCTCCCACACCCCGTCCCAGGGCTATTTCCGCTACCGCCCTCCTCCACTCCGCCTCAAGTTTACCTTAGTTTGGGTCTGAGCCGCATGTATTTTTGTACTATACCGAGATTTGGCATTTAATCGAGATAAAAATAGTCCTGTTTTGTGTGTGGGAGAGAAGTCGAGACAGGGGGTGGACAAATCAAAAGCCCACCGTGGTGAAGCGCTTGGAGAGAGGACAGATTTATACCGTCCCCCCCGAGATGTGGTGGTTGCTTTGATAAGACTCAAGGCTGGCATCCTGCATCCCTGGCGTGTTTTTGTTTGAGGCTCTATGATGTTTTTTTTTTTCATCGGCGAGACAGACGGTGCTTGTTTTTTCTCGCAGTTATGAAATGTAATAACAGCCTGGGGGCTGTTCTGGACCTTCGGCTGCCGATGTCTGCTGAGGACTCTGAAACAATGAGGGTGCGGGGTTGGGGTGGAGGATTGGGAAGGGGTGGGTACAGTATGCCAGCCGAGGACAAACCGCAGTTTTCGACCTCATCGCCCCATAGCTGCAGAACTGGCGTCTGTAGCTGCGGTAATTGCCGGAACCTTCTTATGCTGGAGAAGTCTACGGCCTGGCGGTGAGAAAATTTCACAGGGGATCAGAGGGTTGTTGGATCAAGCCCCAGTGTAGCCTCTGCAAGATCAATGCAGCTGTTGGGCCCTGGATCAAGGCCCCAGATTGCTCCCGGGGGAGACTGGCCCCGACTCTGTCCAATCGATTGTATGTCTCTTAGGAAAATGGCGTCTCCTGAAAGAGAGTAATGTCCTGTTTGCATATTAAAAAAAAAAAAAACAAGACTAATTTTTCCATGTTATACGTTTCAATACTACCCAGAAACCAGGACCAAACTGGGGGGCTGTAGAGTCAAAGGTCAGGACATGGACTGGTGGAGGATAAAAGCAAACTCAAGTCCTCTGCCTCTCCCGGACAGGTTCTCCAACAAGAGAGGCCAAATTAGATTCAACAACATTTCACAGTTCTGTAATTTTATCAAAGACTCTTACAATCTATGCCCTCAATACTGCAGATCCACTGGTTCATGCTATTGGTCACTAACTGGAGATTATTAAGAGGATAATACAGTACATCACTATATAAGATGAATGTTGTTTCTGGAATTTCTTAAGGGATAATAATGTTACAGCCATTGCTGTGTAAAGAACGGTGAGTTTTTTTGGCAGTGTTTGCATTAAATGTTGTTAGTATGTTTGGTTACCTTCGTATTTATTTGCTACAGACATACCTTTAGATTTAGGAGTATGTTTAATGAGGGTTAATTTGAAAACCTCAGTGCTTAAAGTACTTGAATCATAAAATCTGCATTTTGTGACAATTGAGAAAATAGACTTCGATCACCATGAAAGAGTTTCCCATCCTCATCTCGCAGTGTGTGAGAATGTGACTTAAGCACTTTTAGCACAAGGCTCTCCATTTTCTCAATCTATGGACCAACAAGGTATAACATCATTCCACAGTGCACTGGTGCTGTCAGTGTTTTGGTCTACCAACATCAACTCGTCAAGGTCAAAAGAGTCAAGCTGTTTTTGACACATCTTCCAGATGTGATATCACGAACATGCAAGGGCCATGCACGCGGCTGCTTATATGTCCTGCACACGCAGCAAGCGAATGACAGTCAAACGACTCATAACTCAAGCTAAAACACACCAACATGGGACATGAATAAACACACAGCATAAAAGGTTAAAGGCTCGACACAAGACATGAGTTACCAGCTCTGCACCTCGTGTCAGGAAACAGGGGGACTTGCGTCCGCTGATTTTATCCATTTTTCCATCATTATAAGTTTTCTACAGACTCAACATTGACTTAATACAATCTCTACTTTCTGTTAGCTTACACATCAGTATATTAAGCTATTTTCAACTAGGGTTTTACAACCAAAGACACCCAAGAGCAACAGAAGGCATTTTTCTTTTCTCCAGCTGACAGTGAATCAGTCTGGCAGAACTTGTCCAGCACACAAACTACAAATAAAGGCCATGGGATGCTAAAGTAAACAGCGGAAAAAGTCAACCTCTCGACAATAAAGCCACCCAAGAAGAGCCTTGAGCTGGCCTGAAGTAGCGGCTCATGTTTCAGTTTGAGTTACTTTCGGAGTAATGTGGGATGAAGTCACTACGTAGAACATGGCGATAAGAGCATGAATCCAGACGGCTAGTTTGGTCAAACACAGCACTACTCAGCCCTGGTCGTGCAGTGCCAAATGGTGCTCTAGTGGCTTGTATGCATTGTGTTCTGGCTTTCACTGTTCTTCACCTTTCATGGGTCAGTTAAGACATTCGGATGAGCATACAGGCAAGTGGCCAAGGTACTTGGCTAGCACTCAAGAGGTCGGTCAGTGGTTCAAGCCCCACTGTATCAACAATAATATCAGTACAGCTGGTGGGCCCTTGAGGGGCAAGGCCCTTAACCCCAGATTGCACCACAGGAGACTGGCTCCTGCTTAGTTCTCATCAATGGTCAGTTACTTTGGATAAAAGCATCAGCTGAATAACCGTTATGTTACAGAGTTAATTCACCTCACACCGTTCTCTTGGATCTCAATTAGTGGGCTATTATGGGGCAAAAGTATTTAACCAGGAGTACAAGGTGCAGTCAATCAGGATCTACATGGTGTCAACACCACCGGGCTATATTCTGTTAGTCATGATCCCGCTGTCGTGTTTTCTAAAGAAAGACCTCAACTTGCAGAGTTTGCATTTCTTCTTAGTCTTGGTCTTCTTCTCATAAAACTTGTCCCAGTTGGCCTCCTCCTCGTCCCCCGCCCAAGGTCCCCAGGCCCCCCCGTTCAGTTCAGGATTGGCCCTCGGGTCCTCTGCTGGGTACCGAACTGGGATGGCGGTCCGGTTGTAGTGGGCCAGGCGTGCAAGCAGCGCCTTCACCACGTCCGGTCGCTGCTCCGCCTGGTCGTAGCGCTCGTACGGGTCGCCGGTGATGTTGAAGAGCCACACAGACTTCCGGACGTCTGTTCGCCGCTCCAGGTCCCACCAGCTTCCCGGAAAGCCGGCCAGAGTCTGCGTTGGGATCCAATCGCCGTATCCCGGGTCGCCAGTCAGAAGCTTCCAGTCGCCGACGCGTATGGAGGCCTGCACGGCCGTGTTCCAGATTTTGAAGCCAGCGTCCCAGGACCCGTGCCGGGAGGGGTTGTAGAGCGGGTCGATGTTGTGGAGGATCTCAACCCTCGGGGACGCTTTCCCCTCGCTGATGGCCGGCCAAACGTTGTACCCGTCCAGCCCATCGCTGGCGGACACGTTTCCTCCTGCCAGGCCCACCAGCGTCGGGTACCAGTCGGTAATATGAACCAAGGCCCTACTCACCCTCCTCCGACGCCGAATCAGGGGACTGTGGACGAACCCCACCCCACGGATTCCCCCCTCCCAGTAAGTGCCCTTGCGCCCCCGCAAGGGCCAGTTGCTACCACCGGAATAGGGCTGGCCACCATTGTCGGTGGAGAAGACAATGACACTGTTCTGGTAGTAGCCGTACTTGCGAAGGGCATAGGTTATATTACGCACCGCCTCGTCCACTACCGAGACCATAGCCGAATACTTTCGACGGGCAGCGTTGGCCACGTCCCGGTAAGGGTGTAGGTACTCTTTCGGGCACTGGAGGGGCGTGTGGACCGCCTGAAAGGACAGGTAGATGAAGATGGGCCGGCGGGGGTCGTGGGCTGCCAGGATCTTGCGCACCCTCTGGGTGTACAGGTGGGTGGAGTACTTTCCCCCCCTCCCCCAGGCCACGCCCTCCCCCTCGTGCAGGTCGTAGCCGCACATCCCAGGCCCATCACAGGAGTCGTACGTGTAGTAGTCTACGCTGCCTGTCAGGGAGCCGAAGTAGGTGTCGAACCCACGTCTTGTCGGCAGGCAGTCGCGTTTGTAGAAGCCCAAGTGCCACTTGCCCACCATGTGCGTGGCATAGCCAGCCTCCTGGAGCCTCTGGGGGAGAGTCACTTGTTCCAGGGGCAGGCAGTTGGGCTGCCGAGGCCGGATTATGGAGTGCTGCAGACCCGTGTGGATCTGGTACCTGGAAGAGAAGAAGAAGAACAAAAAAATGCTTATATACAGTAACTGAATTCGTGGCATGGCATTTTAGACCAATAGCATGTCAATTCTTGTTTCAGAGGATCTACAGTTGGTTTTCCTTTTTTAATCCCCTGCCATGACACAAAATGGAGGGGGGGATATTGCAATAGTGCTGGTCTGTCCTTCTGTCTGTCAATCCGGATAAGTAGGGACTAGTTTTTTACAGAAACTGGTTTACCTAGATGAATGAAATTTTGTGTGGGTATGTTTCAAGTCGTGATCTTGATTGGGTTCGAAAACAGCATTCCGTGGAGGTGTGGATATTGTCTTATTATGAAACTGGTCTGGTTCAGAACAGAGGGACTTGGACAAGCAGTCAGTTCTTGTAGAACCAGAAAGGTCCTCTAATCAAATGCAGGCATAGAATCTTTGCAGAAAAGAAAAAAAAACTTCTATAGATGTCAAACACCTTGGCAAGTCACATTGCGGCCTTGATGTGAAAAGATTTGCCAGCGAAGATAAAACTGTCAACAATTCACTTGGCTCTGTGGTTTTGAATAAAATCCCCACATCAATGACTTTTTTTGTGACTCTCAGGCTAAATTCTCTTAAAGCCTTGAGCAGGATTATGCTGCATTCAGCAGATTAAATGCTTCTTTAACACAGCTATTCGTGCAGAGAATAAACACATGAAAGGCGACATGAATTAATTTTCTGTGTCTCGACCCTCCAATCCTGGTGGTCTCCCGACAGCCTTTCAGCTTCTTGACTGACCAGCGGTCCCGGCACACCAGGAGCTGTGATCTGTGGCCTGAATTTGTTGATTTGCATTATTCTGTCAGCCAAAGTTACAGATGCTGAATGAACCTCAGACCCCGGGACCTATACACTATAATCAAGATAATCGAAAGGTAGGTTGCTTTAGTTTGCCTGTAACACATTGTTGTAAACTGGTGGTAGTAAACCCTGTTGCTGGAGATCTACCATCCTGCCGATCAGCGATGCCCAATCACCTGTCATGTAGGGCCGAGAGTATGTAAGTTTTCAGTCCAACTTATCACTGCACCAGCTGATTTTACAGATTAGCTCACCTTCAGGCAGAGGGGGAGGAACTAATCAGTGAGATCAGCTGCTGTAGTGATTGCTTAGAATGAAAACCTGCATTCTTTCAGCCCTCCATGGCACATGATTAGGTGGCACTGCTGTAGATCATCACACCAACCCTTATTTCCATCCATCTATCCATTATCAAAACCGCTTCCTCACTAGGGTCGTGGGGGAGCTGGAGCCCATCCCAGCTGACTATAGGCGAAGGACAGGGACACAGCTCACCAATCCAGTGCAGGGCGCACACACCATTCACACACCATTCACTCACACACTCATGCCTATGGACAATTTAGAGTCTCCAATTAACCTGACATGCATGTCTTTGAACTGTGGGAGGAAACCGGAGTACCCAGAGGAAACCCATGCGAACACAGGGGGAACATGCAAACTCCACACAGAAAGGCCCCAGGCTGGATGCAAACCCACAACCATCATGCTGTGAGGTGGTAGAGCCACCCAATACGCCATGAGGCTGCCCCCAAACCCTAATTTGATACTCCTGGTTCTACTAATAAGAAGCTCAATAAAAACTCTCCCTGTTGTATGAGGTGTGCTTGGTAGGAGTGAACACCTGCAGGAGAGTACATCTCTAGGAACAGGGTTGGTTTCCACTGATATAAACTATACACCAGATGAGGAAAAACCCCATATTTCTTATTACATTTCAGCAATTTAGCAGATATGTGCTGACTACACTAGCATTATAAATGGAATCTGTCTATCCAAATGCACTATAAATATTACTGAGACAGTGGCCCAGAGGGTAGCACTGTTGCCTCACAGCAATAAAGTTGTAGGCATGAATCTGTGCTTCAATGAACTTCCCTGCTCTCCCAGGGTTTTCAGCGAGTTACCCCAGGCCCCCTCCCACAGTCCACAGACATGCATGTCAGGCTAATCGGAGACTGTAATTTAGCCACAGATGTGTGAATGGTGTGTGATCCCAGAAACCGAACCATTACCCACCAAACGCATGCAGGACAAGTAACGTTACCTTTATTTAAAATTCAACCAAAAGCACTGAGGTCTCTCTTTATGGACCCCGTCACATAAGTTCTGAGAGACAGAACATTGATCTTGGATCATTTTTATCCTTTCAGCTCGAAGTGGTGGTGGTGAAGAGGTGGGCAAGAGAAACTGGTCTGAGATCAGTAGTCGTGCACTGTAAACCCTGGTAAGTGTGGTGAACTCAAATGTTTTGTGGAAACCGATTACCTCAAAAAAATTGTGTATGCCAACTTAATGATCTTGTGTTCACAGCACTTAAAAAATGTAAAAAATAACTTTACCTTATTTTCTTCAAGTTCCTTCCACACAGTGCAATTAAGTTGGCCTGCACAATTTTTTTGAGGTAATCGGTTTCTAGGGAATCAGATTTGTGTCAAAAGTCGCGAGTGCAAATTATTTTACTCCGCATGAACAGAATGGTACCTACGCACATAAACATTAGCAGCGAGCGGGCATGCACGCTCAAACAGCCAGCACCCCCGAAATCTTCAGCCCGCCCAAGGCTCGGTGGAGGGCATGCACGCTCTGCTCGCAAATTCATATTTCCCCTCGCGTGAAGATCATTTCTGCAATTAGGGGCGGAGACCAAGGAAGCTGCTTGCCCTCTTGTGATTGGTCACTTTCAACGAGATCACACCCACACAACCTCCTGCAACCTATACCTCCTCACAAGCCAGATATAAATTTCTGATTTCTTAGCAACATCGCACTGAAGATTAACGTTTTCAGAAATTTTGACAATTAACTTAATGGCGGAGACCAAAGGAGGCTGCTTGCCCTCTTGTGATTGGTCACTTTCAACGAGATCACACCCACACAACCTCCTCATGCAACCTAGAATAACAGCTTTTGCCGTTATCTCAACGTAAACAAGCCAGATATATGTAATTTCATAGCCATTTAATCGCTTTTGGCAACATGTTCGCACTGAAGATTAATGAGGTTATCAGTAAATTGTTAATATTGGTGGACCAACTTAATGGCTTAATTACCGATTATGCCATGATGGCCCGTTATTCTGCAATGTGTGCAACTGCATATCATTTTTCTAGATTAGTAGCCAGCTAGCTAGCTAACTTTAGAATGAGGACTGAAAATCTTAGCAAATAATCATCATATGATAGCGACTATGGTTTTGGACTTTTAATATCTATAACGTTATTAGGCTCAGCCAGGCCCCATCTATAGCTGACTCATAATGTGGACTGAAGCACTAATATCTATGGCTATATTTAATATGAATGTGGACTGACTGCTGCCTCCCATAGCTTGTTCATTTAAATTGGACTGACTGCAGATGTCTATAGGACTGGAATATGAATGTGGACTGACTTTATCTATAGCTGACTGATTTCAATCCAATGTGGACTGACTGCAACTAAGCTAGAAATATGAATGTGGACTGACTGGTCAATATCTATATTCTGCAAATTGTGGACTGACTGCACTAAAATGTCAATATGAATGTGGACTGACTGCACTAATATCTATAGCTGACTGATTGTAATATGAATGTGGACTGACTGCACTAATATCTATAGCTGACTGACTGTGAATGTGGACATTAATATCTATAGCTAACATAAAAATGTGGACTGACTGCACTAATATCATCTCCATCACCACTGTCATTCTCAAAAGGTCTTACTTCAGTCCGTAAACGACGAGCCTATTATTTACCTGAATCGATTTTTTTTTTTTACAGCCCAACAGCACCCCCATCTGGACACTGTTTGTCTTACACGAACTTTAACCTAAATAGATACATTAAATAATAGATTGAACAATCGGTCTTTGTCAGTCACGTGACAAAGCGCCAAAGCGCCCCGGCGCCATTTTGGATGGTTACCACAGGTAAACAGACAGAGCAAACGTGAGACGAGTGGGTTGGTTAAGTTGTTTTACGATTTTTAAAACTGAGAAATGGAGAAGCAGAAGGAAAAACAAGCGAAAACCATACCGTGACTAACTCAACAAAGATGCCAGGGACCGGTATTTGGCCAAGTTGGCCACTATAAACAACATTGATCCATTCGACCCAACAGCATCTGAAAAGCGACTAGAGCTGTCAAATAAATGTAGAGCACAAGTACTTCTAAACTGCTCTTGGCTGAGCATGTTCTAAAATGAACACAACACACCAGTACAGTATGTGTGTGTGTGTGTGTGTGTGTGTTTTGTACATAAGCACATTTTGGCGGCTCTGTAAAAAGACGGACCAGTTTCTCCTTCCGTGTGCTGTTCGCTAGTTTAACGTTAACGTAAGCTGAACAACAACGTCAAGGACGTAATGTCAGCTCCAGTAACTTTACAAGACAGATAATCAGCCCATAGTATCGTCACTTAAACAATATTAAATTACTTAACTAACCTTTGTGAAAATGCCGAGAGCAAACACGCACATATGGAGATATTGTGCCAAAAGTGATATCCTTGCGTCTCACCGCAGCCCGACGTCTCTTTGTTATCTCCTCTACCTGCTGCCCATAGCCTTTATTCCAGGAGGGAAACCTGAAAAATCTAACACCACGGTCAACTTTTCTACCGTTTGAATTACTGTTGCAGCCTTTTGCGCAACATCAGTGTCCCATTTCTCATCCAAAAGGCAATCCCCAACTCTGGGGTTCGTTTCGCGAAATCACAGATGCTAACGTACATAGTTGGACCCACTGACTGTGCATGGACAGTCTTTTGGGAAACGCGCCCCTGGTCCGTGCTGTTTTGTTCATGCCCATCAATATAGAGCCATGACCCAAAATGCACTGCGGCGTTTGCGAGAGTTACGTCACTTGTCAGAGACCGATAGACTGTACAGCCAACATGCGCGCAGGTTCCCTGATGTGAGTTCTGAAACAAAAATGGAAAAAACGTTACCGGAAAGGGAAAGAAATTCAGTCAAAGAACCATTTCAACATCAAATGACTGGAAAGACCTAAAGTCAATTTTATATTTAACCTGGGATAATTCATGCCATCAAATTGGATTATTAAAAAAAAAAAAAAAAACCCATCACTCTCAACAATGGCGATTAGAATAATTACTGGTTAAGCTAAACAACCAGAATCTTGTCTGTATGATAAATTAACGAAGTAATGCCGCACCTTTGGTCTTTCTTATTATTTAGCGTTAACACGGTTTGATATTTAATTTCCTTCTCACAATGACGACGTTGCCGTTACTTCCATTTTTCTTTCCGACGTAATATTTGGAAACCTTGGGTCGCGTGCATGTTGACTGTGTCTATTATTTGATGCGTTTATTCAGGTAAAATTTCCGTTCAGCACAGTGAAGCATGTTTAAACTGGCTAGGTGTGCTGTTGGCTGTAAAAAAAATTAAAAATTAAAAAATCGGTACAGACACCTTCAAGGACTGAAGTAAGACCTTTTGAAAACGGCAGTAGTGATGGCAGCACATAAAATCTCACATGGGCCAGTGTTTCCCCTGGATTTATTGCTTTGGGGGGGGGGAGGCATCCGTGGGTGGGGTCCTCGCGGGACCCTCTCCCCACGGAACCCTATTACCTGTGATAACATAGCATTTGGTCCTGAACAAACAGTTAAGACTCATTTGAGTCTTCACATATTTTCAGGGTTTGCCATTGCAATAGAAAAAAATGGTTGTGGGCTTTATGAATGCACTTGGCACCATCAGATGTAGAAGCATGACCTTAACCCACCTTGTTTTGCTTGCACATAAAACCCAAACCTATGCCTTACCTATATCTGAGATTGTGCTCTTTGTAGTCTTTGCACCATTAACTTTTGTTACTGTGGTGTCAAAAATATTATGTGGAAAAAGTAGAAATTTCCACAATTACTTCATTCTAATAATCCGTATAATTAGAAGCAATACATTTGACCACTCTCAAGCCTGGAGTAAAAGCGGGAGAGGGGTCACAGGTACTTGGAAAGCATAATATATACTTGTACATTATTCATGCAACATGATGTTTCCAGTCTTAGAATGTACTACTACAAGAAAGATCATATGGGTACTGAGGGGGTAGGAGACAGACAATTTGGGTATTGGCGGCCAGTGAACAAGATGCAGTTAAAAACAAATAAATCTTCAAACTTAAAAAAAAAAACTCCTGCAGATCAAGTTATGAAAATTTGATTTTTGATCTTTTTGGGCTAGATCCATAGATATTTTAATTTGTATGACCAAAAGTCATATTAAGAAAACCACATTTCTTAAAAATAGGACCAAGGGTCCTGTAGCTTACCGGCAAGCAGTCTTACAGCGATGACACAAGTTATGAAAATTTCATGAGAAGTTTGACATTTGAATCAATGAAAATCAATGTCAAGGTCACTAAATAAAAGTTCACATACATTTATAAGACCTTCTGTAATACAATCCTAAGCTCTAAAGCAGTTTTGGTGATACAAGTCATTAAAATATGTCAATATGTATTCAATATGCCATTTGTGAACTTTAAAGGTCACAGAATGTCAAGTTGTGGTCAGCAAATGGATTTCATATACAACTTTCTAAATATCTCTAGCTCAATCTGTGACCATTTTGGTGATACAAGTCATTGTAATTTCACTGTCGAGTTTGACCCTCAAAGGTCACTGACAGTCAAGTTGAATGTCACCAAATGAAAGTTTATATGTGACTTCCCAGATTTCAGTAACACAAACCTAGGCTCCATATGTGACCGTTTTAGTGATACAAGTCATTGAATTTTCACTAGGTCACATTTGACCTTTGAAGGTCAATACGAAGGTCACCAAATGAAAGTTCATATATGACTTCCTATATGTCTCTAATACAAACCTAGACTCCATCTGTGACCGTTTTGGCAATACAAGTCATTGTAATTGTATTATGTCAAATTTGACCTTCAAACGTCATCAACAGTCAAGCTGAATGTCATCAAATGAAAGTTCATATGTGACTTCCTATGTCAGTAACACAAACCTAGGCTCTATCTGTGACCTTTTCAGTGACAGAGGTCATTGAATTTTCTCTAGGTCAAGTTAGACTTTCGAAGGTCAGTATGAAGGTCATCAAATGAAAGTTCAAACATGACTTCCTATAGGTCTCCAATACAAACCTACACTCAATCTGTAACGATTTTGCTGATACAAGTCATTGAAATTTCACTGTATAGTTTGGCCGTTGAAAGTCACTCAAGGTCAAGGTCACCCAATGAAACTTCATACATGACTTCCTACATGGCCACAATACAAACCTAAGCTCTATCTGAAATAGTTTTGGTGATAGAAGTCATTGAAATTTCACTATGTGAAGTTTGACCTTCAAAGGTCACCGAAGGTCAAGTTCAAGGCCACCAAATGAAAGTTCTTGTATGACTTCCTATACATCTCCAATACAAACCGAAACTATCCGAAACCATTTTGCTGATATAAGTCATTGAAATTTCACTGTGAAGTTTGGGCATTCAAGGTCACCGAAGGTCAAGTTCAATGTCACCAAATGAAACTTCATACATGACTTCCTATAAGTGTTCAATGCACATTTGTTCCCAATCTTCAATATTTTCAAGCCTAGAAACCTTTGAAAATTGTAAACATTTTGCTTGACCTTTCAAGGTCATCTGAGGTCAACTTTAACACAGCCAAAATATAGGTCATATATTACTTCCTATATGTCAGTAATAGAAACTTAATCTCTATCTGCAACCATTTAGCTTCCACAGGCAATTTGGCCCATTCTCCATAAGACCCAATGTTCAAGTACAGCGCCCCCACTAGACCCACTTCCGTCGATTCAATCAAAATGGCACTCGCACTGTACATAAAGTGTATCAAGGTGAGTTGATTGCCAGATTTAGAAAAAAAGTTTTCAGACAGTTTTTGAGAAATAATTTTTTGAAATTTCAAGTCATATCTTTAAACATTAATATATTCCCTGACCTCTAATTTGACCTTTCAAAGTCATCTGTGGTCAAATTTAATATTGCCAAAATATAGGTCATATATGACTTCCTACATGTCGATAATACAAACTTAATCTCTATCTGCAACCATTTGGCCTCCACAGGCCATCTTGCATATTCATAAAGTACAGCGCCCCCAATAGACCCACTTCCGTCGATTCAATCAAAATGGCGCTCGCACTGTACATTAACGGTACCAAGGTAAGTTGATTGCCTGATTTAGAAAAAAATTTATCGCGCAGGTATTGAGAAATAATTTTTAAAAATTTCTCAGTCCTATCTTTAACATTAGAGCCAAAATTTCAAGGGCCCATAAAACGGACAAAAATGATTCAATCAAAAATCCGAGAAAAAACGTCTGGAGATATGGTCTAGTAGTATGTTATTGCAAATTTACACAAAAATTCATTAGGCCAAAAAAAAGATAAAAAATGTTCCGGTCGACGGACGAAGGACGACGGACACCACACCATGACAATAGCTTATCGGCCCATAGGGCCGGTAAGCTAAAAATTGTGGCAAAGCCACTGCGCCCGTTTGGCCGATCGCAACATAGCCAAAATCGAACTTGGCCTAGACTTTCATCCCATATACACGCATATAGAATATGAAAAGGATCCGTCAAAAACTTGAAGGCGCTAGAGCGCTGACAAGGCAAAATGTTTACGGAGGCAAGGACGCACGACTGACCACCACGAAGGCATCTGATCACAGCATAAGCCTGATTGGCATAAAGGTTAAGTGGGCTTAAAAGTTCGTTTTTACTTGCAATCACACTTACACAAACAGTGGATGGGTGGAGTTTCTAGTCATTTTACTTTCAAATTCAGTTAAACTGCGCAGCAGACGTCTTCGTCACCTTGTGGTTTAGGATAGGCATAAAAGCGTGCATCAAAAATAGACCACAAAAAATATTTTTCTTCTTTGTACCATCTTATATTGAGGCCAAAATAATTTTGTGCATGTAATCATAGTGTGTTAAATACGCCTTAATTATTAATATTTACACATTGAGAAACAGGAAAATCCGGTAGTTTTCGTGATATGAAGTACGACATTTGCTCACGTGCGTTCATACACTTGTATCATTTGGAGATAAAACTTGTTTCCATTCATTTTTAGGGGAGACCGGGTCTAGTTGTTACACGTCCATGTTGTTACATTCTAAATAGTTCCGATAATAAAACACAGACGGCACTCTAATTTTTCTTGCTGCTCCGCAAAGGTGACCCGCGTCTTTACGTGACAGAAGGACGTACGTTGAAAGTCGCAGGTTAGTGTTTCAGAAAAATGCTCGAAAAAGTAACTTTCTTGGTGTTTGGGAGATTTCGATTCACATCAAGTGTAATTGACACATACCCGAGATTTTCTGGATTATGAGAGAGGAAGACATTAGCCACTGTGTCATGACACACCCATGTAAAGATTGCACTGGAACATTTCAAAATGTCGGGACAATGGCAAAGGGTTGCTGATGGACTAGTTGATACACCCAAGTTGTCACAGTAAGAACTTGCCCCAAAACCTGTAACAACTTGGGCAAGATCAAATTACCTCACTGAATGACTTTCTACCTTTCTGTATTTCAGAAAGATGCCTTGAAATTACAAACGAATAACGAAGCGTGGCAATGCCATTAGAGAATGACTCAAGAGGTTCCTTACTGTGGCTTCGTGGGATAATAGTAGTAAGGCATCCCCCTTAACTTGCCTACTTAAGAGGGAAACACATCTCACTTAAGCAAATTCTTAGTGTAAGAAAATGCCCCACAACCTGCAAATATGGGGTAGTTTGTTACAGGTGACAGGGGTCTATTTTTTCCTCACCAGCATTACGCATGCGCAGAATATAGGGGTTGCTGCAGATCAGTCATGTAGTCTAATAAACTTTCTATCTTTACAGCGCATATTGATAACAAAAACCTGATAATGTCAATTCTACAGCCGTTAAAAGAAAAAGTGTAACAACTAGACCTGGTCTACCCTATATTTTTACCACTGACCTTGTGTCTTTTTTCTTATCTTCTCTTTTATTCTTCCTCTTTAGGTCCAGACAGGTAAAGTAGTTAATTGGAATTGACCGTCAGTGAGTTCGGTTGGCAAACCGTGGTTTCTCCTGATTCGCCACAACTCTTAAAAGGGGCGCATTTAGGGGGCTTTCAAGGCAACGGCCGTGGTGCTCTGTAATACCTTCAGGCTTAATGGGGTTTTCATAAGTCATTGCAAAATGTGCCATTTGAGCAACCATCAGGGAGCCCTTTTATCTTTTTTTGGGGGCTCAAACATTTAGTTTGTCTCTCCAGACGGTGTGCGTCCGTAGCAGTCAGACGATAAACCAGGAATTGCGCGTGCAAATGTGCCAGTTTTCTTTACATTTTGTTCACATTTCAGCACCCGCGGCAGACAGATTTGTATATTTGCATCCTTTTCTGTTTTGATGCGTATTTACACAAAGGGGATGGCGTCATTGCGAACCCAGATACAATTAAACATTTTTGTACCCATAAAGTTTTTAAAATAATAGTTAAATAAAAAATAAAATTTCAGGGCGGGGAAACACCAGCCAATAGTATAAATAAATCAGTTTAGAGTCGGCTGCTCATTTATATTGCCGTTTCCGTTCACGTTGATAGGCAGAAGATAGACCGACCAACTGTCAGTCTGTTTCGGCTTTATGGTGAAGCCACCAGGGTTAAATACGTGTAAAAGAGCGATTCCTCCCACGTCCCAAAAATCAAAACTAACAAGTGGGGATGGGCACGACAGCGTCGCAAAGCATAGCGATCAGCTAAGTTCCTGCCTTTTACAGATCAGGGCTAGCTAATAACAAAAGGGTGAAAACAAAACCAAATCCCTAACATATGATGATAATTTGCTAAGATTTTCCCAGGCTAACGTTAGCTAGCTAGCTGGCTACTAATCTAAAAAATGATATGCGATTGCACACATTGCAGAATAACGGGCCATCATGGCATATTCGGTAAGCAAGCCATTGAGATATTCCACCGATATTAACAGTTTACTGATAACTTCATTAGCATTCAGCGCCGAACATGTTACCAAAAGCGCTAGATGACTATGAAATTGCATATATCTGACTTATTTACGTCAGATAACGTATCTGCTTTTCTAGGTTGCAGCAGAGCTACATGGCTCAGGACTGCAGGAGGTTGTGTGGGTCTGATCTCGTTGAAAGTGACCAATCATAAGAGGGCAAGTGGCCTCTCTTGGTCTCCGCCCCTAATTGACAACAGGCAGAAATGTCCTCGCGCGTGCTGGCCGTTTGTGCACTCGCTGCCAATTTTTATGTGCGTAGGTGCCATTCTGTGCGCGCGGAGTAATATAATTTGCGCTCGCGACTTTTGACACAAATCTGATTCCATAGGTGTCCAGAAAACATCTGAGTTCACCACACTATCAGGGTTTACAGTGTGGGAATGAGGGGGCTTTGTGAATATGAGCCTATACTGTATGTTAGAAATGACACAGAACAGCCGTGATGACATCAGGCAGCTGTAAGTCTGGAGGGAAGAACAGCTGTTAGCTTAGCTGCCTGAGGTGAAACCTCCACAGACTCAAGCCCAGAGTAAACAGCCCCGAGCCAACATCTGCTCCACAACATACACATTTAGTGCGAGAGCTAACTGGCGACCCCAGTTCAACCCATTCCAGCACACAAGTACACATGCCATCAAGGACGCGAACACACACATGCACGAGGACACACATTAAAACACACGCAAGAAATTACACATATGAGCTGCCACACATGTAAGCACAGACACACACACACAAACTAACACACGTAATCATCAACACGCTTCCACACACGCATATAAACACACACTGCCATGCATGCAAGCAAAGAGACACATACATGCAAGCATAGACACACTCTAACACAGACATTGGCATGGACACACTCACTACCACACACTCAAGCATGGACACACATTACCGCAAATGCAGGTGTCGACATCAACACTAACATACACACAAGCATGGAAACACACTAATATCCATGCAAAAAAACTTGAATATGCAAAGTATACACACAAACATGCTCATGTATATAAAAACATGCAAGCTCATGTGCATACACACACACACACACACACACACACACACACACAAATATGTTCATAACAATATGATAGGAATTCCTAATTTCTTCTTTTTAAGTATTGTTATTCTGTAATAAAATATATCAAGGTGCCATGTTTGTTTTTCATACTGTGTGCCGCAATCCGTTCACAAACAGCTTTAAACAAGTATTCAGTGCCAAACTTTAAAAAAAGGGGGGGGGTTAGATTTTTTCATTTGTAGCCTAATGAAGCATTTGCATGTCTTCAACAATTAAAAAAAAAATTAAAAATGTTAAATAATCTCTTCATTTATGAACTGTACCTCAGTGGTCGGGGCGCGCGCCAAGCGTCACCAGGGTTACGTGCAGTCGGTGGACAAGGAAACTCACCTGCCCGTGATCAGCTGACTGCGGGAGGGCGTGCATATCGGCTGGATGTAGTAATTCTCCAGCTTCACGCCCTCCGCGGCCAGCTTGTCCAGCGTCGGTGTTCGTATGTCAGAACCGTGGTAGCCGATGTCATGAAAGCCCTGATCGTCGGTCAGAATGAAGATGATGTGCGGGGGGTTTTGGTGCGTAAACCGGGACCCTTTGTCCTTGAAGTCCAAGATTGACTCGTTCTCCAACTGGTTTGGTTTCGTCCAGTCCCAGGTCATATAACCAAAACTCAGCAAGCTGACAACCGAAAATCCAGTTAGGCCATATACCGCCATGGCTCCTCGGGAGAAGATAAATGAAAATTGCTCTATCGATCAAAATTCATAGTTTTGACTGACATCTGAAATATTTTGGACTCTGATCCAGACTCCCAGTTAGAAAATGCAGAATATTGCTGAAAGTTTTCAGTCGTCTTCTGTAGCATTCAGACCTCATCTGCTCAACTCTGAAAATAGCAGGTGAATCAGCATTTAAGACCTCCATCATTTATATTCTCCAGACCGTTACGTATTCGAGTGTCTCCCTGTGCCTAGATGTGAAAGTCATTACAACCTACACAAGCTACTGCTATTCAGGAAAGTTACTCCTTACTTTTCAAAAACTCCTGCCAAAGTTTCCCCCCTTCTTTGTGGTCGTATTAACTCCGCCTGATTGAATGAACACCGGCCAATTGAAATAAGGCGTACAAGAAAACCTCCCCGCCATGCAAACAGAATCGAGATGGTGAGGAAAGGGGAATAGCGTGACTCGTCAGCATTCCGAACTCCAACGGCTGTTGCGCGTGCAGCTCACTAAACGGCACCCAAGCGCAATAAATTGCTGCCCCGTGCTCCTTAACGTTCATTCAGGGATTATTCCTTTTCTTCGGCTGACCGTTTCCCGGTTGCGTCAAGTTTTTATTTTCTAGCTTTTCCGCTCTGTGAGTTAGGTCTATGTTTATGTTTACCTCATTGCCCCAGCAACCGGTAACTTTTATACAAATTGTATTTATAAAAACCTGAGAGGCGAAGTTTGAGATGAGAAACCTGTTTAAAAATCACATTCTTCAAGACAGGCGACAAAAATATAAAATACCTGTACCTATGTATGCATAAGCTATGTTTATGACCAACTTAAGTATGAGTAAGACTTGGCTTATATTAATTCAGGGGTAGGAAACTGTGCTCCTAGAGAGCCATATAGCCCAACATGTTTAAGATGTCTGTCTGCTCTAACACACCTGATGACTGTATGTTGTCAAGAGCTTGATAATAACACATATGCTTGATAACAATCCCATCGCTTGAATGTGTTAGAAGACATCTAAAACATAGCTATAGTATAGGGCTTTGGCTCTCCAGGGGCAGGATTCCCTACCTTTGCTGTAAATGGTCAACTTTAGACTATGCAGACACACACTATAGCCATTTCTAGTATGGATATTTTGTCTGCTTTTTCAAGAGAGATGGTTTTTCGATTTTCAACAGGGAGAGGAGGCTGCTCTAGGTCTACGGAAGTGCTCCAGTAAGGTCAGGCAATCAGGGAGATGTTTTATAAGTGCTGTGCTGCTGGTTAGGTTTAAAGGTGAGAGAACGTAATTGGTATTTTCACTCCAGCTGGCAAAGAATCAGCCAATCTTCACATCCAGTATATTAAAAAACAGTGACGTGCCGTCGGAGGTCAGTTAGGGTAGGCAGAATCCTCACCATTAAACAAACGATAACTCTATTACTTTGCTTGATTAGCAATCTGAGGATTGATTAACTAATTTACAAGACTAAACGGCAGAATGGCGTGCCAGTTCCATTCCACGACATTATTGCTTAGTGCATCGAACTTAAAATGCTCACGAGACAGCAAGTTTGTTCATATTTGCTTAGAGGAAGCTAACACAATGCCATTAACAAATATTAAAACCTTTTTATGTGGCTTTCAATGTGTGGCCAATATGTTTACGATAATATTTCCCTCCTTAAACACATACTTTTTAATGCGATTTTTAACAAAATAGGGAGTTTATTTTCAGTCTTCTCTCATAATCCGATAAACAAAAGATCATAACAATATACGGAATTACCGAGAGAGTTGAGATTTTTTCCTAATTAATTATTAAGATTTACTTCCTTGCAGTCTCGAATCAAAGCATAAAGGTAAATTAATCTTTTTGTCGCTGTCATCTCTTAATCATTACAGACTTAATTGACCAGAAAAAAGGTGAAATTTGTTGATTGACTATCAGGCATAGTACGTGGAAACAGGTTGACAAAATCTAGCGATAAAAAAGGAGAAGTCACTGCCTACCCTGACCGCATGTCCCTGTTAAAATATCAGTAAAAGAGAAGCCAGTACAGTATCAGACTTTTCACAAATATTGCATAATGGCAGTCACCCCCTTTTATCACATGATTTTTGGGGATTCTTGTGTGTTGCAGTGTACTGTCCAATACTACAGCCAATAGAGTGAAATCAGTTTGATTGACCTGCTGTCCTGGAAAGGGGGAGATGGTAGTAGTATTTTAAAGCTGGTACTGCAAAGATTCTGCAGTGAAAAGGTGTGTGTGTGTGTGTGTGTGTGTGTCTGTGTTTGTGACCATTATAATTCATGTTGCACCAAGGGGACCCTTGTAATAGTATAACATGCCCCCATCAAGTTCAGGGGCCCCCATGGACCCCAGGACAGAAGGGGGAGTGTTCTCCTAACCTCCTGATACACAGAACCTGTCTTTACTGCAGTTGTTGGAGGCACACTTGAGTGTTGATTGGGAACGCGGGAAAAACATGTTTTTCACTATACGTAAGAAACTCACGTTATTAAGCGCTCTCTAAAACATCTGCATCCAGAGTTATATGCGCAGCCTACAATTTACTGGAAATGTAATTCCTCGAGAGATGGTACAATCACTGCAGTATGATGAATCCAAATGTCTGACCATGAGCTGGTTTGACAGCAGGGGGAATTGTGGTCCCACAGTTTGATGGTTGACTGTAAAGAAATTGAAGAGCCTAGTGCTAAAAGTCACAAAATGGCTATTTTGAGAAAATTTAAAAAATCAACTTAGAAGACTACCATAGATGTTTTCCCTTCCTTACCTCGAAATGTGTGAAAATGTGACTTAAGTACTTTTAGCACTAGGCTCATCAATTGGGGGATTGCAGGATTCGCAGTGTGAATTTCACAGCCAAGTTAATAGGTGGCAACACCGCTTCGTTTGAAAAGGTAACATTTCATAATCATAAGATGTGCAATAGAAACGTGTTCATGCACCCATAGTAACCTAATTAACCAAAGTGTTGACAGGTCATCTCAGGGAATAAGTTAAAATAACCAAGTTAGCTCATTTTTGAGGGCGAACTGCATTTTTTTTTTAAGGCGGTGGACTTGATCGTGGCATACAGGTACAAAGTGGTCATGGAAAACAGAAGTAGGTGAGACCTAGTTGAAAGGGTTTTGACCTCATAACAGGGTTTAGGTAAGCTGACCCAGCAAAATTACTTAATAAACAAATAAACAGATACCTGTACTAGTTCTGGAGTTGTGCCACTCTCGGCTTGCGGTTTGAGCAGCTTTAGCATAAATAAGTTCCTGAGGCTCGCCTGCATGTTTGGTTTAGCTGTTTTTCCTCTTTTTCTGTGGAGGGGAAATGGAGCACTTGGCTGGGTTTGGCTCTGCCGCCACAGGCGTAGTTTTATAGAAGGTAATGGCAGATATGGGCTCGATTGCTAAAATGCAGGCAGGCGAGGCATTGGGAGGAGGGAGAGTGGTCATTTTCTGTAAATAATGCTGTTTTTGGCCCACAACCCAGTTTCGCCTTTAACATATTTGAAGACCACAATGGAAAAATGATCAGAGTCACATTTTCACATTGTGGAGAAATGATCAATTAAAAATTCAAAACAATCTTAGAAACATAGCACTGAAAAAATATGCAAAAAATATAAAATATTTAAAATATTATTATAATATATAAAATACACAAAAATGATAAATTTGGACTCTGATCATTTTTCCTTTGTGGTCTACATTTGTTTGGGGTTGATTTTTTGCTACTTTACAAAATTTTTTTGAATGAACATCTACTTACTAAAATGTTTGGAGTTAAATCAACTACAGAAGAGTCAAGTAAGTGTTTCCACTGCCCACTTGAGCCCACTCTCGCCAGAGAAGAATCAAGTAGACTCCGAAAGAGTTGATTTCCCTCTGAAATTATACTGTGTATGGTGCTTTTTTTTAAAAAGCATATTACAAAATATCCTCCCCTACTTTCTATTTAGCTGTATAGCCACAGAACATTAGGCAGGTCAGTGATGGTTCTGCCGATAGACTGCAGAGAATGAGAGAGTCCTACTGCCAGAATAAGTGCCATGAACTCTTTTACATTTAGATTAAGGGAACCACTGTGAAGAAACGTACTGCATTTTTCTAATTATGTATACCTCATTATTATTTAAATTGTGTAAGCAAAATTCAAGCTGTCATCTGAAATAAATTAAACTCATTATTTTAGAGGGGGTAAAACATTGTCTTTTCTTGACACTAGATGACATTATTCACTTGAGCAGTGTGAACTGAATTGTTGGCCAATTACTACAGTGCTGTGAAAAAATATTTGCCCCCTCCCTGAATTTTTTATATTTGCCAAAAAAAAAAAAAACATCTTGATGACCCCGAAGACTATTGAGATAATATTCTGTAGACTGATGAGTCAAATGGTTTTATTGGTTTTTTACATTTCAAAAACTTAAAAAAAAAGGCATAGGTATCCAAAAAAAAAACAGAAAATAGTCAAAAGTGGAGCCTTTTGGAGGACATGGGTCCATTACACCTAGAGTAAAGCTAACTCAGCATTCCACAATGAGAACATCATACCAACAGTCACACATGGTGGTGGTTTGGTGGTCTGAGGTTGTTTTGATGCTTCAGGACCTGGGCAATCTGCCATAACTGATAGAACCATGAGTTCTGGGATCTACCAGAAAATCCTGAAGAAGAATATCCGCCCATCAGTTCATGACCTAAGCTCAAGCGCAGTTGGGTTGTGCAGCAGGGCAATGATCTGAGGCACATTAGCAAGTCCACCTCTGAGTGGCTCTGAAGAAGCAAAATGAATGTTTTGGAGAGGCTTAGTCAAAGTACTGACTTGAATCTGATTGAGATGATGTGACATGACCTTAAAAGGGCATCATATGCTGGAAAACCCTCCAGCCGGGTTGAATGAAAACAATTCGGCAGAGTGGGCCAAAATTTCTCCACAGCAACGTAAGACTAATTTGCAGTTATCGCAAACGATGTTCCCGCCAAGGGTGGAAGTACCAGTTATTAGGCTTCATGGGGCAGTTACTTTTTACGTGGGTGATATAGGGTTTGAATAATTTGTGGCCTTCAGTATATGAAATGATCATTTAATAGCGGCATTTTGTGTTTACTCACACTGTCTTTGTCATATTGAAATTAGTTGGATCATCTGAAACGTTAAAATATGACAAATTAGCTAAAGAAAAACTAATCAGAAAGGGAACACATGCTTTTTCATTGCACTTCACATAAAACTGAAGACCATTTTTTGATGTTTGATCAAAAAGTGTTTGCAGTTTATTATGTAAGCTGGAGACAAATGGCCTTTCACAGAAAAAGAATTTCAAAAAATGGAAACAATATTTGATTTGTATTTTGATTGAGTATGTTCTGGTTTATCATGTTACGATATATAAAAGGGGCTGAGAAACAAGTTTATAACTCAATATAATTGTGCATTTAGGTTTGTGCTGTTGTTTTTAAAGTTCTTAGTGATGCCCAGTCTGCTTGGTTCTGGTAACATTTTACTTTCATAAGAAATGGTATTTGACCTCGATCTGCCATGGTTAAGTCAGATAGCCAAAGCAAAAACACTAAAAATAGCTTTCTTAAATTACACTTTGTTGCAATTCTTCATGCTTGTTGCAGTACCTTTAAAAAGACCTCTCTTTAATCTCGCACATATTGTGGGATAATTACTCGACTGGGGGCAACGAAGAGAACTTCTATGTAATTTTACGGTGCGCTGTAAACCAAATTACCTGAAGCCCTTTTGTTCCGCTTCAGTAGAAGCGGAAACATGGGAGCTCTAAGCAGGAGTGGAATGACCCTAAAGGATTGTGAGATACTCGTTCAGAAAGCCCCCTCTGCGATGTTGATCATGTGACCCCAGCATCCAGTCGTGTACCCAATGATTTCTCCCTCAGAAGGGCCCTCACTCCAGCAGGAATGCTAAACTCCAGTTTTGCAGGGTCACATTGGGCACTTTTCACCGGACTCTCATGTCCAAACAATAGTGATGAAGGTGAGGAGTTTACATTCGACAGGGAGCTGACTTTTTCTGCAGTCCGTATTTTTCTGACCGATGCAGATGGCAGATTAGGGCCCCATCAACATGGTCAAATGAAGAAATATGGTGGCGATATGCTGTGATGAGTAAGAAGGAGATCTAATCATGAAAAATTATCAATCTATACAGTAAACTAACAATGAAAGTATTTGCTATAAGTTAAATGATGACTCATGGTAGAATGTAGTGCCGTAAATTTTACATGCCAAGAGTCCTATGGTAAAGGGTGATAGGAATCCAATGTTGCTCACTCACATGGCTAAGCCTACAGAAGTGGATCTATCATGGTGACTATTAAAACAACATCCGTTCCATTTGACTGGTAACTTTCAAGTTCAGACTGTTCATCCTCCTTGCTTGTGAGCAGAGCTTAAAGTTTAGGGACAGACAAGACCAGTCAAATGTACCCACTCTCGTCTGGATTTTGATGTGTTTCAGAATTCAAGGCCTGGTTAAATACCTGGTGATTTGAAAGCTGACCGTGAATACCTGTGAGCGCTGTGGCCCACCAGGACTGGAGTTTCAAATCCCTGACCGGAGAATAAAGAGTTTCCTGCTAAGGGAGGGATTTCTCAAAGTAGGATCACTGCGTTTGATGGACAACTGCACAGAGCCAAGCCCAGAACAGCTGGTTTAACTCTGTTTCATGCTCCGGATTTGGGTCAGTCCCATATTTCAGTGTTTCCCAAACCCTGCTCCTAGAGTATCCCACCCCTGCACATTTTACGTCTCCCTGATGTGACACACCCAGTTCAGCCCATGAAATGCGCTACTAATGAGATGATCAGCTTATTTACAGTAGTGTGCAAAGAAGATTATACACCACCTCTTTTGTGTAAAAGGGGTCCTAATATATTACTTCTCTATAGTTTTTAGGTGAAAATGTATTGAAAAAATACTATTGTAGGCAATGAGAACAAAAAAAATCATTACTACAGTAAACTGAGGTAAAAATATGGGTAATAAACAAAACCACTGAAAACTTCAATTTTTTAAAAAACAATTTGAATTTTTTACTCTTGCATAGCATGAATGCATGTTTGAAGGCTCATTCCATGACTACTGATGCCAAAAAAAATTTGTTTAAACTGATTTGAGGCAACTTTGTTGTGCAAAATTACCTCTGATGGTCAGTTGCCCCAGTATATAAGGTGACATGAACGTTGAGCAGCATCACAGTGTTTAACACAATGGCACGACAGAAGGAGCGCTGAGATTGTTCGTAGCCGCATTGTGGGCTTACATGATGCTGTTTGGTCACTTAAAAAAACATTGTGAAGATGTTACCTGCTGCCATGGCACTGTAAGAAACACCATCAAGCATTTCAGAGAGTCCGGTTTGTTGAAAACTAGTGGCAATAGAGTTGGAAAATGGCAGTTAAGTGCTTCTGATATTCGTTATCTATGTATTACAAGTAAAAAAAAATTGGCAGTTGACAGCAGTACAACTCCGTGATGATATTAATAGCGCCAGAAGTGAAGAGATAAAAGTACCAAGATCTACTATTTCCAGACGCAAGTTTGAAGATGGTCTGATTGGTCATGTTGCTGCCAAGAGCTGGCGACATCAGAAAAAGATTTGAGTTTGTCAAGAATTTCAAGGATTGGACACCAATGGACTGGGAACAAATCCTTTGGACCGATGAAGCAAAATTTGAAATTTTCTGATCCAAAAGCATAACTTACGTGCACCGTAGAGTTGGAGAACATTTCAAAAATGACTGTTTGACCCCTTCAGTAAAACATGGAGGTGGTGATATTGATTTGGGGTTCAGTCTGCTCAAAAAGAGCAGGTGATCTCATAAAAACCAACGGAGTCATGGATCAAAAGAAGTATCATGGCATCCTTGAGAGGCATGCATTGCCATCTGGAAAGTGACTGATTAGTCGGGGATTTCATTTTCAGCAAGATAATGACCATTAACACCTTCTAAGTTGTGCAAGAATTATCTCAGAAAGAAACATCTGGTGATATAAAAGTTATGACTTGGCCTGCTCAAGGTCCAGACCTTAATCCACTTGAGCAAATCTGGTATTTCCTTGATACCAAGATAAACAAATCTGTTGTAACATTGAAATAATCTCTTTGGAATGAACTTCAAGCCATATGGAATGGTTTAACAAGTGAGGAAATAAAAAAAATGTGAAAAAAATGTGAAAACTATGCCTGAAACATTAAATGCTGTCATCAAAGTAAAGGATGGCCACGCGAGATATTGACTTAAATTAAACTAGCACTCTGCCCGTGGGGATCCATGGGTTCTATTTTATGTAACTTTGTGCAGCATTATGATGTCATCACATGCACCTCTATGATGTCATCACGTTGCTATGGTGTTGCTATGGTGTTTCCATGAACACTAAGGTGGCTGTCACGCGACCAATGTTTTTAAAGTAACTAAAACTAAGTAACCATCAAGGGGAATACGCTGCGCTGACATTCCACGCTCAGTGGAAGACGAAGTCGCCTGCAAGACGGTGCAAAATAGCGTCGCTCACATTATGCTGCAGATTACGCGTTACTTTCTCTTGAGACCTGGCATCTGTTTTTTGGGATTCAGGACTCCTGTGGATGAATTGGCTTGGGTTCAAAAGGGGGAATCCCCAGGAGAGGACATACGGGGGGACTGCCCAGGAGAGGACATACAGGGGGAATCCCCCTTGCATGTCTATATTATAATAGTGTCGCTCACATTATGCTGCAGATACACGCCCGGCGGAGTCTAGCACCGATTGGCGGACACAGTCGCCTGCAAGACGGAGCCAAACAGCGTCGCTCCCGCTATGCTGCAGATCTGGCGCCAGTGGAATCTAGCACCGATTGGCCGGACACAGTCGCCTGCAAGACGGAGCCAAACAGCGTCGCTCCCGCTATGCTGCAGATATGCCGGTGGAATCTACGCTGATCGGTGGAATCTAGCACTGATTGGCCGGACACAGTCACCTGTAAGACGGAGCCAAATAGCGGCGCTGACGTTATGCTGCAGATACGTGCCCGGTGGAATCTAGCACTGAGTGGCCGGACACACAGACACACGCACACACACACACACACACACACAGAGGCCACTCGGCTATTATAATATAGATATTTGAATATTGCTTGGTTTCTGATTTATCTTCATTTTGTTTAGTGTGTAATCATCACTGCACACTACTGTAGGTCAGTGGCGGTCCGTCAGCAGTAACAAAGGCCTTCAGAAACCTCACCCTTCAATGCTTGATAACCTAAACCTCTCGCAGTTTACTTTTCCTGATTAGCAACAGTTGCTCAGACTAATTGGTAGAACCGACGACAGTCTAATTTATTTTTGATAGCATTGTTATACATTGCACCACAAAATTATGAGGCATTTTCTTCCACACAAAAATGACAACGTAAAATATAATTTTGTCATTATAATTTCTGCACTTGTGTAGCTCGTGAAACAGTGCAGATTTGCTTAAATTAGTTTGTGAGGCTCATTAAGCAATAAGCCACGAGAATCCTTTCTATATTCTGAATGTAGTCACAGTTAATGGGCGTTGTCAGGCATGATGCACAGCTGAGCGATGGCAAAAATAAATGCTGTGAAATTAGCAAAGTTTCAAATTTCTTGCATTTATATTGCCATCCTTTCAATGCCATATCAATTATATAATGGTAGGCAATAGGCATTTATTTTTCATTATCATTTCTAATTATAGGTCATGAATTGGTCTTGGTTATTCAATTGATTAATTGTTTGATTGTTAATCAGTCAAACTGGATCGAGAACAGCTTGAGGACAATCGAGCAGTAAAGGGTGAGGTTACTGAAGGCCTTCTGAACATCTGACGGCATGGCGCTGCTGTAAGTGTTTTTCGTCAATATGACGTCTAAAATATGCAGGACAGGGGTACTCTGTGGGCGGGGTTGGGAAACACTCCCACATTTTACTCAGTGCTCTTACCTAGCTAACTCAGTAATCCTGCTTTGTGATACTGGGTTTTTGCTATCCCAGGAAAAACTGGAAAACTGTGAAGACAGCAGTCCTCTGCCTTGGAGGTGAGATTGAGTAGGTTTGTTCACTGTTCCAACACAACACTGTTTTGTTTATTTGGAAGGCAGTGAGCTATTTGAAGCCCAGGAGAAAATTGCTGGAGGAGTCCCAGATTGGGAGTTAATTCTTGTTGGCAAACCTTGAGGGTTGTAAATCCTTTATGCGGTTTACAGGTGGTAGGGATGTTGTGCCATTTCCTTTCTCCCCAGCAGGAATTCCATCGGGATGTCGACAGACCACACAATGGGCCGCCTGCTCTGTTCAAAGGTGAAACTGCTTACTCCCTTTGTCTCCCATTACGATAGAAAGAGCTGGAAAGCAATCAACCAAACTTTGTTTGAATAACGTTTCTGGTCTTCACTCCAACCCAAGCAAAACACAACGCATTCAAGAGTGAGAGATATATCATTTTGTATCTGATTAGTGCAATCAGGTGTGTCAAAAGATTGAAATGAAAACCAGCTGGATCACTTCCAGGGACCGGGTTGGGCGGCTCTGTTCCACACATTACCTTCCTGAGTGAACTAAACATTGCAGAGTATGATTGCTTAACTTTGGAAAAAGTCTTTTGTAAAAAATGCCATTCACCTTCACATATATTATCTCACTTCGACTCTCTCTGCCACAGCCGAATGCATCTCTTTACTCTAGTGTTGACGTGTGCTGTGGCCCAACTCTAAATCAATGAAAAGTAAATGTAGTGCACACACCATGACTTATTTCAGCATTTTCCTTAATACCACCTCTAAATCAAACTGGAGCCTTGGGGGTCACACACTCAACCCCTCCAGCACAACGGTACAGCGGAAGTAAATTGAGTTCTTTTTTAAATAATAGCTTCTAACAGTGGATAATAGCTCTGAAAGAGAAGAGTATAAAAGGTTGGATGAATCGCAAGCATGTCAGCACCACCCGGCTACAGTGACCTCAGTGAATGTAACCTTCCACTCCGTAGCTGTAATGCAGCGGAAAATGTGAGGATTTGTCAGTCAGACAGATGCGGATTCCTGCTGCCAGCATTTGGCTGGTTGAGCTCCATTGTATTTTAAAATCCCCTTTTTTAAGCAGTTTTTTTTTCCTCTTTCCTTAAACCCTGTTACTGGAGATACACCCTGATGAGACAAAACATTAAAACCGCTCACAGAGGAAGAAAATAAAGTCGATTGTCTCGTAACAACGGTGCATGTGAAGGTCTGCAGACAGACCTTGGAAGGAAAGCAAACAGTCCGTTCTTGTAGTTGGCGTGTTGGATGTGGGGCTACTTTGGCAAGGGCCAAATCATTATGGCCAGATGAGTTAGTAAGAGCATTTCGGAAGTCGTATGATGTCTGGCGTGCTCCCAGTCAGCAATGGAGAGTACCAGCGCTGACCCAAGGAGGGAAGAACCACGAACCGGCGAATGGGTTTTGGGCACCCAAGACTCATCGATGCGCAAGAGCAATGAAGGCTTTGCCGTCTAGTCCAAACTGACAGAAGGGCGACCGTGGCACAAGTGACTGAGATTTTGAATACTTCTGTGAGGAATGTGACAAAACACACAGTGCATTGCAGTTTGCTGCTTTTAGCACGTTGTAGCTGCAGAGCAGTCAGATTGCCCATTCACCAGTCAACCGCTGAAAGTGCCTACAATGGGCAAGTGCGCATTGGAAGAAGACCTTGGAGCAACTGAAGACGTCAATGACCTGGTCCAATAAGTTCAGTGTTCTTTTACGTCACGTGCATTGGCCTGAAATGTGAGGACCATTTACTTTGGAAGAGATGGCATCAGGATGCACTGCGGGAATAACACAAGCTGGTGGAGGGAGTCTGATGCTCTGGGAAATATTTGGCTGGGGAACCCCGGGTCTGGGAGTTCACGGCCACGTCAGCTTTAAGCCGCTTTCACACCAGACGCGAAACGAATTTTTTGCACTACAGATTACATTCAAAGTCAATGCAAAGACACGCGAAACGCGTGTATTCGCGTCTTTGCATTGACTTTGAACGTAATCTGTCGTGCGAAAAATTCATTTCCCGTCTGGTGTGAAAGCAGCTTTATGGAGCTGTTTTGATGGCACGAGGGGAACTTACAATATTAGGCAGGTAGATTTAATGTTGTGGCTGATGGATGCAAGTATTATCGAGTAGGTTTTCATTTGAATCCATATTTTCAGCGGGCGATCTCTAGATGTTGAGTGTTTTGTGCTTCGCTATGGTTGGAGAGAATACCTGGACAACAGATCACCAAGAACAGGACTGGGAATCACCAAATCGAAGGAAACACTGTAAGCAAAAATCACACACTAAATTTATTGCTCCCTATATGAGGGGCAGGTGATGAAGACTGCGATGAGGCCTCAATTTAAGGCTGGGATGAGCCACCAAACACTACAACTGTGAGGTATCGTTCAGGAACCAGTCGCGAGAACACAGGATTGCAGGTAAAGTGATTTTATTGAGCGAGGGGGGGGTAACCCCCGCAGGGCATAAGGCAAAAGGTACAGAGTCCACAATCCAAAAGTCACAATCCAGGAGGGCAGAAACAGAGTTGAAAACCAGGGCAGCAAACAGTACTCGTGGTCGGGCAAAAAATAGGTTCGGTACACAGGCACAGGTTTGTCAGAAGCAAAAACCAAAAACCAGTGGGCGTAATCCAAACCGTTAACAGGGCAGCAATCACAAAAATCGTAGTCGGGCAAAAAGGGTTCGTAAACACAGATGCGACAATAATCCAAAATGCAGAGCCAAAAATCGTAAGTCGGACGGTCCAGTCAGAAGAATAACACTATGAGTACAAGGCAAATACGAAAGCAGCACAGGTAAACAAGAGAAACGTTCTGACGGGGAACTGCTGTGAAAAGACTGCTTAAGTACACTCAAGGGAAGTCACATGCTATGATCAGGGACAGGTGAATGGGATCAGACTAATTACGTGGGAGCAAACACGAAGGAGAACCTAAACACATGAAATTGGCAAAAGCCAAAACGCGGACAGGGATCACGAGACAACCTATAGGCAAAACATACAGCTCCGGTTAGGGAGTTCTAATGTGCACAGATAATGAGAGGCAGGACAGAGTAGAGCAGGTGCGGAGGATCTGCTGAATTGCAGCAAAGACTAAGAGAAGGCAAGAGGCGGAGACTAGAACAGGGCGAGTGCTGAGAGCTTGTTAATCAATTAATAAGTGCAGCTATACAATCCCTGGTGCTCGTTAGTAAGTTAGTATTATATACAATGTTAGTCTTGGTTAGTATCTTAACAAAAATAACAAACTGTTAGTATGGGTTAGTAAAATAGAAAAGCAAGGCGAAGGAAGCAAACGAGATTAGAAGGAAAGTTTGAAACCCAGAAACCATGAAATCACCTAAACATGTGACACGCAGGACTGGGGAGAAGCTGTAGTTTAAAAGACCAGACAGGGGAGACAAAGTGCAATGAAGGGCATGGGCAAAGATATGGACCGGACTATAACAGAAAAGTGGATCTGGCAGGGCAAAAACAAAAACATGGCAAGGAACAAAAACTGAACAGAACATGGTAAAAACCTAAAAGACATGGCAGAAACATCACAGAACAAAGCAGAATAATGACAGACATGGCAAAATCATAACAACAACCTCTGACCTGTAAGTGCAGGTCTGTGCAAAGGTTTTTATTCCAACCAGTTACCTTGGCTTTAAAGGTCCCCAATTTTGTTACCAAGTGCACAGCCAAATAAATACTCATTACAAGCCATTTCAAAATGTGTTTGTTTGTGACATCATATGATGAAGTGACCACCCAGAGGCAAGAAGGACTGATCAACTTCAGCCAACCAATTAATCAGTTCCTTCAGTACTCTGGGTGACTCTTGTGATGTCACAAATTACAGATTTTGAAATTACTTTTAATGGCTAATCAGCTGTGCACCTGGTGACACGCCGGGGGACCTTTAATTTTCGGACTGCCCAATAAATGTGGCTTTTGATATGGGAAGTCCTTGCCATTGTTTTACTCCAAATATGAAGGCAGCTAGTTGATTCCACTGAGTGGCTCAACATCCTGGCTGAAGTACTATACCGTAGAAAATCTAAAGTCTTTGGAAGGAAATGCCAGGGACGATGTTCTCAGTGAGAATTTTCCACCTTAGGAGTGCACATTCACATTGGCTGCGATTGAACTAAAACCAAAAGTAATTCTCCACACACTGAATTTTAGATCCCTCAGTTAGACATACATTTTTGTCACGGGCACACAGCTGTATTTATGAACCTACTTTGATAAAAAGGATATTTTAACACAATAAAATGTTTCTCATTGAAAAAGTTTCATTGTTTACAGTGTGGGTAACTGCTTTGAAAAGGCAACAAAATTGGTTCCCTGGGTTCTCTTGTCTCCGCACTTAATTTATTACCCATGGTGCATTCATTTTTGAAAGCTTTTCAAATTTGATTTCTCAGTTAGTGGAGGTCTGCCAACTCTCAAATTTATTATATTCACACCCTCGCCCACAGTGTGTGTGTGTGTGTGTGTGTGTGTGTGTGTGTGTGTGTGCAGCAATGTCCACTGGGTGTAAGCTAAAAAAGAGTTTTGAGGATATATCAGGTTATATTTAGAGGATCTATCAGTTAACAACAAATAAAAAACACCAAAACCCCCTGGCCCCAAAAATCTACAATAAATATTTTGTGGTTTGGGAAGGACAACTTTTTAAAATGGTATTTTTATTGGTTATCTTTTAATTTATTTTTAAGTTTATAACATGTATTTTTGTCTTGCATGCTATTTCAAATGAGATTTCACTATTTTCCTCGAAGAGTAAGTGCCAAGCATTCCCTCCCAGTAAACTTTGTGGCCGTTTCTAATTTTTCTCATTCTAATTATACATGCCTTTAAGCAAGAAAAGGCCAGGACACAAGCCATCATTCGAAAAAATACTGATTTACGAGGTAGTTGTTTTAGTGTGTCTGGGTTTATTTTTGAACAAGGACATCAAAACTCTTGTCGTTGCTGCAGAGATTGGGTCTAACTGGTCAAAGCCAGGCCCACCTGGTAATGGGACAAGGTACCTAGTTACTATACACATTCCAGAAAGTTTAATCTGGTTACCATATTTCAATAAGAATCCAGAGTGGATCTTGGCCAATCAGGAACTTAATTTTTCCAAACAGACAGAACAATTGTAGTGGTGATTTGGTATTAGCCAACGGCCACAGGTCCCTGCAGGGTACTATGACATCAGTTTTGCTCTTTCAGGGAACCAGGGATCGCTATTCCAGCAGGAGTTGTAAAAGTTAAGAAAAAAGTGTTATTGCACCTCATTAAGTGCTTGGTACCAATAAAGAAATGTCCCAACTGAAGTTCTGACATCACTGTAGCTAAATTATTCTACTTTTGACCATACTTCAAAACTCCAGCATTTCTTTCCCATAACTTTTTCTGAGCTGCACAAAAGAAGATTCAGTTTAAACATATCTATTTCCTCGCATTTAGCTACCCAGTGTTCATGCTCTTGCTTAAAGAAAGACTCCAATGTACACACTCTGGTGCTGACAACCTGCATACTCAAAAATGGCAGCCTCCATGAATTAGCATCTAGCAGTAGCTCCCACAGAAGTCTATAGGGAACCTTTAACCGGTAGCTGACTACATTTCTTCATTCCTCGATGGACTGATTCCTACCTTATTAGGACCTCAGGACTGAAATACAGTCCCAGAATCCTTTGTGGCCTGCCACATGGTGACAGGAAGGTGTCAGGGACTAGAAGGGTTTTACTGATCACCAAAGTTTGCTTGCATTATACCCTGAATGCCAATCCTGAACTGTGGCCATTAATTCACATGGGTCCTCATTTATAAATGCTGTGTACACATCAAAATATACACATGCCACTATCATTGGGGATTTCAGATTTATAAAAACAACTGAAACCAATGCAAAATGAATAGGATTGTGCACTTGTCCAAAGTTTCAACTTATATGTAATTTATTCAGTAAGAATTGCACTGCAGATTATCTTACTCAGAATTTTATAATTTTGGATATTTTTGTCCAAATGACATTTTTTTTTTTCTACATACAGTCCGTATGAAATCTATGCAAAATTTATTTAGTAATGAGGCCCCAGGTGAGTCTCTATCTCCCTCACTCTTTCAGTCCCTCACTTAAGGGCCACCCCGCTCTCTCTTGCTTACTCTCTCTTCCTCTATTACCTTCTATCTGACATGCTCTCTTTCTCCATCACCCGCTTACCCCCTGTCCCAGGGCTGCCCAAATCACAGTCCTCAAAGGCAAAGGACGGCTGCTTTCCACCCTTCCTTTACCTTTAGTTTGGCCAACCATCATCTAAACTTATTATTAAACCATTATCTTCCTCACTAGCGTTGCGGGGGAGCTGGAGCCTATCCCAGCTCACAATGGGCGAAGGCAGGTACCCACCCCGGACAGCTCACCAATCAACTGCAGGGCCCAAACACACCATTCACACACTCACACCAACAGGCATTTTAGCGTCTCCTATTAGCCTGACGTGCATGTCTTAGGATTTCGGGAGGAAACCAGAGCAGTCGGAGGAAACCCATGCAAACTCCACACAGAAAGGCCCCAGGCCGGTTTCAAACCCACGACCCTCTTGCTATGAGGCAGCAGCACTACCACTGCACCACCGTGCCATAGTTAGGCCAATCACTCAATTCAGGAAGAAGAGAAAACCAGGCCTGGATTTGGAATGAGGGCCCGATTTCATCAGCCCTGCTGTACCCTCTCTCTCAGTCTGTCTCTCACTCACCCTGGCGCCTGTGATCACCCATTACCCAGAAAAAAATGCAATCTAGAACATTCTCCGGGGATTATTGAGTGGTCAGCTGGGTGTAAATGATCTGCTCTGTCAGATGGGCGAGAAAAACAGTCACAAAAGGAAGCCCTGGCTGCTCCGACTGATTACTGCAGGGCAGCGACTCAAACCAGGAAGTGGGCTGGTGGTGTCTGTGGAGAAAACAACAGTGCAACCTTGTTTGTTACTTAAACACATAAAAACACCCCCACATACACACGCACACAAAGCCACAAGTACAAACACTCGTAAATACAGACACCAAATCTGTTCCGTGTAGGAATAGAGGGAGACCCCAAGCGCAAAGTAGCAGGCAAAACGACTGGTTTATTTGTCATTGTACAAAGTTAACAATGAGCACACAAGCACAAGAAACAATGGCAATAGAAAACACAAAGTGGAAAAGCTTACAAACTCCAATAGGGAGAAAACAGCCAATTCCACACTGGTGATGAGCGTACAGAGACGCGGATACGCGAACTCTGAAATAAAGATTTAGAAAGAGAAATTTAGATGCGCGAATGAATGCGAACTCTCATAAAAGAGAGAATTTAGTCTCCCACAGGGAGAAAGCCGGACCAGCATGGAGTTAGGGAAGTAAATAGTCTGACCGACAAAAGGAAAGTGAACAAAGCAGGAACTGAATACTGAAGTGAGGCGAGAACTAAACCAATGAGAGAAACGAACTAATAATTGAATAATGAGTGAGTGTGGCGGGAAACTGTGCTGGCAGGCAGGGCTGACGAGCTTCAGCTGGCGCTCGCCACAATATCTTGTTTTAATTTTTTGATGTAGGCCTTGTATTGTTGCAGATGACAAAAACATGGCAGTTGAAATATTTTCAGAAATAGTGATTATTTTACTTTTAATTTATTTTTGTTATGCAAATTTCAGGTGACTGGAGGAGCAGAGTAGAGACATAGGCTACACTAGATTTAGTAGATTAACTCCTGGTTACTCGCACGAGGTGTCACTGATACTTGAGTACAGGTGCTGCATCGTTCCAGGAATATCACCAAGCGATTCCCTGCATGCTATACCTCATTGTTTGCCTTTTAATAAAGTCCTGTTAAGATCATTTTAAAGTGGGACCAGGGGGTTGAAGTATATTGGTTAGCAGCGTGTTGGATGGAAGGGTTTGGGTGGAGGTCGTTATTTGAGATGTCTACTTTTCTCTCCACCCTCTCCCCCCACACGAGTCAATGGGTCATTACATTGCCTGCTGCGAGATTATTACCAGCAGACCTCCATGTCTCCACAATGAGCACTCTGTACAGCCCCAGAAACTCTGCTCAAAGCCGCCAGCCAGTCTAGAAAAACAAAAAAATAAAGCACAATCTCTTGGAGAACTGGTGCCAAGTTGGCTACTTTAGCCGTTCCGGTGCGTGCAGGTGCTGAAATGATCTGGCAGCCATTTAGCTCAATGCCAGCTTCAACCCCCAGAAAAGGGTACGCTAGGTGCCATGTCTAAATACTCCCTAATTGAATACATGCTATTTTAAAGGCCTGTAATTCCTTAAGTGTTTACAGGATGGGAACATTTTCTCTGTTTTTTTTTTTTCCCAGGATACAAACCACCAATGTTGCAGCTCGTAAAGAACTTGTGGATAGTGCTCAACAGGCTACATCACTGTGTCATCGCAGATGTGAATATTTTCACCCCAAAGAGATGTAAATATCAACTAATTGAACCTGGCACTCTGCACCTCAGTTTGAGCATTTGGTATTTACAAGCCTATACGGACTGAACCGTGTGGGCAATAATAGCCCTCTATTTCCAAATTCTTACGGTCCTCGCTGTATTTGCTAAGTGCTTCAGTGGGATATTACTGGAAATAGTGCATGGAAATGGCTCATTTGAGGGGGTGGGTGAGAGCTGAGTCAGCGCTGGGGGCAAATAAATTTTCGAAACGGTCAATGTGTCGACACTTACCACACACCTGAAACGCATGCTGGCTGTTTTCAGTTACCTGGTACCGGGAAATTCGCTCTGTTCCAGAGAAATGCGGGAAAGCGAGGAGAAGAAAGATCGTGTAAAATGACGATTAAATTTCCGAATCTTCCTTTTTTTTTTTTGCACCGTAACTGAAAGCGCGGTAGTGCTCCCCTTTCAGATGTTGCCCTTGGCTAAGGATGTTGTTCCGTTATTAACCGCAGTTTCTCGTCCAGTAAACACTCTCTCCTCCCTCATCAATGCCAGCCTGCCGGTAACCCTAGTAACCCACTCCAACTCGAGCTTCTCATAGATTTATCAGAGCTGACCTGGATGTAAAGGTGTCATTTACTCTAACTTTCCACTGAACCCTTGATACTGAGGATGGACAGCTCTGTGCTCTCTTTTTCAATGGGCTTTTAAAGTCCTACAATCAATATCTTATGGGTCTAAACTTATATCGCAATATATCCTCTTGAAGGCTGGCTAAACCCCTTAAACAATAATTTTGCAAATAAGTTTTCCCTTAAGTGGGTTCATTGTCAAAGTTTTTGCATTGTAGGTCAGTGTCACATACTCTGTATCAGCTGGTTGCAGCACTTCACAGAAGCAACATCACAATTATATTGAGAGACATATTCATAGGACGCCATGTTGTTATGGTCGCTGCATTACAACGTCAAATGAAAAAAATCTAGATCTGTCACAGAATTTTTCACGCATTTCCCTGTAGTTCAGTAGGACATTTTTGGGATTGTTGGAAACCTTGGCATCTCCGCTAGAATTTAAAATAGGCCTGAAGTTCCACAGGTTTGAACACAGTAGCTGCATTTGATGGGATGGTTTATGCAGTTAAAGCACGTTTTTTTTAATGTGTTTTGATCAGAAATATGCTCTAAAGTACTATTTATGTTATCATCATTGAATGTTTCCTGATTTGCATGTTTCAGCTGAGTAGAATATACAACCCCAAGTCCGAAATAGTTGGGACAAAGTGTAAATTGCGAATAAAATCAAAACGCAATGACTTTCAAATCACACCAGCCAGTATTTTATTCACAATAGAACAGAGATAACATAGCAAATGTTGAAAATGAGAAATTTTACAATTTTATCCACAAAATGAGCTCATTTCAAATTTGATGGCTGCTAAAGGTCTCAAAAAAGTTGGGACAGGGGCCTGTTTACCATGGTATAGCATCCCCTCTTCTTTTTAACATAGAGTGGGGGCGTCTAGGCATTGAGGAGACAAGTTTCTTGAGTTTAGCCATTGGAATTTGATCCCACTCTTGTTTAATACAGGCTTCCAGCTGCTGGAGAGTTTTGGGTCTCCTTTGACGGACTTTTCATTTAATTATGCACTAAATCTTCTCAATCGGTGAAAGATCAGGACAGCAGGCAGGCCAGTTCAGCACACGGACTCTTCTGCTACGAAGCCATGCTGTTATAATAGCTGCAGTATGTGGTTTTGCACTGTCCTGCTGAAATACACAAGGCCTTCCCTGGAATAGATGTCATCTGGAGGGGAGCATATGTTGCTCTAAAACCTTTATATACCTTTCAGCATTCATGGTGCTTTTTAAAACATGCAAGTGTCCCACACCATATGCACTAATGCATCCCCATACCATCAGAGATGCTGGCTTTTGAACTGAACGCTGATAACAGGAGGGGTGGTCTTTCTCCTCTTCAGCCCGGAGGACATGACGCCCATGATTTCCGACAAGAATGTCAACTTTGGACTCATCTGACCAGAGGACACTTTGTTACTTTGCTACAGTCCATTTTAAATGAGCCTTGGCCCACAGAACACGGCGGCGCTTCTGGATCATACTCAACAATGGCTTCCTTTTTGCATGTCAGAGTTTTAGGTGGCATCTGTGGATGGCACGGCAGACTGTGTTTACAGACAGTGGTTTCTTGAAGTATTCCTGGGCCCATTTAGTAAAGTCAATGACAGAATCATGCCGGTGAGTGATGTAGTGGCGTCTGAGGGCCCGAAGATCACGGGCATCCAGTAAAGGTCTTCGGCCTTGTCCCTTACGCACAGAGATTTTTCCAGTTTCTCAGAATCTTTTGATGATGTTATGCACTGTCGATGATGAGACCTTCAAAGCCTTTGCAATTTGACGTTGAGGAACATTGTTTTTAAAGTATTCCACAATTTTTTTTACGCAAGCCTTCACAGGTTGGAGAGCCTCTGGCCATCTTTACTTCTGAGAGACTCAGCCTCTCTAAGACACATCCCTTTTATAGCCAATCATGTTACACACCTGATGCCAGTTAACTTAATTACTTGCTAAATGGTCTTTCAGCTGATTCTCTTCTATATTAATTGCCTTTTCAGCCCTTTTTTGCCTGTGTACCAACATTTTTGAGACCTGTTGCAGCCAGAAAATTTGAAATAAGCTCATTTTATGGGTAAAAATTTAAAATGTCTCAGTTTCAACATTTGAAATGTTATCTATGTTCGATTGTAAATAACATATTGGCTCGTGATCTGAAAGTCATTGCATTTTGATTTTATTCACGATTTACACTTCGTCCCAACTATTTTGGAATTGGGGTTGTAGTTCTTGATAATAAAACTACAGACTCATGTCCCGTACAAGAGGAGAAATTCCCAGGTCATTTGAGGATATTTCCAGCGACAGAACCGCTTAAAATAAAGATGTGATCTCGGGATGGTTGTATCTCAACACATCACCATGGTGATCGAACATCACGTCTGCTGCGAGAATGAACACACGCCATGGCTTCAACAGTGTCATCCATCATCATTCCACGCAGCAAAATTCATGAAACACTCAGATGGGGTATACTCACTTTTGAGAAATGCAATAAAGAAGCAACCTATGTTGAGAAAACCATTCTGCAGCTGATAACAACGGGTTTAGTTTGAACCATAGAGTGTATAAAAAGATGGATGCAGCACCCAGGTCTGAAAAGTGAGGCCGATGCGGAAATCTCCTGTATTTGCGTTCTATTTAGTGGCCGGCGGATGGCGATGTCGGTGGTTGCAGAAAAAAGTTCAATGCTATTGCAGTCTATGAGAAAATGACCCTATTTTGCCACCTGATTTATTATTTCATTAATGATTTTCCACATCATTTTATTGTATATATCGCAAGTTGCAAGTCTCCTTTGATATATTGTGATGTTCATTTTTGTAAATTATGGTCCCAAATAGACTAGAATAAAGGATAAAGCCAGAATATGCTGTAGGGGCGTGGCTATTCTCTGGTCCTCATCAGATACGGTCAGATCCACCCGTAGATCCACCCCTCGCTCCTCCCTGGATCTTCGATTCACGCTCTCGTCCAATAGGAATCACATCTGCTTGCAAAATGACAAAATGGCGCAATTCAAATTGCCAAAATCGAGGCTTCCTAAATGGTATGCTGAAACCAATGGGTGACGTCATCGTTGCTTCGTCCATTTTTTTATACAGTCTATGCTTTCAACCCCTGGTGTGGGGGGACTAAACATCAGATCATTTGAAACCTGTTGAACTGAGACTGCTACTGGACTAAAAATTATTCTTAGAGGTCATCAGTGAGGTTAATATTTTCAGAGGCACTATTGAATTATTGAGGTGATCAACAAAGATATTTTAATGAGAGATACATCAACAGCAGCAAATACAAAAGGTCCTCATAACGCTGTTCCTTCAGGGTTTAGCTATTGCCCAAAATGAAGTTCACAATTGACAGGCTGAGCACTCTCTTTTGCTTACATTACCCACAATCCACAGTACAGCCAATCACAATGAGTGGAAAATGCACTAACTGTTGCTACCATTCATTTCTGCTGGCATTTCAGCTAATGCTAACACCTGACATACAATGTCTCAAATAACATAACATAACATGAGTGGCGAAAACAGGCCATTCAGCCCAACTAGGCTTGGCATTTTCCTGTACTGTAGTGAATCTAACATTTCAGATACTCAATGATGGTATCTAGCGCTAAATCAAGCCTGCTCTTGAAAACTCCCAAGGTTTCTGCCTCAACAATATGGTCAGGCAAATTATTCCACACTGACAATTGCTCCCTGCGTGAATTTTTTTTTCTAATATCAGTGCTAAATTTACCCTTGGCTAACTTCCATTTGTGACCCCGAGTTCTACTAACAGATCTTAGCCTCAGTAATCCTACATACTTAACTTTATTAATCCCTTTAACATATTTATGGACCTCAATTAGATCACCCCAAAGTCAAAGAATGTTTTTGATTACCTACAGAGGACATCTTTTTGGTCAGTTTAGAGCTCATCATCCTTTGAGATCATCAAACTGTTTTCAGCGGTGGACACTCCAGGGGTCAGAAAATAAAAGTCCTGCAGAGTTTTACGGCCACCCCTGAGCCGACATCATTAATTATTTCAGTTCCTGGCTGAAACGTTGCTCCAATTTGAAAATCCAGGAGGTTTGAACGTAATTCCTGGACAGAGTTTTTCTTTATGAATCTAAATTTTTCTCCTCTGGCCATAGTTTGAGCAACACCTTCCCTCTGTTTTTTATTGGTGAGCTGAACATGAGGTTCATTTCTGGTTTGTAACTGAGCCCTCCTGCACACACTGAAGCCTCTTTCCAGCGACCATGAAATCATGGTCCATGAGGACTGAAAAATGCTGGTTTTCCACTTTCTCTTTGCCTGTGAGTCAGGTGTGAAGACAGATTTTGTGATCCTTGCTGCATGAAAACTGCTAATGACGTGCTCAGCAAACCTGACCCTTGCTAAGGCAAGGAATATAATTTTTTATTTTATATAGTTTAAAAATATTTTTTTAAATTTCTAAACTATATGAATGTATGAGAAGAGCAGGTTTGGTTAATTGGACAAGTGGCTCTATGTTGGTTAAATGTATACAGGCACACAGGAAATAGCCAGGCTGTAGTTACAAGGTGCCAAACATGATTTGTCTGTAAAGGCAGGGTGTCAGTGAGGGGGGAATCATTAAAAATAGTGCTGAAATAATGAGCAGTTCAACCAGGCCTGGATATTCTGCCGTCTTCAGGCCTGGGTAATTTTCCAAAACGGTCCAACTCGACATTCAAAATAAAACGGACCTGTAAAAATAGAATGAGTGAGGAGCCTGCGTGGGAGGGATTGTGCGTCTCAAGTCGAAGATTAGGAAGAGGGTTTGAATTTCAAATGGGTAGAATTTACGAGGGTTCATTAATCAGGAAAGACGAGCCGCAGAAGAGCTTCTCTGAAATGAGGATGTGTGTGTATTGTGTGTTACAGTGTGTGTGTGTGTGTGTGTGTTGGAGAGATTTTTTTAAAGAAAGCCCAGAATTTTCACTGGCATAATCAAATGCGCCATGGCTCTAACATTTGCCACACTGAGATGGACTGACATTTTCCAGGTTCCTCTACTGATTATCTTTGGCCGGCACTCGAGGGTGGCAGCTTTCTCAGAATGTCTGAGTCCGATGTGGTTTTGGATACCATTTCTTCACCTCCTACCCACCCCCCAAAACAAAAACACGCACACAGAACCAGGCCCACAGGCGCACACTCCGCTGAGTGTGTTCTGATATGTTTGATCAGGGCCTCCTGCTGCCGCAGGGTCAGGCTGCAGATGTGTGTATTTATAATGGCAGTCCTTATTTTAGCACCTGCAAATTCCACCGCCTCACCCCGACCTGCGTTTGCCCAGGAAACGGCGGCCAGAGAGAGAGAAAACCGGCTCTAATTCAGCTCACAGGTGATGATGTGAGTCGTGAACAGAAAGCTACTTCGCTACCATAGGTGTCACAGTGGGGGCCCTGACTACTGCCGGGGTTAGAGGGTCATTAAATTTTATTTTGTGATAATAAATTTTATGGATTATACAATTATATGATCTTCACAAGATGGGAAGGGGGCCCACAGAGGCCTGTGCCATCGCCATCTCAATTTAAGCCCAAAAAAGGCTAAAAAATCTTGCTTTTCCTCCCTCCTGGGAGTCGGGTGTGAAGATACCCTTCTGACCATCCAGTAGCACTAATTTTTCTGTTAATTACAGAGGTGAAAGGAAAGCCAGAGTCTGCCTTTAACTCAAGGGACAGATTTGACTTTGCTCATATTCTATAATTTCCCACAGTTCTCTCCTCCTCGGCATGTAAAGGCATATTTGATGAAATTGATCCAAGAATTTTTAAAGACTGTTTCTCAGCTCTCCACTTGACCTAATGTTAGGCATGTGGTCCCTGAATAAGTTCACTGTTTAGAAAATAATATTTACTCCTTAATTTTTGTAAGAAATTACATCTATTCCTCCTATCTTATTTCAGGTCGTCCAATAAACATAACCAGCTCATAAATACCATGAATGTTGATAGTTATTGCATTTCTTTGGATGGTATCACACGTTTTTCTGTCAGGTACTTTAGGCTGAGCTGGAGTGGATTCCTAATAACACTCTAAAACACAAATGTTCTCTCTTATGCGAAAAGGCCCTCTATGGATCTGTGTTTTAATGCAGCAATACAATACCTGGCTTAACAAATGAACCAACTATAGTACTCAGTCTCAACTGCGATAAGGGTAACACTTTACAATAAGGGTACAATTGTTAATGCAGTAAAAAGCATTAACTACCAATCAATTAACAGTTAACTAGTGCATCAGAGAGCTAAATAAGCATTAGGTAACCTTAAAGGTGCACTATGCAAGATTGTTTACTTTCACTTCTGTTGACATTCGAACTCAAACAAAACAGAGGTAGCCCGCCCCTCCCTCCCATAGCTCCCTCCCTCCCATGCTTCCATAACTGTCAACTCTTGTCGGTGATTGGCGGGGACGGTTTGTTACGTTATGGGGCACAGGCTGTGCCCCTTGTGTTTATTTGCAGTTTGTGACGCCTGTGCGGTCTCCAGAGCCCGGGGTTTTTTTTACAGTGAATTTAGGGGCAGGCAGCTAGCGGATCATGGATAGATGCTGGCGAATTGAGACAAAATATAATCGCGCAGAAAGTAAACAAACTTGCATAGTGCACCTTTAACTTACCATTTATTTATTCTCTTTGACATCCTTATTATGAAGTTGAAAACATCCCTTAAGTATCCCTAAAGTAACACTTCAAACTATCAAACTTTTCAATAATGTATAAATTAATACCTTAGTTAATATAAACACCATTAGTAAACTGGATAACTCGGTAGCCACAGGGACCGAGTTGTGTATCTCCCTGATCCCCAAATTTTGGACAAAATGGCCACCGGCAGCCGTGTTGGACCTCCAAAATTGCTGAAAATCGGTCTTGAGCATTGTTAAATAAATATCTTCGCCTGTGCAAAATTAGAAAAAATTCCTGTAATAATTGTCACTTCCAGAGCCCGGAACAGAAAATCCTGCGGGCGCGGCAGCGGTGGCCCCAGAACTAAACCATAGTATCTCCCGACTATCGTCGTCGGGGAGATACAATGATTAGTAGACCCATTAGTTTACTGTTAATTAACTGATAGTTAATGCTTATTACTGCATTAGCTTATGTTAATTAATGTACCTTATTGTGAAGTGGTACCCCGATAAGGAGAATCAGGTGTTAAAACACAGCTCTATAGGAGAAACCTACTTCATCATCCTTTCAGGTAAGATTTGGTCACTCTAACAGAGAGAGAAGCCGTTTAGTGTGTGAAAATGGACTGTTTTCATCTGTGTTTGACCGCTTTGGAGCCCCTTTGAGAGAAGGCTGTGAGTCATCTGTATCAGTGCTGTTTCATGCAGGTAATCAGCGCTGTGCCAGAGAGAAATGTCACTACCGCGAAATACGCTCAGCGCCTCCATCAAACCGCCAAAACTGAAAAATAAATACTGAGGCTTTATGTGCACTTTCAGTGTGTTGCAACTGAGCACTGGCCTCCATTGTGTGTTTGTGTGTGTGTGTGTGAGTGAGAGAAAGAGGAGATAAACTGTGTGCATATGTGTGAAACAGTCTGTGTGTGTGAGCGTGTGTGTGTGAGTGAGTGTTTGTGTGTAAGAGAAGGAGGAGAGAGACTGTTTGTGTATGTGCGTGTGTTTGTGTGTGTGGGTGTGTGTGTGTGAAAGAGGAGAGTGGTTGTTTGTGTATGTGCGTGTGTGTGTGAGTGAGTGTCTGGGAGAGGAGGAGAGAAACTGTTTGTGTATGTGTGTGTGTGTGTGTGTGTGCGTGTGTGTGTGTGTGTGTGTGCTGTTTGTGTGTGTGTGTGTGTGTGTGTGTGTGTGTGTGTGTGTGTGTGAAAGAGGAGAGTGGCTTTTTGCGTATGTGCGTATGTGTGTGAAACAGTCAAACAGATTTAGTGTGTGGGTGTCTGTGTGTGCATGTGAGAGAGTGGGGAAGGAGAGAGAGAGAGAGAGAGAGAGAGAGGCAGTGTGCATGAGTGAGAGAGTGGGGGAGAGAGAGAGAGGGAGGCAGCGAGAGAGAGAGGGAGGGAGGTGAGAGAGAGAGGGAGGGAGGGAGGTGAGCCTGTTGGTGTTGACTGGACAGTTTAATTCCCTCCATGCAAACAGACATTCCCTCAGCTCTCATTCCGTTTGCACTTGATTAACTGGCTGAATATTTCCAACAATTAAAATGTTAAAACAGCTTTTCACTGTTACACTACTACAGTGCATTAATTCAGTGTTTTGCGGCATAACATCATCCCGTCTGTGCACGTCAGTGTGTGTGGGGGGTGTGGGGGTGTTTTCCTGTGCTGGTAATCTGTCCCTGCTTCAGGACTCCCCTGGCCGGCACAGACAGATGCAGTCTGCCCTCCAGACAGCATGGGCCAGTCTCAGGGAAATCTCAGGTAAACAGGTTTGCATAAAGCTCATACACCACATTAGGAAGGCTGAATGCACTGTGAAGTACAAGGCTAAAATAGCTATATGGTTCACTCAGTAAAAACAGCCATGATAACAACTTTTTTCATATATAACGTAAGTAGACGTACAACCCCAATTCCGAAATAGTTGGGACGAAGAGTAAATTGTGAATAAAATCAAAATGCAATGACTTTCAGATCACATGAGCCAGTATGTTATTTACAACAGAACATAGATAACATCTCAAATGTTGAAACTGATCAAAAAGAAAAAAGGTTTGCACACAAAAATTGGTTCGCAAATTTATGTCAACTAGCTGCAGGGGAACAAAGCAAAAACGTTTTGACCTTGCGGTCTTGAAGAAGACCGCAAGGTCGAAACGATTTTGCTTTGTGCCTCTGCAGCCAGTTGACATAACTTTGCAAACCAATTTTTGTGTGCAAACCTTTTTTCTTTTTGAGTAGTCTCGTTGTTGGTTTTTACGCACCTGACGGCAGAGCGCAACTGTAATACTTTTTAAAATGTTGAAACTGAGACATTTTACATTTTTATCCACAAAATGAGCTTATTTCAAATTTTCTGGCTGCAACAGGTCTCAAAAAAGTTGGGACACAGGCAAAAAAAGGGCTGAAAAAGCAATTAATATATAGGAGAATCCACTGAAAGAACATTTAGCAAGTAATTAAGTTAACTGGCATCAGGTTTGTAACATGATTGGCTATAAAATGGATGTCTTAGAGAGGCTGAGTCTCTCAGAAGTAAAGATGGCCAGAGGCTCTCCAACCTGTGAAGGCTTGCCTAAAAAAAATTGTGGAATACCTTAAAAACAATGTTCCTCAACATCAGATTGCAAAAGCTTTGAAGGTCTCATCATCAACAGTGCATAACATCATCAAAAGATTCAGTGAAACTGGAAACATCTTCGTGCATAAGGGACAAGGCCGAAGACTTTTACTGGATGCCCGTGATCTTCGGGCCCTCAGATGCCACTGCATCACTCACCGACTTGATTCTGTCATTGACATTACTAAATGGGCCCAGGAATACTTCAAGAAACCACTGTCTGTAAACACAGTCCGCCGTGCTGTCCACAGATGCCACCTAAAACTCTATCATGCAAAAAGGAAGCCATTGTTGAGCATGATCCAGAAGCGCCGCCGTGTTCTGTGGTCCAAGGCTCATTTATAATGGACTGTAGCAAAGTGGCAAAGTGTCCTCTGGTCAGACGAGTCCAAATTTGACATTCTTGTTGGAAATCATGGGCGTTGTGTCCTCCGGGCTAAAGAGGAGACAGACCACCCCTCCTGTTATCAGCATTCAGTTCAAAAGCCAGCATCTCTGACGGTATGGGGATGCATTAGTGCATATGGTGTGGGACACTTCCATGTTTTAAAAAGCACCATGAATGCTGAAACGTATATAAAGGTTTTAGAGCAATATGATCCCCTCCAGACGACATCTATTCCAGGGAAGGCCTTGTGTATTTCAGCAGGATAATGCAGAACCACATACTGCAGCTATTACGACAGCATGGCTTCGTCGTAGAAGAGTCCGTGTGCTGAACTGGCCTGCCTGCAGTCCTGATCTTTCACCGATTGAGAACATTTGGCGCGTAATTAAATGAAAGGTCCGTCAAAGGAGACCCGAAACTCTCCAGCAGCTGGAAGCCTGTATTAAACAGGAGTGGGATCAAATTCCAAAACTAAACTCAAGAAACTTGTCTCCTCAATGCCCAGACGCCTCCACTCTGTGTTAAAGAAGAGGGGATGTTACACCATGGTAAACAGGCCCCTGTCCCAATTTTTTTGAGACCTGTAGCAGCCATCAAATTTGAAATGAGCTAATTTTGTGGATAAATTTGTAAAATTTCTCAGTTTCAACATTTACTATGTTATCTCTGTTCTATTGTGAATAAAATACTGGCTGGTGTGAATTGAAAGTCATTGCATTTTGATTTAATTGACAATTTACACTTTGTCTCAACTATTTCAGAATTGGGGTTGTAAATACCTATTATATTGACTCTTTCCTAATGGCACTGCTAATTCCCAGTCAGATATGACCTGCAAGAAAGGTTATCACTTTCCACAATCATATTTCTTCATTATAACTTTGGATTACTTTGTGTTATATATCAAAAGAAAGCCTAAAATCTGCTTTTTTTGATGATACCCAAATATGGAAATGTTCTGTTATTGTCAGAATAGTTTGGCTCCTCAAAGCACCAGACGTCACCCTGTTTGTCTTCTACACGCTTCGAAGTATGTTTTCTCCAATTTTGATGATTGACACCAGATGTCACCTTGTTTGTCTTCTACACGCTTCGAAGTATGTTTTCTCCAATTTTGATGACTTTTGGTGTAAAAGTTTTAGCTGATATCTATTAAGAAAATTAATTTTGCTTGCTTCCGCCCATTTTCCCATGAATGTTCATTCGGGCTAATTTGCATAATGTGTTATAGACAGTCTTTTTCATAATATACTCAGAATGGAAGTCCATGTTCCAAGCCTTCTTGTGAGGTATCATAAAGACATGTTAAACATAAAAAAGGACATAAATGAAACATTTTAATTAATTTTTTGCGCGTGTGTGTGTAGGCCATTTGGGAAAGAGTTTATTACAGCTTACAATCGCCACTTTTAACCTCAAGTCCTCAGTTTTCTACCACAGTATGCTTGAGCACACAGTAATGCTGGGTTTACACATAATGAAGACAAGTCACGAATGCCACGAATCTAAATTCGTGACTGAGGATCATGAATTTGAATTGAATTTGATGATTCGAGGCAGAGGCGTCACACACCGTCACGAACTGTCGCGACCTGTTACCACGCGTTACGATTAATTGCAGGAATCGCTGGCGAATCATCACGAATCACTACGCACTCTCATGAATATTGTCCCGCACTGTTGCGTGCTGCTGCGCGCCATTGCGAATCGTCACCTTCTGTCACAAATCTGTCACGAATGTTGCGAATCAGGCAAATTTGGTAAATATATGGCTCCACAGAATCAGACCAAGGAACGTCCACATACTTTTGCATCTGCTTGTATCACCCCCCCACCCCAGCTAATATCAGCTCATACCTGCACTTTTCTTTCCTCTCTAATTCTCTACCTGACACTGGTAGCTCCTGTTCTTTCACCACCCACCACCACCCTCTGGGACCGACTGGCTTTATAAATCGCGGCAGCTTTAAAATTGCGTTCCTTATGCATTTTATTACTTTCGGTGAAAAATGTTGCTGTCTAGCACCCCTGAAGAGCACATATTATGCACTGTGGACGCTATTTTCGGCTGCAATGTACAGAATGTGACAGTATGGGCTCCAAGAACCATCAAGAATCCACTACGAATGCTGTCACGCTCTATTACGAATCATCACTAATCATCACGAATCGTCACGCTCAGTTGCCAACTCTACGAATCGAGGGTGATTCGTGACATTCGTGGAAGATTTTTTGGCAGCCAAAAACATGCTCCACGAATATCAAAAATGTCACGAACCGACAAGAGCTGTTAAGAGCCCTATTCAGATGTGTTAAGTCACGTTACGAATGTCATGAATGTGCCACGAATGACGGTAAAATGATATTCGTAACGCATCGTGCCTATGTGTAAACCCAGCTTAAAGTACCACTGTTCACATACTTATGGACAGGACTGTATGTGGCTGGCAGCCAATTAGAGTTGAGAACATGGGGAATGGTTTGCTCAATTGGTTGATGGGGACCAGGGATTGAGCTCAGGCCTGATGAGACGACCTACAAAGCTGGTACTTAATTTGCACCAAACACTGGCTTACTCTCCTGGCTTTCCACCCAATGAATGGGGCTTTTAGCATAGAGCCCCCTGATGACATACTCCCATACACGGACCCCACCCGCCCCAGTCACCTCCACTCCAAAACCTACCCCTTCCAGTATCCCCCAGGGTCACATGACACACTCTCCCCAGCTGACTCAAGGGGACGTTTAATTCTCAAAACATTTCATGTCACCCATCCAAACTCCCCCATCGAAGTTTGGCCAACAACTACGGCCCACCACCGCCTCAAACATCGGCAGTCCAACCGCACACACCTGCCCCCTCCCTCTCTCCTTCCTCCCATCCTCAGCAAAAATATTTAACTTGTGTGGTTTGCTTTTTCCACCAAATCTTTAAAGGGGCTTTATTATGAGGGGTTACACCCCACTGTGATGAGGTCAACCACCCTCAACCGACCCCTCCGTCCCCTCCCCACCCGACATGATCCAACAAAATTTGGCCAGGGCAGAGTCAAGACTCTGCAAATTTCTCTGTCCACGGAAGCAGGTGGCATGTTAAGACATTCCTTTTTCAAGATGAGGGGTCGGCTTAGACGTTGGTCCCTCAACCATTTACCCTAAGCCATTCACTCTGGATCCTTCACCCTTAAGGGTCACGGAGCTCCACAGTGTTAAAGTAATAGCTGGCTCTACCAATCAGGGAGAAGAGACAGACAAGGAGAGAAATAAAGAAAAAAATGAAGGGGGGGGTTAACGTGACATGAATTAGTGAAATTGAATGCCTTTGTCACTGCAAACTTCATTTCAATGTGACGTTATTTACAGCCAGATATTCATGTCGCAGATGGGGAAAAGCGGATTTGCAAGTCAATGGCTTATACATCCCACTTTCTGAAAAAAAAAAAGAATACTTCAGTGATGGATGTTTTTAACATCCTTTTACCCTCCAATTATGTTCAAATCAATAAACCATTTTTGGTTTGAGGTCAGTTTGATCCTCGCCATGAAAAACTACAAAAGATGTTTGCAACTGCGAGTGTTACCCAATACCCTCTCAGTACATTTATGGCTTTCTCCTGACCATTTTAATCGCCAAATAAATCAAAAATTAAGAAAAATACCGCACAGCCGCACAAGACTTGAGTGAGCTGCTGGAGCCACAATAGAAAGTCAAAAGAAAAAAGAAAAACAAGAATCCGCACACTCAAATCTGAACAAAAATCTTTAATGAGCAAGCTTTCGGTAAGAGACCCTCTTCAACGCAAGGAATGAGTAGCAAGTGAATGCTACTTCTAATCTTTAGGAACACTGAAACCAGTGGGTCTTAATGGAGATTTTGATATGGGAGTTTTGTTATGAATATTGTTGATTTTGTATTATTATTTTGATTGTTTCACCCTGAAATTTACATAGCATATTGTGTATTTATAATGTTTGTGCTGAGTATTTTCAGATTGCCTCTTTATACATTGTGTTAATTAATCTACCATATCAAAGATTTAGGGTGCGTTCGAGCGCGTCTGCAAGTAAGCCGGCTGCGCGAGATTCCCGAAAAACTACGCGAGAATCTTGCCGAAGTTGCGCGATAAGCCCTGTGGATAAGCCCTCCAAACCCGGTTTCGAGGGCTTATCGCGCAACTTCGGCAAGATTCTCGCGTAGTTTTTCGGGAATCTCGCGCAGCCGACGCACCCTAATTTCCTTGATGTGTAGCTAGAAACTTCATTGTTAACGCATGTTTTGTATTAAGGTTAATCAAGTGAAGTACTTCTAACCTTCTGTACTGCTGCATTCACTTGCAACTCATTTCTTGCCTTGAAGAGGCTCTCAGACGGAAAGCTTGCTCATTTAAGATTTGACAGGTTGCGGATGCTTCTTTTTCTTTTTTTTTTAATAGCCAAATAAATAAAACGCAACTCCCTTATCCTCCTCTTATACGCCAAGCATTGATTTTACATGATTATAGCAAAATGAATTAGACCAAATGTGAAATGAATGAGATTTAAATTTGAACATGCCTCTAGTCTGAGGCAGCACTACAAAAACAAGATCAAAATGATGGTTTTATGTAATAATAGATTCTAGGGTCAAAATGACCCAAACAACACCAATGCTAACAACATCTGTACAGAACATAAAATAAGTTTTTTTTTAGTTAAATTCATTTTTTACCTGTAAAAGTAGAGGAAAAAAAATCTAGCCAAAAAAAGTTTTTCAACAATGTTTTTACAGATCATTGAACACTGAGTCGGGTCAAATTGACCCGGAACATAATAGGAGGGTCAACTGAAGTTACTTTGAGAACAATCTGTTCCTTTTGCGTAACTTATTTAAGGGAATTGAGTGTGCCTCTTGATGGCAGACCATTGGAGAAAAAAAAGAAGAAGAAAAAATAAGCAACTGGAAATACACTGTTATAAATTGACTGAATTTAACTGTTAATTAACGCATTGACTCCTTGCTATTTTAACTGTAAGTAGAGCCCTGCGCGCATTTAACTGTGGTTTACAGTGAACGTACACTGAACCTCTGTTATAAACTGATTGTAAAATTACAGTTAAAATAACTGGCAAGAAAGGTGCCATTTTATAACAGTGTAGCCAATCAGGGTGCACTGTACCTCTCCCCCTTTCAAACACCTTATATTGAATTGGAAGCTATTTTTACTATTAAAAATATGGAATTAATTGCCAAAGGCTGCTATTGCATTTTGTCTCATCAGTAGTGATGATTCGTGTAATATTGCGTCTTGATGGAATTGGGGTTCTGGAGAAGGAGACTGGCATGAGCAGCTCTGTAAAACCAGAGACAAAAACATCCTAAACCTCATAAACTCTAGACGTGGGTTTAGATGCTTTTGTCTGGGCCGGGCGAAATGCTTCAGACTTGTGTTTGTTTGGTTTCAAAAGATGCTTCCCTCGTCTGACGTGTCTTGTTTTTGTTTAGTATCATAAGAGAAAGGTACAGTTTTTTTAAAAGGATCATTTCAATGCTGCTTTGTTAAAAAAAGAACACTTCAACCTCTAATGGAGTTACCGGAAAATATATCTGCCTTCCTGCACGAATGCACCCATTGTTTCCAGTCTCTCGGGATTTGTGCTGTTTCTTCATTTCACCATTAGCTTCACACGAATGACAGCGATCACAGCATGCACTCACACCGGGGAAATGAAAAATAGAAACGCAATATAAAACCAAAGCAAACAACAGAACCCAATGGGATCTCAATATGAAACACATCCCAGCCACCAGCCAAGGTTTTGCTCAAGTGTGGCTTTCTCTGACAGCTCTGATGTTAGTTATGTAACTGCATGACAGCTTCACAGGGACACATATATTGTCAGTTATAACGACATGTATGGCTGTTTATCAGTCACATAGCGATTATTCAGGATGTGACACTGAGGCTAAATCTGTCCAGAACTCCATGCACTGCCATGGCTCGATGAAAATTGGAAACTATCTCTCTTTTTTGAAAAATCGAAAATGTGTAACTGTTCACCGACTCAGTATACTTCCCTCTAGTTTCCAACGGTTTGTATATATTTAAATAGATATTCATTGTCTGACAACCGATCTCTTAAAATTATTCTCAATCCTGAAAAAGTTGGCCTATCAGGAAAAATGAGGGATCAAAAAGGACTGATTTGAAAAGTCCAATCACCCTCTAATATTTTGAACAAGAACAAACCATTGTACAAGAACATACTATTTGATTTTCTCACATGCATTTACTTACCTTTTGAAAATGAACAATCTGATTATGGCAACGGAGTCCAAAAACATCAACAAAGATGACTGTTTACAACTTTATAACATCACATCATCTTTTGATTTCACTTATTCTGCATTTGGGCCTTGAAGACACCAGTTGATCAAGTGTTGATAAAGGAATTTTCCCCCATTCCTCCAATATGCAGTTTTTCAGCTGAGCTATTGTATAGGGACTGTGTTACGAGATATTTCACTTCATAAATGTTCCAAAAATTGTTGATCGAAGACAGATCAGGACTGTAGGCAGGCCAGTCTAGCGCTAACACTTTCTGGTTACACAGCTTTGCCCTCGAAATCCATGCAAAATTGCTGCTTGGTGTTGTCTTGCTGGTAAATGCAGCGATGTTCATGGAAGAGACAGTATCTAGATTCCAGTGAATGTTGTAAGTTTTTAATATACAGTTGGCTCCAAAATTACTGGCACCCCTGACTGGTAATATACAAACAATACTTTAAAAAATTCTAAAAAATACATTTATTGAGAAACTCTATATACCAAGATGTGAGAAATACTGTACAATATTAATGTTCCAATGGAACCAACCAAAATCATTTAATGATTTCATTAAAAATGAAGTTCCTCCAAATCAAGGTTTCACAATTAATGGCACCCTTAAAGATTATTGTGAATAACATCAACCAAAATTAAACCAGGAATTAACCCCTATGTGCGGATATAGATGACGGCATCTGTAAATTCCGAAAATTAATTCCTAAACAATTCAGAAATTGAATTTCCTAATGTCTTGCTTCACAGGAATAATTTTCCAAAGTCTCTGTGACACAAATACGGAGTTTTAAAGCCCTAAATAGGCTCATGCATAACAGGAAAAAATTGGCAATATTTGTATTCTGCGTAAAGGGGTTAAATTCCACTTATTTAAGTTTTATCAAGGTGTTAAGGAATTATATTGAGCCATTACATCACTTCTGGTTTCACTAGGATATAAAAAAGAGGTAACACACATGCAATATCCATTTGTCATACAATGCCAGGAACAAATTGAAAAAACCTTTAGTTCAAAAGAGGCAGATGGTCATAGACCTTCATAAATCTGATAACGGTAACAAAAAGACTCACATGCGATTGAATATGCCACTGAGCACTGTCAGGGCAATTCATAAAATTCCAAAGATATAGAACTGTTGAAAACCTCATGGGTCGAGGACACAACTGCATTTTGCCTCCCAGGATACTGAGGAGGATGGTGAGAGAAGCAACAAAATCCCCAAGAATCACTGTGAAGGAGTTGCAGGCCTTGGTGGCATCTTGGGATCACCAGATTTCAAAAAGCACCATCAGGGGCCACCTCCACAATCACAGGCTATTTGGAAGGGTTGCCAGAAGAAAGCCTTTTCTGATTAGAAGACATGGAAGCAAGTGCTTGGAGTTTGCCAAATGTCGTTTATATTATGACTGGAACAAGGTGCTTTGGTCAAATGAGACCAAAATTGCACATTTCAGTCAGATACAGCTTTGGCATGTTTGGCGTCAAAACAGAGGTCCATTCAAGGAGAAGCACCTCATACCCACAGTGAAATATGATGGTGGGTCAGTCATGTTTTGGGGCTGTTTGAATTCAAGAGGTCCATGGGCACTGGTTAAAATTAATGGCATAATGCATTCCACCAAGTATCAGGATGTTTTCGCTGACAATGTGGTTGCTTCCGTCAGAATGCTGGGACAGGGCCGTAGGTGGACTTTCCAACACAATAGCCCAAAGCATACCTTAAGATCCACAGAGAAGTGGTTCAGTGACAACCAAATCAACTTTCAGCAATGGTCATCTAAGTCGCCAGACCTCAATCCAATTGAAACCCTGTGGGCTGGGTTGAGGAGGCAAACCAAGAATGTGAAGGATCTTGAAAGGATCTACTCAGAGGAATGGTCCAAAATCTCCCCAAATGTTTGCCTTAACCTTGTCAAACATTATAGGAAAAGACTCCATGCTGTTATCCTTGCCAGAGGTGGCTGCACTAAGTACTAAATGAAGGGTGCCAAAAATTATGAAACTTTAATTTTGTCAAAATTTACTTTGTATTAAATTATCTTTATGATTTTGGTTATTTCCATCAAAACATTAAAAAAGTAAAGTATGTCACAAATGTTGGTGTATTCAGTTTCTCTATAATTATATTGTTTATATTTTTTTGTATTGTTTGTGCATTGCCAGCCAGGGGTGCTAGTAATTTTGGAGCTCACTGTATCTTTCAGCATATATGATGCACTCACATAGGTACAAATCACCCAGGCCATGTGGACTGCCACACTACCATACCATACCACAGCTGCTAGCTTTTGAACCTGACCTTGATAACAGCTTGGATTGTCCCAGCTGTGGAGAATGAAAACCACTTAGAATGTTGAATTGTCAACCACTGAACATACTTCCACTGTGCTACTGTCCATCATAGATCACTTCAACTCCAGAGAGGACAGAGGTGCTTTTGGACAGTGCTGATGTATGATTTTGGCTTTGAATAGTAAATCTTTAACTTGCATCTGTAAACACAGAGGTGAAAGGTGCTGACTGACAAAGGTTTACCAAAGTATTTCCAAGCTAATGTTGTGATATGCATTACAGTTGCACAGGGGTTTTTCAAACAGTGACGTCTGACGTACCAGAGATCATGCATATTCAGAAGTGGTTTTAGGCCTTGCCCTTTACGCTCCAAGTTTCAACCAGATTCCTTCCATCTTCCGTCGGTATATTATACACTGTGGAGGGTGTAATGTTCAAAATCCCACCGATTTGTCTTTGGGGAACATTGTTCTCAAAACGATGGATTATAAGCTTGTGCACCTGCTGATGAATTGGTTAAGCCTCGACCCATTTTTGGTAGTGGGAGACTAAGCCATCTTTGGAGGCTCCTTTTAGTATACTATCACAGGATTATCCCACCTGTTCAGCATCATCCGTTTCACATCATCATATTATTGCTGCTTGTCACATCATGATTAGTCTTAAATTGCCCCAGCACCAACTTTTTTGGAATATGTTCCAGTCATCAGATTAGAAATGAACATACGTATCTTATGAACATGCAATCAAATTCACAAGCATCAAATAATGTGTTGTCGCCATGTTTTCAATATAGAACAGGGTGAATGGACTATTCAAATCACTCTTTTTTAATTTGTATTTTCCATAATGTGCTTTTTTTTTTTTTAACTGGGGTGCATATCACATTACATTACAGTAGTACAATTAAAATAAATTAATACGGTATTAGCCATTTGTGTCAATAGTTTGCGATGTCTGACATTCTGATGTAGATAATATTGTGCCTTGAACTCAACTCTAATGGCGAGGGACTCGTTCGAATGGACATTTTTATTTTATGTCAATGTAGAATCCATTAAGCTTGTAGTATTAGTAACAATGCAGCAAAACTCTATATCCCAGGATGCACTAGGCGGGACGAAGGCTTGTGGTTCAGAGGTGAAAGTGTGGGCAATACATGCGAAAATCTTAGAAAGTATGGTGCATGGCGGCATGCGTAGGAAATCTGTTTTTAATTATTTGTCGAATGTCTGTTTTAGCTGAAAAATATGACTTCGAAAAATACGGAATCGGCAAAATATGAATTGCTGAATTTGATCTATCAACATTTGAAGGAGAACGGTCACACGAAAGCTGCTTGCGAACTCAAAAAACATGTCGCACAGGTAGCTAGCTACTGTAACTTAGCGTTCTTTAAATACACTCAACTAAATACGGAACATCATTGCAAAAGTAATGTTAACTCTTTGCGTTATTTAGCTGTAAGCTCGAGTGGGATGCTTCAATTTTATTTACTGAGCAGATGAGATGGTTGCACTGAATACGCAAGGGATGCAAAGAAGAATATCTTCTAACGCTTCCTGTTGATCATAGTTAAATGATTTGATCAGGACATAACGTTGTTGTCGTTGTTGGTTATACAAACAGATTGGTTGCATGCCTTTACGTGAACATGTCATCGATACCAGCCTAGGTAGCCACATGTACAGCGAAATACGATGGCATGTTTAAACATTAGCTACCTTTATCCATTTTGACTCGTGTTTCCCTTCTTTGGTTTCACGTGTAAGACTCGGTTTCAGTTTGTTCTTGGCATGCATGTATTTCACGTAAACGCAGTTAAGATGTGACCTCAATCTTTGGCGCAGGGTGGACCAGTAGGCGGAACCACGTCGTTATATAATATCTACGAGAGTTGGGTCAAGTAAGTACAACTTAATTGTTGGCTCTAAGGTATGACTGGGCGTGGCTGCAGCCATTTGCTCGCTTTCGTGGAGGAATATAGTGTATTTAGTTAATTCTATGATGGTGAAGTAGATAGGTTAACTGATGTGCATTTTATAGTTCGGCAGAGAATGCAAAGCCCGGAAAAGCGGAACCAAACGCCAGTCAGAAACCTGTGAAGAATCTTCGTCAGGCGGATTCCGAGAGCAGTTCGGAGAGTTCTGAGTATGATTCCGATCCTAAGACCTCCAAACCGGGTACATGAACCACATTTTTCCTCCGTGCCACTTATCACCATTTTAGACGTTAAGGAAAAATCTTAACGAAGCAAATATGAACATTTATTTGCTTAGGTCAGGGGTCACCAACCCTGTTCTTGGAGAGCTACCATCCTGTAGGTTTCTGCTCTACCTCCTATTCAGCACACCTGATTCAGCTCATTAGCTACTTAACAAGATCACGAGCTGGGCAATTAAGTAGCTAATTAGTTGAATCAGGTGTGCTGAATTGAGAGAGCGCAGAAACCTACAGGATGGTAGCTCTCCAGGAACAGGGTTGGTGACCCTTGACTTTAGTCATTTGTGTAGGCAGGTATTACGCCCCCCACCATTGCGAAGTATAAACATGCCATAAAAACACCCAATACTCCCGCCAGGATGTCTGTCCCACCGAAGTAACTCATCTGTGACAAAAGGAAAGCATGCAGAATCAAAATCACATTAAATTGTAAAATACCAGAAACTGAAGATGAGTTGGACCTTGGCTGCCCAACCAAATTCCCGGAGATCCACAATGCTATTGTTTTTTTCATTCTTAACATAACAAAACACTCCTTATTTGTGAGCAGGAGACATTTAGTGAAAATCTATTGAATGGTTGGCCACCAGGAACAGGTTTTGGCAGCCCTGGATTAGATGGTGCCCAGTCTGAAAATGCTGCTACGGTTGTGAAATTGCATAGGTATCTGCTTGTATATGGGATTAAAATGTTAAGAATGTATATTTCATACATGCCAACTCTACCGCTTTTGGCGGTAGACTGCCGCTTTCGGGGCGTTTCATTCTGATAAAACCGCCCCAAAAGCGGTAGTCTACCGCCAAAAGCGGAAGAGTTGGCATGTATGATATTTCCCTGTATTAAATGCTTTAGGATAGAGACTTGCTCATGGTGTTCAGATGCTGCTTGAAAAAAATGATGCGGTACTGAGAGACAGATCTTCAGCACATTACTGCTAAACACCTTTTTGATTTTTCATCCTAGTTTTATTACATGGCTGCAGAAAAATAAAAAGCATGTTTCGGCCTACGCCCTTCCTCGGTATGACACTGCCAACGTCACCCTGATGAAGGCTATTCACTGTTCTGCTGCCATGTAATAGAACTTGTGAGAAAAAGAGCAAAAGGTCTTTGGCAACTTGTCAGTATATACTGTATGTTGTTATTCATACTCCTGTATTATTCGATTTGTTTGGTATAGGGTCATTCCATGTGAAATCACCAGACCTCTGAGCTCTGTAGTCTTAGAATAGCTTTTTTTGGTGATATTTTGGAGCCTGTTGTGGCAGAGGAGAACTGCTGTCAGTTTTAGCTTAGTATCGCACTCCTTTCGTCTTTTATAGGGGTTTGAAAAAGGGGACGTGTCCGCATTAACCCTCCGTGACCAGTTTGTAAGCATTTTCAAGTGCCTCTATCAAAAACTAAGTAAGACATCAGCTTCATTACTTCAGGATATCTTCATTTTATCTCAGACACTTGTCACATAGTATTTAAACTCACATTAACCCTTTGTGGGCCGTGCAATCGACAACCAAAAAGTGAAATTTGAACGATGCATATTGAAAGTGATCCTGTTTGAGGGTGAATTTTCTCTTACTTCTCAATGACTGTTAGAATTTGAAGTTGATTTTGGCTGAAGAACACATGAAGAGCTATCTAAAAGTGAAGAGAGAATTTAAATGGCATACATTCATTTTGAGTAAAATTGACCCCTTTCCATTTAGTGTTGTGGGCGTGGCCCTTTTTGAGCCCAAGATTGGCCACGTGGGTACCCTTTCATTTCAAAAACAAATGTGTCAATTTAAAGCTCTTTATGGGTACTAAAAATAATATCAAAACCAACATGGAACAAGCAGCCCCTCATGGAAAAATAAGGCTATACTTTTGGGTAAAAAAAAAAAAAAATGCTTTCAGCCTAGGTCTATATTGTACAGTAAATGTACACACAATGTGCAGTGATGAACTCTGAAGTGTAAAATCTTCAGCCTGAACCCGAAGTCTGCATGCTTTTTGAAAATTTATCCACGGTCATCACTAGTTCTCTTTATTCCTTTGAAATATACTGTAATTATGATATAACTTTGTACATCTAATGACTTTAACCCTGTCCCATACAATAATGATGAATATCAGGAACAGTGCGCATCCAAGAACGTCAACATGCTGTACAAGAACACCTGATGACAAGGGACACCAGACCGACTGGAGAGCCATGGAAGCCATTTAAAAGTGACAGGAGAATGTCCACATAATGAAACTGACCAAGGCTATTTTAAAATGCCCCACAAGCCAGCAATTAACCAATACAGTGGGCTCTTATTGCAATGTGCATGAGACATGTAAATCACAGTGTCCAGTAGGGGTGGGAATCTCTAGGCACCTCACAATTTTGATTTTGATTCAGAGGCTAACGATTTGATTGTAAAATGATTATCGACGCATCAAAATGTTTTATTTCTATTCATGATTTATTTCTAATCACCCTGTGGCTACCTACTTGGTTAATTGCTGGCTTGGATGGCATTTTAAAATGGCCTTGGCCAGTTTCCTTATGTGAACATTCTCCTGTCACTTTTAAATGGCTTCCGTGTCTCCCCAGTCTGTCTGGTGTCCCTTGTCATACGATATTCTTGTACAGCATGTTGATGTTTTTGGATGCGCACTGTTCCCGATGATCATTAGGCAATAGTAGTTTGGGAGAGCGTTAAAGTCATTACATGTACAAATTTATGTCATAATTACAGTATATTTCAAAGGAATAAACAAAAATAGTGGTGAAAAAGGATGCATTTTCACAAAGCGTGCAGACTTGGGGTTCAGGCTGAAGATTTCACACTTCCGAGTTCATCACTGTGCATTTTGTGTACATTTACTGCACATAATAGACCTACGCTGAAAGCAGTATTTTTACCCAAAAGTATGACCTTATTTTTCCATGAGGGGCTGCTTGTTCCACGTTGGTTTTGATATTATTTTTAATACCCATAAAGAGCTTTAAATTGACACATTTGTTTTTGAAATGAAAGGGTACCCACAAGGTCAATTTGGGGGTCAAAAAAAGCCATGCCCACATTACTGGCCGGAAAGGGGTTAATTTTACTGAAAATGTATGTATGGCATTTAAATTCTCTCTTCACTTTTGGATAACCCTTCATGTGTACTTCAGCCAAAATCAACTTCAAATTCTAGCAGTCTTTGACAAGTATGAGAAAATCCAACCTCAAACAGGAGACATTTTCGATATGCTTTGTTCGAATTCAAATTTTTAGTCGCTGATTGCACGGCCCACAACAGCTCAATGTGAATTTAAGGACCACGAAGCAAGTGTCTGAGATAAAATAAAGATATCCTGAAGAAATGAATTCGATATCTTTCTTCGTTTTTGATACAGTGGCAGTTCAAAATGCTTCCAAAGGGTCATGGAAGGTTAATGCAGACACGCCCCCACTTTCAAACCCCTATACAAATCGAACGGAGTGAGAAATTCCCCTGCCACAACAGGCCCCCAAACGTTAAAGAACAGAGTAATTCTGAGACCATGGAGCTGGGAGGTTCCCCCATTTTGGGTGATTACATATGGAATGACCCTATAACATTATTATAAGTTAACAGTAATAGGGCCATTCTTTGAGAAGTGAACCAAAATGTCACACACATGACCAGATGTCATCAAATAAAGAAATACTTTGAAAATTAATGAAAGGTATCAAATTTATTCCTTGCTATTCTCCATACCCCAAAACTATGAAAATTCTAGATTTTTCAACTTCACAGAGTTTTTGAAGTCAAATAGAGTTATGAAAAACCTGTTTCCGTGAGAAGTCACACACGTGACCAGTCGTATTTGACCTCTGACCTTAAGTAGTTAAAGTTAATGTAACAAATAACATTTTTACTTGATAGACTTGGATAAGTAGTACTCTTATACAAGGTCCACAATCATGAACCTCCAATGCTTTTGTAATTGGAGGAGATTTTTTCTACTATTTGTTACATTTTTGGTCACACACGTGACTGAGAATGGCCCAATATTATTTTCCCTGTCAACTTCCATATAAGGATATTGAAACTGCATTTCTCATATTTTCTCTGCCGAAATCTTGGCTGCTTGAAAAAGGAATATATTGATTACTTCACTGTAATCTTACTGGCTTTATGTAATCAGTACAACACTGAACTTAACATGAGACCAGAGTCTTACTTGGGTTTTCTCAATGTGCGGCAGAAGTGAAATGGGACTGGTTGCATTATGGTTTTAACCCTTTGAAGTGTGAGATCACCAGATTTATCACACTTCAAACCCTGATCTTTGTACTGCAAGGTGCTTTGGATAAACAAATCTGCTGAAAGTCAGTTACCTGTAAAATCATTGACATTTGTGGTTGAGTGCGCACAGAGCTCTAGAATGACCTTTAGAACTTAGTTTTAAGACTCTGTATCCGCACCTCCAGGCTCCCGGTCGCAAAATGTCCCCAGTAAGAGTGTTTGCGCATCGAAGGCCGCAGCAGTGGCGGATAAGTCCGGGAGCAGCGACGAGTCCGAGGATGAGGACGCAGAGCCGCAGCGAAAGGTACAGATGAAAAAGCTGCCTTAACTATTCTGGACCAGGGAAGAACTACAACTGTACATTTCATTCACGTGGTTAACTGTTAGTTGTGTGCGTTGTGTGCTGGTAGTCATGCTAATACTATGCAGTGGTTAATATATGAATTCCCAGGAATAATGACCGGTGATGTTTCTGTGCGTGGTACTTGATGAGAAGCAACAACCTTATTTCTCTGTCCTCATAGAAATTTTTTATTTAACATTTTGTGCAAAATTAACTCTCTGTTGGAAGTTTTAGTTGAGTTTGCGTTTATGCACTCTGTTCTGAGTGAAGTTTGGCCCAAGTGAACCACGAATAGCCCAAGATGGTATTAAACAACTGTAGGTGGCGGATGCGTGTTTGTGTATATACAGTATGATGGCCATAAATATTCCCATAAATACAATTCCCTCTTTTTTTGTGGTTGCTGGGAGTTGCTTTTTTTTTTTTTTTTTTTTTTAATCTGAAGTCTAGTGAAATCGCAATGAAACGATGAATACAAAGCTGTAGCGAAAACTGCCTGTTTTAAAATGAGGGGATTTCCATCTCTAATCGTCTTTAAAAAACTGCAGCCATTTTTATGCATTGTGACTGTTAAAATGCTCACAGGTGTTGCTGTATATATATTGTTTTTCACTCCAGAATGTTCCAGGGATGGCAAAAGCCAACGCTTTACCTGCCACTGTGGGGAAAAGCGGGCCTGTAGTAGCTAAGCCTGGAGCGACCGATAGTTCCGACAGTGAGAGCGACTCGGACAGCGAGAGCGACTCGGACAGCGAGAATGAAATCCCATGTTCACAGGTACGTGACCCGCATCATAGCGTTTCACAGGCCATTACAGGGGCGTAAGTGTTACTGATGCCTACAGTGCCACTGAAACCACTGTTCAACCACCACTCCTGTGATCTGGAAAAAACCTCTACGTTCACTGAAGCAAGGTTTTTTCCAAGTGATGAAAAAAAAAATTTTGGATTCTGAACTTTGCTAACCAAAATGAGTAGAAACATGATTTTGATATTTCAAATAACAGTAATAGCTGGCATTTTAGGATTTTCTCCACGCTTTATTACTGCAAATAATGGTCAAACTCAATTTCTACTAAAAGTGACATGCGTACTAGGTTTTTTTTTTCTTTTCTTTTTAAATATCCCGCCACCACCCCCCAGGATTTATTAATTCAGTCAGTTATATAATTGTGTATGAGTTCTCCTACCTGGCGCAGTGGTTAGCATTGCTGCCTCACAGCAAGAAGGTTGTGGGTTCGAATCTGGCCTGGGGCCTTTCTGTGTGGGGTTTGCATGTTCTCCCCGTGTTCGCATGGGTTTTCTCCGGGTACTCCGGTTTCCTCCCACAGTCCAAAGACGTGCATATCAGGTTAATTGGAGACATTAAAGTGCCCTAAGGTATGAGTGTGAGAGTGAATGGTGTGTGCGCCCTGCGATGGATTGGCAAGCTGTCCAGGGTGGGTCCCTGCCTTTGCCCGTAGTCAGCTGGGCTAGGCTTCAGCTCGCCCCGCGACCCTAGTGAGGAATAAGCGGGTATGGAAAATGAATGAATGGATCAAGTGATGTACTGTAAAGGATTTTGAAAACTTGGTTCCATGGGACTGGTGTATCTAACTTATTTTCCCCACTGTCTAGAATCCCGTATGGTACAGCGACTAAGTTCTTTATTCTTAAATAAAATGTGTATATATGTTTGATCTTTATTCTATTTAACCAATTTGCCATTTTCATATGAGGCCTACAGACTAAATGCCCTCCTGTTCCTTTAATAATTTTTGATTTCCAAGCACTTGGTAAAGGCTCCAATAAGTTGATTATATTGTTGCAATGTACAGACTGTTCCATAAAAACTAGTTAATTGTTTGTAGGACATGAGTTTATTATCCTCAATCACTATATCACTTATAAAAATAATACCTACATCAAACATGCATTTCCAAAAAATCATCACTCTATCAACAAGTATATTAGAATTTAACCATATTATTTGTTGTAGAACTTGTTCTGCATTTTCTGGTGGGTGAAACTGAAATTGTAACCAACTTTGTAGAGCTTCTTCCTAAAAAGTGGAGACACCAGAAAACATGTCATTAGTTAATGCAAAATGCATAGGTTTAATTTGCAGAAATGGAGAGAAGCCTTTATCAAACATAGGATGGACACTTTTAAGTAGTTTGCTAGAAAACCAGTTTAGATTGAAGTAGAATTTTGGAATAAGGGAAGCCTTCAGTGAAAAATTTAAAGCTTTTATGTTTAAGAGTTTTAGCCCACCAGATACATAATCATTATAGAGATATGCACGTTTAACTTTATCAGGTTTATCATTCCATATAAATTTGAATATCTTCTGTCCATTTATTTTAAAGAATGATTCTTTTGGGGTTGGTAATGCCATAAATAAGTATGTAAACTGGGATACAACTAATGAGTTAATTAAAGTTATTTTGCCATAAATGGTCAGATGTTTCCCTTTCCAGGGCAGCAGAATTTTTTCGATTTTACTCAATTTCTTATTAAAATTAATCGTTGAAATTTCACTCATATTTTCTGGGATGTGTATACCAAGTACATTGACCGATCCATCTGTCCAATGAATTGGTAAATTACATGGATGAGTGAAATTTCTATTTTTCAGGGAACCAAGCTTCAATATTTGGCATTTCTCATAATTTTGCTTCAGCCCAGATGGGTTCGAAAAATCATCCAGGTCTTTTGTAAGGCTCTGTAGCGATGTATAGTGAGGGCTCAATAGAAAAATTGTATCATCAGCATACATTGAAATTTTTGTATTTAGGCCTTGCATTTCCAAGCCTTTGATACTAGGTTTTTCCATATCCTTGGGGCTCTAATATTAACCTTTTACCAGTAGGTTTTCTTCCAGCTATACAGTACGACTGGATGAATATTTTAGGAAAAACAAAAAAATTACAATAATGAATCAAAAATTCTCCTTAAAATCAAATACCACTCATTTTTTGTCTCAACTGTTTATTGAACATACCTGTGGTTGCAATAAAGACTTCAGCAAGTATGTATGTATAATGTTCACCATTAAGCCAGTGGTGACAGAATTGTCCTCTGACCGGTAGAAGGGTTAAAGCGGGTGTTCCTGTGTCACACCAGGTTCCCACCTCCACACCGAGTTTTAAACCCACAATAATCGCTAAGCAGAAGGCTGCGACGGCGAGTCCGAAGGGGAAGGCAGGAGCCGTGAACAGCGTTAAACCTGGGGGTGTGGCAGTGCCGGGACGAGCCACGCCCATTCCCAAAGCCACGCCCAAACCCTCAGCTCCGGCAGAGGTCGAGGACAGCGACAGCGAGGACTCGTCGGACAGTGAGGATGAGGCCACAATACAGGTCAGTCAGCCTGGGGTCATTTGCATTTTCTACAGTTTAAATTCAGTTTTCTGTAAATGGAGTTTGTCAAGCTGGCCCTGTTTCACAAAGCCGGATAACTGAGTTCGCTGGATAACCGTTGAGTAAAACCTGGAGCTGCACCTTTTAACTTCAGTCAAGATTTGAAACGGTTGGCGCAGTTATTGACCGAACTGTAGTACCCTGCTTTGGGATAATGGGCTCTTATCAGCTGCTGACTTGTTTTGATCAGTTACTATTTCAGTGTTTTGTCACCCTCTAGTGGTAACAGTTTTGCACTCACTCACTTCCCCTCTCTCAGTAGTGGGTCCAGTCAAGGCTGTTGAAGAGCTGTTCCCTTGCTCACTGAACCACTGCGCTACTCTGAATCTCTCAGTGACTCACTTACTCTCTCAATGACTAACTTTCCCTGACTTGATTGCCCGTGTATCAAATCACTCAAACGCCTAAAGACACTTGTTCTCTGATTCACAGATTCATTTCTTTGCATGACTGTGCTGTTAGCGCCATAAAGTGGGATGTGAGATGATAAAATGTATTTAAATGTTCTTTTTTTATTTTTTACAGGAGGCAGCGCCGGCCTCCCCAGTAAAACCAGTGCTTTCAAAGACTCCCAACAAGGCCCAATCAACACCTAAAGCCCCATCCAAACCCTCGGCTCCAGCAGAGGAAGAGGAGAGCGACACCACGGGGTCATCAGACAGTGAGGAAGGGGCTGCCGCAAAGGTGAGTCATTTTGGGTTTTTTATTTTGTACATTCAGTATTTTTGTATATTGAATTAAGTTTTCCTTTAATAGAGTTTGCTAAGTTGTGCCCTTATCAAAGTTACCGAGATGGCTGCATTAAACCGAAAATGGCTTTTTTTTTCACTTTTCTCTTCTTCTTTTTTTTTTTAAACTTAACTCCATGTTGCAATGACCTGGTGACTCGTAACATCACTCACTATGCTAATGTCACAGACATACTACTTTAAGAATATTGTGCCTGCTTGGAAATAAAAATATTTACCAAACTGATGAAGTTGTCATATCCAAAGTTTAAAAAGACCACTATTTTTGGTGAAAAAATCTCGAGCAATGTAATTGCAATTCAAGCAGGGTATCGTAGTTAGCTAATGTAGCTACCAGTAGCAACGATGCAATTCAGGAAACTACTGTTTATCCAAGCAAATATTTTAGTAAAGTTGAATAATTTGAACTCGAGCAATACACGAATTTCGCAGATTTGTGCCGTTAACATTGCGTGATTGAAGCCATTCGCTTCTTTTTGCGTCTTTGCATTGAATTTGTGTGATCTGACCTCCTGAAAAATTTGCTTTGCGCTTGTAGGAAATGCTCCATTAGAGTAGTGTGTCAGTGGGGGATATAAGTGGGCTGCTTTACCACATAAAAACACCAAGGTCCTGGACTGAGGATTGCTCTTTTGTATTATTTATTTATTTTTTTTTTTTTCCAAAGGCCAAGACATCCACCCCAGTAAAACCAGTGGCTTCAAAAACGTCTAACAAGGCCAAGACCACACCTAAAGCCCCATCGAAACCCTCAGCTGCGGCAGAGGAAGAGGAGAGCGAGAGCGACAGCGAGGACTCGTCAGACAGTGAGGAAGAGGCTGCAGTGAAGGTCAGTCTGTCTAGAGTCATTTTACTCTCCCGATTCAATTTGGTTTTCTGTGAATATCGGTTACCGGGCAAGGCACTGATTCATGAATCACGAGTACTGAGTTATCTGCATAAGTGCACTGAGTTACAACCGTCATTGGCTCTTTTTCCCTAGACTCGTTGTTGCCCTTCTCATGAGTGTCCTTGTGTTTACGCATTTTCGCCATCTAGTGGTAACATTTACATACTGCCATGACTGCAGGGGAGCTGCTGGCTTACTCACTGACTCACAATCTTTCATTTAAAGGCATGGGTACTCAAATAATTACTTGCTCTCTGAATCAGTGAATGACTCGCACACCCTCACTCACCGAATAACCGACTCACAGAATCACTTACTGACTTGGCTTCCCAGTCTAGTTTGTCTAGTTTTGGACACACTGATTAAGTGGAACCCTTTTGCACTTCCGAATACAGTGGAGTTCTGGACCGATGAATTTTGTTTATTTTTCTAGAAGGCAGTGCCAGCGACCCCAGTAAAACCAGTGGCTTCAAAGGCTCCTAACAAGGCCCAGACCACACCCAAAGCCCCACCTAAACCCTCAGCTCTAGCAGAGGAAGAGGAGAGTGACACCACAGACTCATCAGAAAGTGAGGAAGAGGTGTCTGCGAAGGTTAGTCAGTCTGGAGCTGGTCAGTGTGGAGATGTTTTGGGTATTCTGTGTCAAGTCCCCTGAGTAAACACCCACCATCTCAGATGTTGTTGGAATTCTATTAGATGGTGTGCAGCGATAAAAGACGTGTTCTCTAAACAGTTTGTAAACATATTTATTGGTTTTATAATTAATAGTTAATTTATATGGGCTAAGTCTTCCATTTTGTCTGCTCATGTTTTAAATCTCAATTACTTTAAATTTATAACTCCAATTCGGACCAGCCTTGGCATTATTACGGATACGGACTAAGGAACCCGGAATTCAAAAATGGAGCTGAACTTCTGAAACTAATTTCTGCACACTATAGCTAGATTGTTCTTGTGGAAAATTGTGATGGTTATTATTTTATGTTGGAGAATCAAATCTCCAACTTTATCAAATTGTATATTATGACTTTATCATTGCTCTACCAGCATTGTCCACTAGATGTCCCCAGTGGACCATGCTGGTGCTGCAATGATCATGGTTACGATAATGTGATCATTTTATTGATAAGTTATCTAATTATTTTCATGGTTTATCTCTGACAGAAAACCGTGCCAGCCACCCCAGTGAAATTGATGCCTTCAAAGACTCCTAACAAAGCCACACCCGCACCCAAAGCCCCACCCAAACCCTCGGCTCCGGCTGAGGAAGAGGAAAGCGACAGCTCAGGCTCATCAGACAGTGAGGAAGAGGCTCCAGCACAGGCAGCCCCCATAACCCCGGTGAAGCCCAGCCAGCCTCCCTCCAGCCTGGGTAAAGCTGCACTCAAGAGCCCTGCTGCGGCAAATCAGGCCCAGAGCTCGGAGACCGACAGCAGTGATGAAGAGGAGGAGAGTGAGGAAGACTCACCCGTGCAGGTTTGCTGAGTTTAATGCACTGTTAGTGTTGTCAGATAGACTCTGTTTAACTTCTCAGTCCTACTTTGTTAAACGGAGGCCTGATCAACAGCTATAATGTTTCAAGGTTTCTCTATTATCCCTGATGGGCAGTTTGTTGCACTGCCAGCAGATACAAACAGCCATCATAGCAAAGATGGACAATGCAAAAAAAGGACAAATAGCAAGACGACGTGGTCATCACTCTCCCCCGCCACGATAAAGGACCGTTAAGGATTATTAATCAATGTGCAAAGTTTCTAGCTTGTCTCCGTGAGACACTATGGACAAAGTAAGGCGTTTAGAGTCGAGGGCTGTAACTTTATTAACAAAAAAGCTGAGACATTGATTTTTGAACTCAGTCTAGATCGTGACTGGTTAAGCAAGCAGGCAAAACTTGACTTTTGTATCTCATATTTTTTGAGAAAACTTGTCTCCATTGAAATTGTGATGGACAAACGGAAGGAAGGACAGATGGATGGAACCCAAATCTATATCCCCTGCGTGGTGGGGGATAATAATATAAACATTACAGTTGCGTGTTTAAAAGGCGAGTGACAGCAGGAACAAATGAGTTTTTGGTGAATCCGTGTTACAATACATTTTCGCCATCTAGTGGTAAAACTGGGCAACTGTTTGTTGGAGTCTCTGGCCTACCCAATCACTCAAACACTAAAACTCCCAGTTACTCTCTGAATTACTACTCAATCACAAAATAAATCAGCCACTCAATCAAACATAACCGTTTCTCTCACTGAATTACACATGCAAACATGACTCTTACTGAATCCATCTTTCAGTCACCAAAATATCATGCTTATTATCTCATGCGCAATCAAACACTCGTTGATTCACTGATTCGGCGAATCACTAAATCACTCACTTTGTTCACTTTATTGGTATGGGGGAAATTAGATGAATGTTTTGCACATCTGAAAACACAAGGGTCCTGGATTGGTAGTGCTGATGTTGAAATTTTTTTTTTTTACAGAAGGTAGTGCCATCCACCCCAGTAAAACCAGTGGTTTCAAAGACTCCCACCAAGATCCAGACCACAGCCAAAGCCCCACCCAAACCCTCAGCTCAGTCGGAGGAAGAGGAGAGCGACAGCGAGGACTCATCGGAGAGTGAGGAAGACGCTCCTGCAAGGGTAAGTCAGCCATCATTACCCATGATCCACGGCGCAGCCTTTCATAGGGATTTGCTAGCCAGTGCCAACATTCATTTCAGTGAACATCACGGCTAATGCATTTGACGAATCTCTGGTTTGATTCACTGCACTGTTTGAGATATGCAATTCTGACTTGTCTTTTTACCAGTTTGTTGGATTGTTGAATTTTCTTCTAGAAAATTTCGTTAGCACAGTTACTCTACAGCCGCTGTGAAAGTTTTGTGGGTCTCTGTTTCAGTACCTTTTCGCCACCTAGTGGTAAAATTTGGGTACTGCCTTGAGCATAGGGAACCTGCTCACTCACTCGTTCGATCAGTTACTCCATTGCTTCCTCAGTGAATCACTCGCTGGCTCTTTGACTGAAATATACGGTACAGAACTTACTCAATTACCTATCGAGTCAGCAACTCACAGACTCAATCAATGACTTTCTGACTCAGTGAATTACTCATACGCAGAATCACTAAATTACAAACTCTTATTACATTCTGTCTAATGCATTCCCACAGTGATTTGCTTGGTCTCAAAACCTCTTGGCCCTGTGTGTAAGGAGTGCTGGGCTTCAACAGAACCCTTTAAAAACACAGTGGTCTGGGATGAAAATGTTTTATTAATTCTTCTTTTACAGAATGCTGTGCCTGCCACCCCAAAAAAAACAGCAGCTTCAAAGACCCATAGCAAGTCCCAGATCACACCCAAAGTCCCACCTAAACCCCCAGCTCCAGCAGAGGAAGAGGAGAGCGAAACCACAGACTCATCAGACAGTGAGGAAGAGGCTGCAACTTCGGTCAGTCACTCTGGAGCCATTTTATTTTTCCTGATTCAACACAGTTTTCTATAAAAATGAGGCTCTCTTTCACAAAGCAGGATTACTGGATTGAGTGAGCTGAATTAGACCAGAAACAGCTCTTCACAGTCTTAATACTCTGTTCCTGATTTTAGTGGGTTCTGGGTTTTATTCGAAGCCGGTGTCCAGTCACACACACAGTCTCACACTGTAGTACTCACTCACTCACTCACTCAGGCTGTGTTTCATTCCGTAGGGTTAATCCCTACACCCTACAAAGTCACTTCCCTTCGTAGTGAAAACTCTGAAGGGCAGCAGGGAGTAGGGTTTTCAAGTAACGACCGTTTGGAATGTCCTTCGACATATTTTGCGGGTGCAGCTCTCTGCTTGTGCAAGTGTAAACAAATGCAGCCCGTTCACAGGAGAATTGTTTTCACTGGCCATTTATCGGTTTCGCAGTAACTTTATAAGCAACCACACAGCTGTCATAAGGCGACAAAGAGCCACGAGTAAAAATAAAAAACGACAGAACTAGCGATAGCCAGTCGACTGTCATAAACCATCAAGCTAGTTTCGTCAGCTTTCTGTTCGCTAGTTAGCTATTAGCCACTGTTGGTGTCATTTTCTTGAATGACGTTGAATCACACGTCACTAGGCTCGGGTCGTCTCAAGGCATTGTGGGAGCAAAGTGACCTTTGCCTGCTCACTTCAGAAATGGCCGTTTTGTAGGGCCCTTTGAAGAGATGAGTTTTGCACACTTTCGATTGAAATGCCCTTCAATGTGGCTACGGTGGGCGTGGCCCTTATTATGCGCACTTTGAAGTGAACAACCCTAGCTTTTGGAATACAGCCTCACTCACTCACTCAGTCACTCACTCACTCAAGCGCTAACTCATTCCAGGCATTTTTCTGACTCGCTGAATCACAAAATCAAACTCTCAGATACTCTCCTACAACTAAAGTTTGAATCACTGAATCGCTCCCTCTGTTTAGTGTGAATGAGGGATTGCCATTTAGTCGGCTGCTTTATCACTTGAGCATAAGGGTACTGGATTGAGGGTTGTTATTTTGCATTATTTTTCCAGAAGGCAGTACCAGCCACCCCAATAAAATCATTGGCCTCGAAGGCTCCTAACAAGGCCCAGACCACACCCAAAGCTCCACCCAAACCCTCGGCTCGGGCACAGGAAGAGGAGAGCGACAGCAAGGACTCATCAGACAGCAAGGAAGAGGCTGCAGCAAAGGTACATGGTTTTAAATGGGACATTTATGGTGTAAAGTAACGATGTGATTTATGCTATTGAACAAAGTAATCATTCATGTATTTTTAAGCTCTGTGCTTCCAAGCCCTAAGGAGGTACATACTACATGATACAGTCACACTCTGCTGACACACACACTTCACGTCACCAAACTCAGGTTTTCATAAGGGCTCCCCTGCTCTGATATGGTTTACTTTGGCAGGAAGAAGTAGATCTTGAATCAAAATATGCCTGTCAATTTCCATGGCATTATACTTGAAAAGAGGTTTTGTCGTTGCAGTGAGTGCCACGATATGGGACCACTGAGGCTGGTTTTATCGCAGTTAAATTAATCTGGAAAGGTGGTTAAATTTCAGCAGAACTATCTGGATGGGTAGGCAGTACTTTGGTAGTGTGGAGAAGAGATTGCTAACTTGAATATAAGTGTGTTAGAATGAAAATGTGTGTTTCTTCCTTCTAGACTGCTGTGCCAGCCACCTCTGTAAAAGCAGTGGCTTCAAAGACACCGAACAAGGCCCAGACCACACCAAAAGCCCCATCGAAACCCTCAGCTGCGGCAGAGGAAGAGGAGAGCGACAGCGACAGCGAGGACTCGTCAGACAGTGAGGAAGAGGCGGCAGTGAAGGTCAGTCTGTCGAGTCATTTTACTCTCCCGATTCAGTTTGGTTTTCTGTGAATATCGGTTACCAGGCAAGGCACTGATTCATGAATCATGAGCACTGAGTTATCTGCATAAGTGCACTGAGTTACAACTGTCATTGGCTCTTTTTTTCATTTGAGTCATTGCTTCCAATGTGTAAGGGTTAGCTATGTGGCTAACTTGGCTATCCTTACTTGTGAAACAGTGTGTTCTGTAGCAATGACAGTTTCGATGAGTCTCTGTATTGGTGCGTTTTGCCATCTAGTGTAGGCATGGGCAATACAAATGAATAAAATGACAACATTTCTTGAGTTGCTGAGAAAAAAGTTTTTATTATTTTCTAATGATTTTTTGCAGGTAAGTACAGAAGACACAGACGAAGAGTTTGCCACAAGTCCAACGCCTTTTACAGGAAAGGGTCTCAGAGCCACAGGGTCCCAAAATGGCTGATTTCGCATTTATCAACAAAACCCATTGTGAAAATTGGGGGTGAAGCCTGAGGGCATTTTCGAAAATGCAGTCTACTCAGAAATAAACCTGGCCAAATTATCCATTAGGGTACCCTAACAGAAATAATTGATGCTAAAGTCATCTACCCCTTTTCTGAAGTACAGCAGCACCCCCCCAGGCCCTTTTTAATGGAAAATGCATTGAATTTCACCCAATTATGTTCAACAAACATTAGGTTTTGCATTGATATAAAAATGGTATGATTGGGTTGCCTGTGAAGTTTTTTTTTTTGATCAATGGCCTGCAAAATGTCAAAATTATCGGTGGGAGGACAAACATAAACGCTTACTCGCCCATTACTATATAAAAATGCAGTGAAGTCGCTGACGCTGGCAGTTGTTTGCCCTCCCACTGCTACGAAATGAATCAAACGCCCTTCAATAACCCGTGGTGATTAAAAAAAAAAAAAAAAAAAAAAAAAAAAAACTTGCACTGTTTTTACTATGTCCATATACCCTCCTCCCATGATAGTTTCAATGAGCTACTGTGAATAATTCATAGTAAAACACAGTGACGTGCAGTCGGAGGTTAGTTTGGTGAGGCAGAAACCTTCCCTTTGCTTGATTAGCAATCAGACGATTAACTAGTTTAGTAAGACTATTCGGCAGAATGACGGGCCAGTTTAAGTTTCATGGCGTTATTACTCAGTACATCGAACCTGAAATGCTCACTAGACAGCAGATTTATGCGTACTTGCTTCCCAGGAAGCCAAGCAATGTCATCAACAAATATTAAAACAGTTCGACTAATTCAGAGTTCAATGCTTAATCAATATACAATGTATTCTCCTTTAAATACGCGCTTTTGCACCCAAACAAAAAGCGGGCGCTTATTTTCAGTCTTCTTTCATAATCCGATTAACAAAATGTTTAAACGATATACAGAATTACCGAGAGCCGAGAATTTTTCCTAATTGATTATTCAGATTTCCATCCTCGCAGTCTCGAATTGAAGGGTATAAGTGAATGAATCTTGTGACCGGTGTTTGCAAGGTGGCATATTTTGATAGGTAGCAAAATTCGTCAGAACACTGGTAGGTTTTGAACGCCTGGCGCTGGTTTATTCCGTGGTATATTTTACTGAAACTTCACAAATAGGGTCACAGGATATTCTGTCAACTAACTATGTAGGTTACAGTAAAAATACACTCACCTTTCTTGCTATTGCTGAGAAGAAGTCACGGCGAACTCGCGACGAACTTCAACAACTTCTGTCGAACTTATTTCACATCCCCTGGAGGTCTAGTTTGGACGAACAGACTCGTAATTTCTCAAATTAGATGGCTGTAAATCAATCAGGGCCGAAGCTGGGATATCACGTCAGCGCGGGCTGTTTGAAATCTACCTCCAAATGGATATTTTTGCCACGCCGCACTTGAAAGTTTGTAAACACGGGCGCAAATTGAGGTCACGATTCATCCAACGGGCGAATAATAGCTCTGTTCAAATCGCGTTATTGTCCGTAATAAGCAGAGTTCATGTATGAAATGCGGGTATCCTATTGAAAAGGTTGCTTTTAATCAAACCATGGTGTTCTTTTTGTATGAAAATGGTATTTACATCATTTTTTTAATAAGTTTTCTGAGGCTTGTTTACCGCCCCAGTTCAGCTGTTACGCATTCCATTAGAGTTTATACAGAGCGTTGCCCATGCCTATCTAGTGGTAATATTTACATACTGCCATCACTATTGGGGAGCTGCTAGCCTGACGCCTGTCTTTAATTGAACTACTCAGTTCCTTGCATAATTACTTGCTCATTGAATCACTAATTACTTGCATGTTCTCACTTAACAAATAATTGGCTCACTGAATCACTCAGAGGCACTGAGTCACTAACTAAATTGACTTCCCAGTCTAGTGTGTCAATAAAGCACACTGTGATTAAATGGAATCCTTTTACACATCTGAATACAGAAGAGTTCCGGACTAATGAATTTGGTTTATTTTTTAATAGAAGGCAGTGCCAGTCAGCCCAGTGAAACCAGTGGCTTCAAAAGCTCCTAACAAGGCCCAGTCAACACCTAAAGCCCCACCCAAACCCTCGGCTCCGGCCGAGGAAGAGAGCGACACCACGGACTCATCAGACAGTGAGGAAGAGGCTGCAGCAAAGGTGAGTGAGTCTGGAGTCATTTTATTTTTGTATATCCAGTTACATTTTATTCATGCTTTTCCAGTTCTCTTCAGGCATCGGAGAACTTCATTTCAATTGTCATTACAGTTCAGTTTATTTTATACAACAGAAGCCTGCAGTGAATGCCAAGAGCAGTCTACTGCCAAGCAAGCAGCAGGCCACGCCCAAAACCATGCCTGCAGCATCTAAGGAAGCGGACTATAGCAGCGATAGCAGTGAGGATTCCGACAGCGAAGAGGAGGCCTCGGGCACTACAGCACCCTCTAGTGGTAATAATGAATCATTAATTTAGCAATAACTACAGTGCTCGATAAAGTAGTTGTCTTTTAACTGACTAACCTGGTTCTTACTGTATTGGCAGCTCAGTATACCATCAATGAGCATAAATGTGAATCAATTTAATCCAGTCTTCTGTACTCATTAAACATTTGTAGGAAGGACACAAAAAATAGAAACAAAAATTTAAATAATAAGTATTGATGGACGGGAGTTTATCTCTGCTGTGTTTGCTCTCTGGCATGTTGTCAAGGCAATTTCTTAATTCATTGTGATGTCATTTCCTGGGGCATCCCCAGCTGCAGCTCTCCTTCCTGCTGCTGTGCCGGACAGCTCTAGTGACAGCAGCTCCAGTGAAGAGGAGGCGTCTCAGGTGAGCCGGCGAGCTTTGAGAAGGGGCCGCAGCTATCCTGCGTTCTGATGGGCTGTCATCGCTCTGTTGTGTGTATGTGACTTTTAACTTTGGCCAGTTCCTGAGCTGGAGCCAGATTCCGTCATGCCTACTAATGTTGTGATAACATTATCTACTCATTCTGTACTATGACGTAGGGTTTTGGGTTACGATCGGGCATTTCTGAAAATGTTATGAACAATCAATATAAACTTATTGATATCAACTCCTGAAGTTGCATCCTGATGGGTGATTTAAGTCAAAGTGGCTCCAAGTTGTGAAGGTGTTGTATAGTCGTGCTGTACTTCCTCCAAGTTGCATGGAATTAGAGTAAAAACGTAAGACTTTTTCATTAATCCTAAAAAAAAAAAAAACTCAGTTCTGACATGAGCTTTTGGAGAGAAAAGCCAAGTGTTTCCCCATATTGTAGAGCCAGGCTTCCCAAATCCCAGTCCTTGAGGGCTGAGGACTGCTAGTTTTCCAGCCTTCCTTTACCTGGGAGTCTGGTATAAAGACTGTCTTGCCAGTCAGTGGCGCTGATTGTTCACTTTATTGGCTGGAAAGGGAGAAAACCAGGGCTGGATGTGGATTCAGGGGGCTGCGATTGGGAGCCCAGGTGTAAATACTGCATTTCTGCCTGTGGTGGTCAGCTGGATAATTGTAGCCCCCAGACGAAGTCGGATGGCTACTATGGATTCATGCTTGTCGCCTCCACTGCCGCGTCCGTAGATACCTCCTTGTGGACGCTGTACAGGCTGTAATTTTTGACCGATTACTTTCATATTTGGTATGGACATGTGTCATACTTAAATTATGACACATATCGATTCTGGTTGCCATGGCAACAGTATTTGCCGAATAATGTGCAAATTTGTGCTAAAACACTGAGATTTCCTTGTGGACGCAGCACAGGCTGCAATTTTTGACCGATTACTTTCATATTTGTTATGGACATGTGTTATACTGCACTTATGACACTTATCGATTTTAGTTGCCATGGCCACAGTATTGGCCGAATAATGCACAGATTTGTGTTGAAATATGTGGACGCAGTACAGGCTGGATAAGCGGGCTTTCAGGGGCTACACCCATGCGGTCGCGGGCGACCGGACTGTCTAGTTATATTATGAAAAGTGGCATTTTTTCTTTGCCTGTAATGACGTCTCTCTTCAGTCTCTCCTAGCTCCCAGAGCCGCCCCAGCCAAGCCCACGCCGCTAAGCAAGACAAATGCAGAGAAGAAGAAGGGGAAGAACACCAAAGCTCCAACCCCGTCCAAGGATAAGATCGTAATTCCAAAAACTCTTCCGTCCCTCGACGGGATGAAGAATGGCATTCCTGCCGCACTTTCCAATAGCGACTCCAGTTCGGACAGCACAGATATCGAGCGGACTGAACCGAAAAAGCAGGCCGTTAAAGGTATTCCTCAGCTATAGTTAACTATTGCTATTGAGAAAGGTGCATCCCACATCACATACAACAGACTGGTTTACCACTAAGGAGGTGGAACATCGTAAATGCTCTATCTTTGAACAAAGAGGAAACATCTTAATATTGGTGCGCATCTGGTGAAATTCTGGTTTTATTGTGCAGGACTTTTATCAAACCTGCCGTGTAGCTTTGCTTTACCAGGGCAGTATTGTACAACATTGGTACTTGTGAGATGGAAAGCAGGTCCTTTATGAAGAATGTACAGTATAGGAGTTATTATACCCAATTAAACTTACTCCCTTTTGTTATGCATTCCTTTCTGATCATTTACGGTATCCCAAGCAAACATCCAGTCAAACATGGGTATTATATGTGCATTGTACATAAATCACCATAACTTGATCTTTGACATACGATAGGAACAGGGATTGTTTTTAGCTGGTAAAGTTATTTTATTGTGAGAGCACGGATCCGATTTGGAGTTAAATTTCTTGACACACTGCAGTGTCAATCCTGTCACAGACAGGAATATACTGTCAGGCCCCACAGCTGTAGATGGAGAGTATCATTACCGGGCCTTTTGTGTTTGTTACCCCTGAACACTGTCTCTGTGTTTCGCAGCGCCTGCTTCCAGAGGTAAAGATGTCTGCGACAGTCGATCTGCATCACAGAAGTCGCAGGTATGGAAACAGTCAGGCTTGTGTGTGCGTGAGCGCAACTGAAAATGTCTGTTTCACAAGTTATCTCAAAGACGTACATAAAATATCAATTCGCTGCTTGTGTGCTAATTTAATATGTGCCTTTCCTGTCCATGTTTTGTTAGTTACATACCATTTTTAGGCATTTTTGCTCTTTAGGGTGATTTTAAAGGTGAACAATTTCTGCATTCACTCAGTTTTACCCCTGGATATTTGCAGTCAGAATATTTTGGGAATGTTTTCCAAATCTGGAAGACCGTGTTTGGAAGCTCCTTTAAGAAGGAGATCAAACCCAGCACATCCTAGTCTCAAATTCAGTTCGAGCTGTATGTCTGCTGATTTCGCACTAAAACCAAAGTCTACCGCGTTTTGTTGATTTTTTTTTTTTTTTTTTTTTTGTAAAGAAATCGACAGCAAAAAAAGTGGATGAAACTCCTGCTAAACCAGCTTCGCAAAAGAGGAAGAAGAGCTCAACGAAGTCGGAGGCCACACCTGCCAAGAGCAGGAGGAAAACGGTGGCCGCTGCACCACTGGAGCCTGCAGAAATAATCCCAGTGCGATCTCCTCCTACACCACCAGGGGGAGACAGTGACTCAGACTCTGACAGCAGTCTGGATGTGGAGAAATGGAGGCAGCTGGCTCTACGGCTCTCAGGTACGCATATTTTCAGTGCTTTCGAGGGGTGTATGCAGATAACTGAATGACCGGTTTTCATCAATTATATTTACACACTGCCACCTGGAAGAATTTAATCTGTGAAACTATTTCAGAGGGCTGTAAATTCATAAATAATGACCCCTAAATGGTAGAAATACTTTGTCGGTGTAGACCAGGGGTCTCCAGTCTTTCCCAGAAAGGGCCAAGCCTGCAACCAAGCAGCTACACACCTGATGCTACTAATCAAGCTTATGAGCAGAGAGTCCAGGGGTTGATTAGTAGTATCAGGTGTGTAATTTCTTGGTTGCAATGAAAGCCTGCACCCACACCGGCCCTTTCTGGGAAAGACTGGGAACCCCTGGCGTAGACTGTCAGCTCTACAGTGGACTTATAGAGTGAAACAAGAGCTACAGCTCTTAGGATTAGTTGTACTGTCCAAATACTTATGGACCTCACTGTAGGTCTTCCACTCAGGTCAGAGGATGGTGAAAAACAGCAAAAAAATAAAGTTTATAATCATTCCAATGATGTGTTGGTTGTTCCCATGTTGCCAGACGCTGACATTGCAAAGATGGAGGAGATTGACAGCTACACTGCGGAGGCGGCGTTAGCGGAGTCGCCGAAGGGGAAGGGAAAGACGAAGACCAGAACAAAAAAGGAGAAGGAGGCGGGGATCAGTGCAGCCAAAGCCACGCCCAGAAAAGGCAAAACGAAGAAGGCCCCTCCCACTGCTTCAGACGCGCAGCTGTCATCTGCGACGGTCAGCCAATCGAAATCCTCGTCGAAAAGCAGAGCCGCGGAAGCTCCACCCAACACCAAGAAGGCCAAATCTGACAAGAGGCCGCTGTCTGCCCTGTCTGCGCTCTGTGTGAGCAACCACCAGCCTTCCAAGAAAAGGAGCAAAAAAGACTCAGAGGATTCTATGGGGAAGGCATCCCATCTCAGTCCGCCTGGCGACAAGAATACCGCCATAAAGGAGAGCGGGAAGAAGAGGGAGAAGAAAAAGGAAGGCAGTGGCGGGGAAAAGAAGAGGGCGAAAGAGAAGGCTGCAGAGTCCAACATGGCCGCCGTGAATGAGAAGGAGAGCAAAAAAAGTGAGATGCTCTTGAATTTTTTTTTTTTTTTTTGTTTTTTTTGCATTTAGGTGTGTTGATTTGGTGCAATGGTGCTTAGTCATGACTATATAGTGTCTATATAGATAGGCGGACAGAGTTGCAAAATGAGGGTTCCAGAAAATGGTCATGGAGCCATTTTGTTTTCATCGCGTTGTAGGGCACAGTCTCAAAGTGAATGAGCTTTTTAAAAATCTTTTTTTCTCATGTTTGCTGCTTGTTGAAATCATAGCTGTAGCTGGTTAACTGTTTTTTTCTGAAATTAACACGCTTCCCTTCTAAGAAATGAAAAAATAAAAATCCAACAATTTTCATTGGGCGCAATGGCTTGGTTTCGCACAATGGAAACAAAATGGCTCTTTTTCTTGAGTTGTCCTGACTCTCTTTAGGGACTCTAATGGAGGGTAGAAAGTGTACGGGCTTTCATTCAAAACTATCTTCACATCTGCTGATTTTACGCACCAGTGACATCCCTCCTGATTGGTTCAAGGTGTGGCGATTAATAAAATCAGTAGGGAAACGGTGAGAAAAAACATTTAAACAAGACAATTATTTGGACCCCAGTACAAATTTAAACAAGTAATGGCAGTTGCTCTGACAATCCAGCAGTATGGAAATTAAATTTTGTTTAATTGGTTTTGTATTGCACAAAATTAACTGTAAACACTTTACAGAAAAACACAAATCGAAAAAGGAGAAGAAGGCCAAGGATTCTCCTGTAAAGGAGCCGCTTAAATTGTCTTCAGCAGAAATAAGTCCAGCCGCAACAGAAGCCCCTCCGAAGAAGGTAAAGATGATTGCCTTTGTCATTTGAGTGACGCACCACTCTTATCTCGCGCCCTCCTCACTGCTTCATTTGCGGCCAGAGTTAAGTTTGACATTATGGATAATCTTTAACGTACAAAATGTAAACTGCTGTGCATGTTAGTTAGCCACGTGTCTGGATGATGAGATGCTTTTCATCTTAGGACTAAAAATAAATGTCTCCAGTGTGATTATGGAACATAACTCGAACACATTCACAGAGATAGTCGTCCAATCTTTTTTAGGTCAACAACATGACACCCACATCCTGATTTAATTTTTTTTTTTTTTTTTACATTTATTTTTCCTCCACAGAAGAAAAAGTCCTCCAAGACGTAACTCAGCGGTGCGCTGGTGAGTTGATTTCCTTATGAAAAGGGATTAGCATTATATATGCTTTGTGTGGGTGGGATGGTACATTTAAGCATTCAGGCGATACATTTATAAAACCCTACTTGCAATGAAGACTTAAAACTTCTGATGTGAGGATCAGCTGAATGCCTAGAATGTTAAATTTTTAATGTTGCATTTATGGCATTGGCGTAAAATATGATAATTTGAATTGGGAAGAATAAATTCCTTTCAATTTAGAAAAGAAAAGATGTTGATGCCCTGATTTTTTTTTTTTTTCCTGTTTCCTCAGGTTGGGTGTTTTACTTGCAGCTAAGAAGAGAACGGGGAGATGGCCCTGCTTGTTCCTGGGTCAGGGGTGTCTTCCAGCCAGTAGAAGAGAAGGCCTCCTTTTTAACCTGACCAAATGGTCCTTGCCAATTCTTTGTACTGTTGACAGAGATAATATTTTTGTTTGATTCATTTTGTAATAACCATGGACTGCTTGGCACTGTGTCACAGTGTGTCTGTATACCTCTGTGTATACAGTTTTATGAGATATTTTGCTTTTATAATGTTTTCACTGTACTGGCCATGACAAGGTACAAAATGGTAACTGGGATTTCACTGTAACTGTCGCTGCAGCACCGTCCTTTCTGTTGAAATCACAGCACATGAACAGACATGTTTTTTTGTTTTACTCAAAAAAGCTAAAGTAGCCTTCCACTCTTAGCTTGGTCTCTGGTTAAGTCAAGTTACTCCCTTATTGCACTGGCGTTGGAGGAACTGACAATTGGGAAAAAAAAAAAAGATTTGTCCAATATTCTGGCATCCAGGAATGATCATGTTTACTCTCAAATACCTATGGATGCAACATTTGTCAATGTTTGTCTAAGATGTATTTTATTAAAAAATTCTCACGTTATGTATGCAGTTTTGAGTGTGGCTTTATCACAACCATTTAAGCTGTGAATTTTTTTATTTGGACTTACCTGAACACGCACTGCGGTGATAGATATAATTGATGCCACATAGCAAATTTGCAAAAACATTTTTTGCAAGAAGCCATTGTAAATGTGCGTGCTGAAAATTTTTAAAGGCATTACAGGGGCTGAAAAAGTCAAATGTCCTGCAGGCAAGATAATGAATGAGAATGTGCATAATTCTCAACGTGTATATAATTATTGGTACGTTTATCTATTTGTGCCGGAAGTGAGAGGCTGTTCAACAGCTGGAGGCAACATAAATGCATATTTCTGGCTATAGTTGCGCGATTGCTGAGCAGTTACTGAACAAGGTATGTTTTATCTCATTGTCTGGGTTTTGAGACTCCAATGAGAAGTGGAACTATTACTCGGGGTTAATGAGAACCCTACGAGATACTGCCATTGATCTTTGGTCCTCTCACCGCAGTTTTGGAAAAAGGATTATTTATTTGCTACACCATCCCGTGACCATATAAACGTGTAAACATTTTGTTCCAAAAGGCGCGGTGCTAAGTTTCTGCATAAAATCTATGGTCTACTTATTCCAACTCGGGCTAACTGCTCTACACATAAATGCATGCAATTAAGACGAATTAACAGCTTGTTCAAAACCTACGATTGCACTTACCCGTTCCCCAGCGCCGAGTTTGGGAGCCACTGACGTAGTCAATGCGGTTTATAACCTGCGCCGGTTGGGTGTCTCGTCATTATTAAGCGACACCCGGCAAGGCGTGTTTTTCAGATTTTCTGTTTACACGGGTTATCGAACAGGGTCAGTGGTACAGGTGCATTCTGCGGCAAAAACACCGGCTGTCAAAGATGCGTTATCTCGCCCTCCTGATATGTTGCTGTTCCACAAAAGAAAACTGGCTAGTCATGTTAGCATGACTGGTTGTCATATAACTTTTGTGCACTGCCTGGGTTTCGAGGCAGTCGTTTTCGTACAGTAATTTGTCGCGCTGGCTCAGTAGTTTTCCCCAGTTTATTTTTCGGTATTAAGGTTTTTGAAACCCTCACTAAAAAGCTACTAGTGTTTTTTTCGGTATTCACCCTGTAACTTTATTTCAGGTCGGAATGTGGAGGTTGAGCGCCGTCCGCCACAAGTCGCGTCCGGAAAAAAGTAATTTGGAGGAGTTCAGGTTCAAGCGTCGAGAACATGAAAAAGGTTGGAACTTACTGTATGAGCTGTCGATGCAGATGTCGGGAAGCTGCGCTATCTACCCGCTTTATTGAATAAACTTATCGTATCTGGGCCAGAGAACCGCTCCTTGAGAGCCATAGCCTCGCATGTGTGTTGGAGAGGGGAGACATTAAATCATGCTGGGCTATGGCTCTCCAGAAGCAGGAATCCTTTCCCTGACTGAGCTGATATTAACTGTTGCTGTGTGATCTAGGTACCCACTCGCTGGTAAAAACAAACACGTTAATCTTCTCTCTACACTACGTACTTTGCATGTACAGCATTGCGGCAGGCACGGAGGGATAAACAGCTAGTGAGTAAAAGGCTCCTGCAAGACGATGACACCGAGGACGAAGACGGCGCCATGGAAACTGCGGCCAACTTGCTTTCCAAGGAGCAGGTTAGGGTCAAAACTACAGGAAAGTGGAGACGATTTGATTTGCACAACTGGGAGAAGTTGTTCAGTGTTCAATGACCACCAGGGTTCTTTAGTCCAAGTTGAAATTCTCAGATCACTTTCTGTTTTCTGTCATTTTCTCTCTCGGAGTGCCGAGGAGGTTCATATTTACTGTAATCTATGATTCACCTGCTTAATTCTCTAGACAGCAGAAGAAAATATGCAAAATCTGCAATATCTTCGAGGAAGTCAGTAGATAGTGGGAATATTTTTACAACCCCAGTTCTGAAATAGTTGGGACAAAGTGTAAATTGTGAATAAAATCAAAACGCAGTGACTTTCAAATCACACCAGCTAGTATTTTATTCACAACAGAACAGAGATAACATAGCAAATTTTGAAACTGAGGAATTTTACAATTTTATCCAGAAAATGAGCTAATTTCAAATTTGATGCCCGCTACATGTCTCAAAAAAGTTGCGACAGGGGCCTGTTTACCATGGTGTAGCATCCCCTCTTCTTTTTAACACAGAGTGGAGGCGTCTGGGCATTGAGGAGACAAGTTTCTTGAGTTTAGCCATTAGAATTTGATCCCACTCTTGTTTAATTCAGGCTTCCAGCTGCTGGAGAGTTGTGGGTCTCCTTTGACGGACTTTTTGTTTAATTATGCGCCAAATGTTCTCAATCGGTGAAAGATCAGGACTGCAGGCAGGCCAGTTCAGCACATGGATTCTTCTACCACGAAGCCATGCTGTTGTAATAGCTGCAGTATGTGGTTTTGCATTGTCCTGCTGAAATACACAAGGCCTTCCCTGGAATAGATGTCATCTGGAGGGGAGCATTTGTTGCTCTAAAACCTTTATACACCTTTCAGCATTCATGGTGCTTTTTAAAACATGCAAGTGTCCCACACCATATGCACTAATGCATCCCCATACCATCAGAGATGCTGGCTTTTGAACTGAACGCTGATAACAGGAGGGGTGGTCTTTCCCCTCTTCAGCCTGGAGGACACGATGCCTATGATTTCCAACAAGAATGTCAAATTTGGACTCATCTGACCACATGACACTTTGCCACTTTGCTACAGTCCATTTTAAATGAGCCTTGGCCCACAAAACACGGCGGCGCTTCTGGATCATGTTCAACAATGGCTTCCTTTTTGCATGATGGAGTTTTAGGTGGCATCTGTGGATGGCACGGCGGACTGTGTTTACTGACAGTGGTTTCTTGAAGTATTCCTGGGCCCATTTAGTAATGTCAATGACAGAATCATGCCAGTGAGTGATGCAGTGGTGTCTGAGGGCCTGAAGATCATGGGCATCCAGTAAAGGTCTTCGGCCTTGTCCCTTACGCACAGAGATTTTTCAAGTTTCTCTGAATCTTTTGATGAGGTTATGCACTGTCAATGATGAGACCTTCAAAGCCTTTGCAATTTGACATTGAGGAACATTGTTTTTAAAGTATTCCACAATTTTTTTACGCAAGCCTTCACAGGTTGGAGAGCCTCTGGCCATCTTTACTTCTGAGAGACTCAGCCTCTCTAAGACATCCCTTTTATAGCCAATCATCTTACAAACCTGATGCCAGTTAACTTAATTACTTGCTAAATGTTCTTTCAGTTGATTCTCTTATATATTAGTTGCTTTTTTCAGCCCTTTTTTGCCTGTGTCCCAACTTTTTTGAGACCTGTTGCAGCCAGAAAATTTTGAATAAGCTCATTTTGTGGATCAAAATGTAAAATGTCTCAGTTTCAACATTTGAAATGTTATCTATGTTCTATTGTAAATAACCTATTGGCTCATGTGATCTGAAAGTCATTTCATTTTTATTTTATGCACAATTTACACTTCGTCCCAACTATTTCAGAATTGGGTTTGTACATAAAGGACAGTGCACTGATGTCTGCTTTCCTCATCTCTCACAAGAATCGCTCTGTTGACCTATGACCTTCATACCTGTGTCTGCCAGGTGGTGGAGCTGTTCCACAGAGTCCAGCACGGTGGGAGGAAAGGGTTAATCACCTTCGAACCCTGAGGAAGGCCCTGCGAACTCCAGAGACGCAGCTTCTCTTTGTTAAGTATGATGAAGAACATCATTGCACTCCTCACATTGTGGTCATTGCTCTGAGAATCAGCAGTCTGGCTATGTAGTGTGGGACAGGCTGGAGTACCCCTGCCCTGCACATTATACAAGTCTCTTTAATTTCACACACCTGATCCAACTGATTAACTCATCAGTGGAGTACTCAACGAGCTGAACTGGCTGTGTCCCATGTGGGCAATTCTGAGGTACTGTCAACCAAATGTCCCCTCCGTGACTGACACTAAAATGATCCCCAAATGGAAAAGGAGGGAAAATAGAGCTTTTTCCTCCTGAATTATTATACCCATATATTGTAAAAAAAAAAAAAAAAAATACTTTTTAATACATCAACAGAATTTTGTTTGGGGGACTGTTTAGTGTCTCATCATGGAGGGGACATTTTGTGAAAATACTTCGGAATCGCCCATCAGGGAGACATGAAATGTGCAGGACAGGGGTGCTCCAGGAGCAGGGTTTGGACAAACTGATATTGAAAATTAACTGCAACTGTGGTTGTAAATAGACTATGTGTTCCAGACCAGTGGCAGCCACTTGCACTCAGGTTTGTTGGAACAATAGTGGGCTTTATAGCTGTGTGTTATAGAACAGTAAAAGTCAACTGTAAACATCTGTTGAAGAACTGTGTTGCTTACTGTAATTGATATTTCAGAAAATTTGCATCTACTCCAACAGTTTATTTCAAAATAGTGACAGCCACCTTTACCCTATGTTCCAGAGTTGGAACAGTCAAATTATGTTCTAGAACAGTAACAACCCATATAACCATGTTCTGAAACAGTAAAAGTCCCTGTAACTGTGAGTGGTTATAGCTCCTCTAATCCTGTGTTTTAGAATGGTTACAACTGTGCTCATTTTATTTTCTAGAGCAGCAACAGCCCCTGTAACCCTGTGTTCCAGAACAGAGAACAGCCTGTGTTATCCTGTGTTCCAGAATAGAGAACAGCATACAGGTGCTGGTGGGGTTCCTGAGTGGCTCTAACGCCCGCTGTCAGCTGGAGGCGGCTCACTGCTTGTTCCAGCTCTCCCATTCGCTCAATCCAGCTGCTGGCCACGCCTGCCTGCCAGCCACGCCCTACCTCCTCACATACCTGTCTGGACAGAGTGACAGGTTCACGGTGAGAACAGCCAAACCGCTGACTTCACCGCTTCTGAAGGGGTGTATAAACAGGTGCATTCTGCTCCTATGGAGACTGGACCGTGGAGTATGCACCATGTCAATATCCTTTTCAAAATTGTGATTTGGGCTGGGATATAATCAACATTATCTCAGTATTGTGATTCAAGATAGGATATTGTCTGGGTTTTGAAGGTTGTTGTATCTGGATGTGACTGGATTTGTCTTTTCATCATGTTTTAAAGGTCAGCATTACAGTAATGAAATGCAATTGTTTGCACTTATTAGACTGTTCTAGCTGTTGCCTGTACTTGCTCTGTCATCATATCCTCATTAATAATGACCATTTATTGAAAATTGTATTATATATTATTTAGTGAAGGAACCAGTAGTTTTACCGTCAGTATCACAGCAATATCAATATTAAGCACCGGGACACGATATGTAAGGGCCAGTTCACTTTAATCTTTAATACCCTCAAACTACACCTGACCGTCTGCTCTTTCATTTTATGTACCCATCTGAAGTAAGATGCATCAGAATTGAAACCCTTTAAAATGTTTTGTCTGTCTGGATATATATGTACCTTTTGTTTGAGTGAGTTTGTATCTGACTGTTGTATTGTGTTTGCAGGAGCTGTGCCTGTACACTTTGGGGAATCTGTGTGCGGAGAGTGAGCCAATCAGGGAGAAGCTCCTGGCACAGGGGATTGTTCCGGCTCTGGCCAGCTGTCTGCAGGTTAGCACAGGCGTATTCTAACCACATGTGCAGGTAATGGTCAAGGAGCCCTTACTGCTGGTCAATCCGAGCGTACATCTGGTACAAGGGATTCTCAAATCCGACCCTCGAAACCAAATCTTTGGTTTCCTGGTGTCTGGGGTAAATTATCTGAGCAGTTTGTGGACTAGATTTCCCAGCGAGCCTGCACATGGAGTCCCCAGGGAAAGGGCGGTGGAAGACAGTCGGGTCCTGGTTTTTATTTTTTGTCCCAGGTAAATTAAAGGCCCGCTATCATGTCACCAGGCGCACAGCCAATTTACCATTACGAGCAATTTCAAAATCTGTTTGTGACATCACATGGTGAAGAAACCACCCACAGACATGAGGGACTGATCTCTCGAGCCGACCGGTTAATCAGTTCCTCCATTATTCTGGGTGGTCACTCCCCCTCGTGATGTCACAAAGGACAGACTTTGAAACGGTTTGCAATGGCTGATTGGCTGTGCACCTGGTGACATGATGGGGGACCTTTGTCCTGATTGGCCAGAATGTCTTCACACCTAACTCCTGAGTGAAAGGTGGTTGGAAAACCAGCAGTTATTGGCCCTCAAATACCAAGATTTGAAGATCCCTGTGTAAGGCTGTTTTAGAGAATGGAGACTGTCTTACTCGCAGTGTGTAATTGTGTGTCCTCGTCCGCTTAGAGGCACAACCTTGCCGTAGTGGAGGCGGCTGGATTCACGCTCTCCCAGCTCCTGCAGACGAAAGACGCTGCCGCAAAAATTGTGCCGTGAGTCTCCCTTTAACTTGCCCCCCCTCCCACTAGGGCTGGGCAAGATGGTGATATCATATCAATATTATGACAAAAGATGTCATTGGGGATTTAGGATTTGGTAATATCATGATATGATATGTCATCTTTTCTGGTTTTAAAGGCTGCATTACAGTGAAGGGACACAGCCCTCTGCTCTCATTAGCTTGTTCAAGCTGTTGCCTGTACCCGCTTTGTGATCATATCCACAGTACAAATGACAGTTTATCAAGATTCACATTGTGTAAATATTTTGTAAGGGCACCAATGCTTATCCCCACAGTGTCGCCACAGTATCGATATTGAGGTATTCTGTCAAAAACACCTTGACATGTTGCTGACAAAGTCTACTTTGCCCATATTTCCTAACCCTACGTCCCACCTTGGCATCCTGTTTGGCTTTTGTCTGTTAAGGTGTAGTTCCCAGCTGTGATCATTTGATCTTCTTCACAGGCTGGTTCTGGCGTCAGGTTTAACCCATCACCTGCTGGCTGGGCTGCAGCCAGTTCCTGAATATGGGATGGGTGCTGCCATCGAGTGCGCTTGGGGTCTGCATTACCTGGTCTGCAGGTAAGGCCACTGCATTTAGGGTCTATCCAGGATCTCTTCCAACTGTTTTCAGAATTAGAAGTGCACTAGGCTCTCAATATCGTGATGCACAGGATAAATACTGATTTTCTTTTTCTTATTACCAAAATAAACTTAGGAACACCACATGCAATAGTAATGAGTGAATACCATTGACTGAATACCCATTAGCTTTGTTCTTGCCAAAACAAGACGCTGAGTAGGCATACATTCGGACTACCCTTGACTTAGATGGAGATGGGAAGTGACCTCATCCGTAGCCTCATTCTCATGATGAGATACCAAAACTCTTTTCGGTAATTATGTCATGTTGTTTTAGGCTCGGTTTGCATTTGTGTTCCCACTTTGTTTCCGGAGCGTAACTCCAAAACCGTTTGCATGATCTTAATGAAACTTTGCATACTTACTACTCAGGTCCTGAAGTGTTGCCTTTTGGTATGTGTCTGTCTGTCTGTCCGTCCGGTGGGTTTGGCAGGGAAGTGGGCGGGGGGGCGTATGTTTTTACGAGTAAAAACACATTCTAGTTTCCAATTCTCAAGGTAGACGATAGATGGATAGACAAAACTTTGGATCTAGACTCAAGCTACCTTACTGGTAGCATGAGCAATGAAAAATGCTCAGCTAGTTTGTTAACATGATGCAAATGAGGCATTATCCTCACTAGTTTAATTGATGATGCAGCTGCTAATGGTGTCAAACCAGAAAGACGGCTATTGAAACCAGTGCTACCATGGCCTTTTTTGGTGAAAATTGCAGTTTGTTTAAAGTTTGATCTGGCTGTGCTACTCCCAGTTTAACCCTTGATACTTCGTCTTCCCTTTCCTTGCAGTGCTGTGGGCAATGAGACCCTCTCAGCTCAGGGTGCTCTGTCAAAGTGCAGTTCCCTGCTCATCACACTGGGTGGCGCTGTGGCCACAGGCAACACAGAGGAAGGTGTAGAGTTGGTAGGTTTCTGTTCTGTGGGGATATTTTACTTGCAGGATTAGAGTTTGCTAAATAACTGCTGAGTAATAGAACAGCTCTCAATACTTCAGTACATGGTGCAGATTTTTGATAATTTTTTAAGTTTTATTCAGTGTAATTATTCAGCTAACTCAGCAATCCTGGTTTGTGATGCAGCAGGGGAGACCAGTTTTATCTGAAAATGGCAGTTGTGAGTGAAGATTACTTTTGCCCCAGGAAAGCTACCCCTGTACCCACAACAATCATTTCAAAATATGACTGGACATTACAGTGATAAAGTCCCGCTCCTCTAGTTTGAACCCTGTTAAAGTTTCTCGTTCATTGTAATAAAAACATTGCACCCCCCTCCCCCCATGCACAGTTGGTATGGCCCCTGCTCCGCTGCTTGGGAAACCTCCTGTCAGGCTGCTGGTCTGAAGGACTCCAGGCCCAGCTGAGGGACAGCCGACTCCTGCCAGCTCTCTGTGTCCTCGCCCAAGCCTTCCTCAAGACCTACCCTGCCCTGTCCAGAGAGAGCCTGTGGGTCCTCAACAACTTTACAGGTCTGTATGAGCTTTGGGTCCTCAACAACGTTACAGGTACATACTATTAGCCTTGGATTCTCAGCAACCTTTGAGGAACTTAAATCTTGGGTCCTTGTTTCTTACTCAACAACCTTTCAGGCACATATGAGCTTTGGTCCTTAACCGTACAGGTCTTTGTGAGCTTTGGGTCCCCAACAACCTTACAGCTACATAGTATTAGCCTTGGATCCCCAAAAATCAAAGGGGTATATACTGTGAGTCTTGGAATCTCAGCAACCTTAGAGGAACGAAAATCTTGGGTCCTTGTGTCTAACTCAGCAATCCTTTCAGGCATGTATGAGCTTTGGTCCTCCGCAATCTAGCAGAGCCATGGGTCCTTCGTCCCGACTCAGCAGCCCACTGGGTGTGAATCAGGGTGGCACAGCGGCCTCACGGCAAAAAAGTTTTGGGTTTGAATCGGGCCTTTCTGTGTGGAGTTTGCATGTTCTCCCCGTGTTCGCGTAGGTTGCCTCTGGATACTCTGGTTTCCTCCCACAGTCCAAAGACATGCATGCTAGGCTAGCTGGAGGCTCTAAATTGCCCATAGAGTCCTAAAGCGGTGATGTCACGTTACCGTGACACTAAAATTTTCTGTTCCAAACAAACCCGCATTCCATTCACAATGGCAACGCTACATATCACTTCGCTGCTTTCTTTCTTAGAAGCAAAGAAATCGATCAAAATGGGAGAAAACCACTTTAAGTCAGATCACATAGAGGCATTTGCTTATCAGAAGGGAGGTTTACGTGGAGAAGTGCATGCAAGCGTAAAGAACAAGGTTTAAAAAGTCACGGTGAGTTCAATGAAATGTTTGCTATTAAACTGTGGTCAACTAAGATCACTTATGAAATCTTAGTCTAATCTGAAATAATTTCATACTTTTATACGTCTTTATATAGAGAATACATCTAAGCTGAAATTCGGACTCGCTTTCTCTCGCTCTCTCTCTCTCTCTCTCGATTTGCGTGCAACAATCTCAAAAAATCATTTTGCCGATAAGATGCTTCCTGTGTAAGGACAAATGTTGCCCTTCGACGTATGGCTACAGGTCGGGGCAGAACAAAGCACCATTTCTGCCCTTTTGAATCTCTCCCTTTATAATTCTAAGAGACTAGATGATCCTGTGATGTTCTTTCAACCTTTTTTTCCATTTAGCTGTTTGTTGTGGGAATACAACGGATAATTAGAGGTTTCGACCTTTCGAACGCAGGCTTTCGAACCCAGTTATTTAGTGCCATGGCAACGTGACGTCATACTTAAGGACTCAATTGGTACAAATGAATTGTACATCGCTAAAAAAAAAATGCCGAAAGTGTTGTAAAACACTAAAGAATCAATCAATCAATCAGTCAATCCAGGCGTGTATCTGCCTTGGGCCTCAACCATACAGGTACGTACGAGCTGTTTTAAACATATCAAGTTGCCTCAATATGGCCACCATTATTAAACTGTTGCCATTAGGGTAGCGATCATTTGGCTGCCCTTTTTGTGTAACATGCTGCTATCCCTGCTGTTTATGCTGCAGTAAATATATTTAAGGGTATGTGCTCAGCTCAGTACAATGGAGGCTGAATCCTTGTGCAGGATAAAATGAATGAGATCAAGGCAGCACTTAATTACATAAAAATACTTGTACTGTCATGGGATTCTTCATTTTGCTCCATTCAGCACTCAAGTGGCCTCTCCTCAAACACATGGGCAGCCTGTGAGGTCAGTAATGTAGTACACACTTCTTTAATGTTCACACTGCACCAAGTGCAATGTGGACAATATAGGAGGCGACTGTCAGAGGTGAGTGTAGATTTGAGATGCGGCAGCTGCTGTTCTCTCGAGAGACACTTAAGGAAGACCAGAGGGTAAAATGGGCAGAAAGTGCTGATGCTGACGTCACTTCCTCCTTTCCTCCAGAGACATGCTTTTCAGTAATAATTCTCATTAATCCTCTTCTCCTTTCAGCTGGCTCCAGCCTTTTCTGCTCCGCACTGCTCTTCCTGAATCTGGTCCCCGCCCTAATCCAGCTCCTCCCATTCAGCAAGGGTGTCAACTGCATGGTGAGTGATGATCTCCCTCAGAGTTACGGAGTATGCGGCTTGATGCACAAGTTTGCATAGCGATAATCTCAGGGGACTAGTAGGAAGGCCTGAAAAGTTGGGGGTTAAAGCCTCAGTGAAGCTTCAGTAACATCAGCGCAGGCGTTGGGCCCTTGAGCAGGGCCTTTAACCCCATATTGCTTCAAGCTGGACCCTGCTCAGTCCAGTCACACGTGAGTTACTTGGGATAAAGCCTCAGCTATAGAACTAAGGTAATGTCCAACTGAGACCTGGGAGAGCTCTTTTTAATTCCATCATGTTCAAGATTTGGGAAGTGTCTGGACTTTACTCAGCGCTGTCTAGCAGACAATAAACCAACTTTTTTCATGCCTCTTTATTGGAATTACGCAGTGCTGTTAAAAAAGCAAACTCCATTTTGCGGTACAGGGCTGTTGCGGCTCGCCTCAAGACAAGTTATTAGAAGAGTTAAATCTCGCGGTTAGGGTATGGAGAGTCGTTTTACATTGGTTCTGGCTCCCGGTTGGTTTGTAGGTGCTACATGTTTTGGGAAACATCGCTCACCAGGGTGCAGAGTACCGTGCCCAGCTGTCACGAGCTGGCCTGATTCCAGCTCTCTGCGCCACACTCAAGATGGCTGACCCCGAGGTGGTGACGCTCAGTCTGGAGGTGTTGGCCATGATGCTCTCCAGCAGCTCTGAGGCAAGACTGTACAACCCATTACTGCATCGCACATGCAGGCTTACAGGAGACACTGCCAGACTGCAGTTTAATCCGGGATAGTCCGAGCTAATGAGTGTTCTATTCCCACTGCAACATCAAAGCCAGTGACCAATGCTGGGCTAAAAACGGGGGAAGCACAGAAACTACCTTATAACTGACGATTAGTGTAGACATGCTTCGATAATTTTCCTTTATTTAAAAGCTTTCCAATTAAGAGAATCATTAATTGGCAAGTTAAAACACTGCTTCTCTCTGAAAGCAATATTACAGCGATTTAAAAAAAATAAGTAAAAAAATAATGCAATTCTGAAAAAAAATGTTTAATTAACAACGAAGTAGCCAATACTTTACATCTTCGCAAAAGAAAAAAAAAAAGATAAACAGCATATTTTCAGTGTTAGCTGGTGGAATATGCAATGTGGGCTACCTGTGACTGTTTAAATTAAAACAATTATTCACTACGCTTATACACTTCTGAGTAACGGCAAATTGCATTGAATTTCGCAAGCAGTTAGTTTTAATTCTTGTCTGACCATAATGCTGAGAAGAGGCCACTCCGGATCATGTTGAATGTTTTCAGAGTTAATGCATTGTTAAAGGAAACTTGTTGAAAATGGATAAAGACTAATTGGCATTTAAAAGGGATTTTTGTTCTTCCCCTATTTAAGCTCAGTAGCCGCCACTGGCGTAGAAACAAAATAGCTTAGGCAAGGCTTCCCCAACATGTTTTTGAAGAGGTGCCATCTGATAGGTTTTAATCTCAGTCCTAGTTTAGCGCATCTGATTTTACTAATGTAACAGTTCTGCAGTATCTCTGGCTGTTGAATACAAGATGAGAATTAACATGACTGCAGTGATAACCTACAGCATGGTAGAGGAGATGATTAAGGGTGAGAAGCCCTGGTTTAGAGCACAGTTGCACTCCAGATTGACAGCACTGGCAGAGACTAGCAGTGCTTGCACATTAAAAGATAAAAGATTAGCTTTGTCTGTCAGAAATGAATGCCTTATGCAGGACTTGACCAGTTTTAAAATCGCTGACAGTTCAGCGTGGAACTACCACGCACTTAGATGCATAACTGTCCAGAGCTCCTTGGATTTAATAGCTTCAGGGAACAGTGAAATACTGCATTTCACAAAGCAAGATCCTGAGTCAGCTTGAGTACTGCTTCAAATAAAACCCTTAATGGCTTTTTACTTCAGTCTGTGCTGTTGTTTCATGGGACATCTGGCTTTTATTGTTGCACTTATTTTTTTGAGCCATAATCCTGCTTTATGAAATGGAGTTCAGGGGTATTTTATAAACAGAATAATTTCATACTAAAATATTGCCTACACACATTAGAAAAATGCATTTGTTTAAAAAAAAAATCTTATTTATAAAATTGTGGGTAAGCTTAACTGTATGCAAATTTTACTAAATAAATCATGATCCAATTGAAAATTAATAATTCATTTTGCATTCCTTTTAATGGTAGGGCTATTTTTATAAATGTGAAATGTGCAAAGATTGTGGCGTACGCATCTTTTTATGCATATGCGCCATAGATCTGGCTCGGGCATCTAAAGCATCTGAATTCTCCAGAGAGCAATGAACCTTCTTTGATAACGGACATGAACTGGAAATATTTTGGCTGGTAGCCACGACAAGGAACATCTGAATTGTAAATTTCCTCAAGGAAAGGAGGCAATTGGCTCCTTTGTTGCTTCCTTCCAGCAAGAGAACACAGGACCAACCTTGGAAGAAAGGAATCTGATTACGGACCACAGTCCTTTGCAGCTGTAGTAAATGGAAATGACATTCACTAGATTTCCAGTTGGATTAGTCCTGTCATTATCCATCACTGTTCAACTCATGACCCATTGAAAGAAAGGACATCCAATTTCTCAAGCATTTCTCAAGTGGAGCTCTTCAGTAAGCTTGCACGTCTCCTCGCTTCCCTCACCAGCGTATCTTCTTCGCATCCTAGCTCCTCCCAGTGAGGATGTGAGAGATTCAAGGTAGAGACATAAGGATGGAGGAGCCGAAGTTGTCAAATGGGAAATCCTTGGTTCGGTTAAGTGATGTCGGACTTCCGGGTAGGACACACCTGTGTTTCCTCGCTCTAAGCTCCTCCCGAAGCCTCCTCGCTCTTGCAGGTACATTTAAGGGACTGGAAGAACCTCCATCATGGCGGAGAGGCAAAGATTTCTGGGCCACAAGAGCAGAGAGGACACAAGGAAGCATCAGTTGGCATAATGAGGCACCCATGTTAACTTCCTCATCTCCCTGCGATGCTTTCTACAGAGGTCAAAGAAAAGTCAAGGGGAACGGGAAAAATGTCACCTATTAAAGGGAATCTTCATGCATCCAGTTGTGGCATTACAATCATCTCTTCCTCTCCATGTTACCGCCCCACCAGGGAATATGAGGTGTAGGAAGACGAGGAAGGAGAGGAGACGAGGAGGACATAAGGGAAAAGATGCGACTGCTGCATAGGATTGTGGCCCATAATCGATATTTCCTTTCTTCAAAGGTTAATCCTGTGTTTCCTTGCTGAAACTAAGTAACCAAGTAATGAATTTCCTCCTTTCCTTTCTCAAATAGACCTTTCTGAGTGCTCCTTGTCATGGCTACCAGCCAAACTTTTTTCCGATTGAGCCCGTCCCCAAAGGACGCTCCCAACTCTTCAGTGTTAGGATGCACCTCCAGCGTCTCAGTCAGTTTTGCTTTGTGTTCAGGTAGCTGAAGAATTCACAAAACAAATGGGGCTCCCCCTACTGGAGGCTATCCAGTATAACAGTCAGGGTGAGATGAGGCTTCGAGCATCCTACATCCTGGACCATTACCTGACCTCACACACACAAGGGCAGGTATGTGTCAGAGCTCCTCTTTACTCTGTCCATCATTCAAATCAGGGATGGTTCTTGTTTCGCCCAATACAGATTTAAGGCAGTCAATAATCCTGCTTAATTGATTTACTGCTTCTTGGTGAACCTCCATACTTATGCTTCCTTAGGGTCTGGCTACACATTCGTGGTTTACAGCGCGTTAACGCTGCGTAAAATGCTCGGAGGAAACGCTGCGTAATACGTAGCAGTGAACTGTCTACACCTGGGCTATTCAACCTTATCCTGCAAGGGCCGGTGTGGGTGCAGGCTTTCTGTCCAGCCAAGCACTTACACACCTGATTCTACTAATCAACCCCAAGAGTCTTTGCTAAAGAGCTTAATTAGTAGTATCAGGTGTGTCAGTGCTTGGTTGGAATGAAAGCCTGCACCCGCACCGGCCCTTGCAGGATAATGTTGAATAGCCCTGGTCTACACCTTGGCAGAAAAAGTGGTTGTACACGCTTTGTTCTCCGAGCTGGCATGGAAACTCCTTATCTGGTAAAACCTAGTCACTTTTTCATGAAACTGAGAGAACTGAAAACAACTCAAGTCCTTCAGGATAAACTTGCTGTAAAAAAAAAAAAAAAAAAAAAGAATGGGTATTCACAGTGACTACTGTAGGTGCTTTATCTGGTGCTTAGTAACCTAGTAGAGTTTGACAGGAGATAATTAGCTAAGTTAAAAAAAAAAAAAAAAAAAAAAAATGTCAGGCCTGCAAATCAAGAGGTGGAGTTTCCTGAATTTCTATTGGCTGACTATGGAACACACTTGACTGGACGCGTCGCGTAATACACACAGAAACCCCTATGGAGGTTTCTGGAATTTCACGCAGCGGTGACAGCGCATTCTTTTATTCTGGTCCCGCTAATGTGTAGACCCGATCATTACCTCCGCCAACAAAGTTGGGGCGGAGGTTATGTTTTCGCCCGTTTGTTTGTTTGACTCTGTTTGTGAACAACATAACTCAAAAAGTAATGCACGAATTTGGCTGACATTTTGTGGGTGCATTGCTATTACATCAAGGATGGACCCCATTGATTTTCACCGCGATCAGTGAAACAACATGGCCACCACGGCAGCCATCTTGAAATCGTATGACACGCGATAACTCAACTTTGCTCCCACTCATGAAGATTTGGATTGTGCTGCCTTGGCGGAGGTTTGCACTCTGAGTGCCTTTAGTTATAAATCAATTACACCAATCAAGGCGTTCTAACGCCGCATTTCACGTGATCGTAATGCGCCGTAACCTGCGAATGTGTAGCCAGACCCTTAGTGCAGTAGAACCCTATCAAAGTAAGAAAATGCAGCCAGATACAGATCTTTTCTGTCTTACAGGAGCACACTCCAGCATTGTGACTTGGCTGGGAAAGGAATTATGAGGGGGGAACGTTTACATTTCAACAAAGAGCTTTTCTACAAATGCACTGGAGGACTACATTGTGAACGGACACTATCTACAACCATTTTGCTGATCTGTGAATACAAGTAGCTCTTTGTAAATATGTAGAATATCACTTTTGCGATATTGTGTGGCATGCTTCAATAAAATTCATTTTTGTATGACTGCTCTCACAGTTTTATTTAGGTAAAGTACAGCAGGAAACATTAATAATTACAGAATGCATGTCAGAATTCAGCTCAAGTCTTCATAAAACGAAGTCGTAGTGAACTCTTCGTGACCCGGCATCCTCACGGTTTGGTGTTGGCGAGAGTTTCCAGAGCTTTGGCCACTTGGTCAGCGTTGAAGTTGTCCAGAGCCACACTTTGCTCCCTGCCAAATTCTACAGAAACACAAGTGGATGCGTTCTGAATGCATCATTGCATCATACAGTCGGTGATTCTGAAGTTGGTGTTATAATTAAGTGTTAACACGGACACTAACATTTAGAACTCCCATGACACCAACTCTGAACTCAAGCCACTAACACTTCATTTACACTAAAACTGTCTCAACAAAGTTCAAAGATTGAATTATGTCTGGTGTAAACACACACACACAAACCAAGACTAAGAGTCTCCTGAACACCAGCTTTGAATCTGAGCCACTAACACAGAGTTCACACTAACACCTGGTCTAAGCAGAGTTCAGTTAGGGGTTTCTTTACACCAATAGAAAGTGTTGTTATAAACTGAAATAGTGTTTATAATTGGCAGTTTTAAAGTCATTCATTTGCATCAACACCAAACCCCTAAGGATTAACACCAGAGGGAGTTCAAAGCTGCTGTTTAATACAACCCATGTATTTCACTATAGCCATGCCTACATGCTGTTGGCTGACTATTCAAAATTGCAGTCAAAAGTTATTGAAACCTATGAAGAGGTAGTTTAATGCTTAATATACTTATTTTATCAGATCTGTCAACAACAGGAGAAACTGCTTGAATGTGTCTCACTCCAGAATGGGTTATTTTTAGAAGTGGGACAGGAAGTAATCTCCCACAGTGTAAGGTGCTTACCAAGACTCGCTGTAGGGGACCCCAGATTTACACTTCACAAAGACTGACATCAGTATTTCTTTCTCCAAGTGTTGATAGTGGGGTTTACCCTAACAGATTAACACTAACGCCAACAGAAAACAACCAACACCAACTACAAGTCACCCAATGTCACATGCATAGACTGGTACAATGCATCACACTCGATGCCAGCACCCATTCTCACCGTATCTTCCCCAGAGTTTGGGCTGCACCCCTGAGCATTCCCTAATCAAAATCGGAAAGTCAGGGTTGGCCTTCTTCAATGCAACATAATGGTTCTCCACGAACTCCCTGACGATAAGAGATAAACAACAAGTTGGTATAGTCCCGACAGCTGACTCATTCAACATGCACACAAACAGAATTTTTGAAGTCCTAAGTAATGTAGAGCAATGCAATACGCAGAAACATCGCGTAACATCCTCGATTTGTTCGCTTACTGGGAAGCCATGAGTCGAATCCTTCGGATAACTACACGTTCTTGCTGAATCGATTTGATGAGACAAGGGATAATGTTTCTCGTTAAGGAGAAGCGCTAGTTACTAACCTGGCTCCCTGACTTGCAGCTGATGTCTGACACAAATGTAAGCGAATCTCCCGAAGGTTTTTGGCAAGGTTACCGCCGATACTCCTCACTGCTGCGGCAGCCATGATTCCTCAGGTTTCAGAATCCCCGCCCATCGCGTTACAGAAGCCACTTATTTTTCTTTATCGCGATGTCTCATAAAATTTTACAGATTGACGTTCAGGCTTGGCCAATCGTGTTGCTTTCCACCGTGCAAGGCTAAAGTAATCAATTATCACAACAGAGGTCATGTATAAAATTTGGTGCGACTATATTCCCTGTCATTTCCGGTTGACAATCTAGGGCACTGGTACAGTTCAGATCGGTACTGATCAACTAACGTTGTATGTGGAAATATCAACATTGATTACCCACTTTCAGCATTCAGAGAAATCTGTCTTTCAAAGACTCTCCATGGTTGTGTTAATAGTATTCTAGGTTATTCAAAACCATAACGTAAAGGTTTTTTTGCGGCGAAAGGGGTTCTTTATCGAAGAGAAGTTTCTACAGTTCTGTCCAAGATGCCTGAGAGTAAGTTGCGGTGTTTGCTGGCTTGTAAACCAGGTGGATCTCGCACGGTAGTTCAGTGAGCAAAATTTGTACGATGGAAAAAAAGATTTAGCTGTAGCTTAAATTACCTTATTATCTTGTTATTTCGCGTGCTTTCTCAATCGGGGTTGATTCTTCAAATTGTTTGATTTGAAAAAAAGAGATTAACTGTTCTTTGGCTGACAAGGTGACTGTGTGCCGTCGGATCTGTCGGGAAAACATTGATATGGGAATGTTAACTTCTTAAACGTCGTGTCATGGGTCAGCTGGCGTGCTGTCAATGTACTGGATACCAGCTAGATAGCGAACGAACATCAGTGAAACTTGGGTATGACGCATTCGGGTGTATATTTTATTGGAAATATTCCCGAGTAATTTTCGCAATGGTACATTGCACGTATTCATATAAGTAAAATTGGTCAAATAAAGATAGCATTATCACAGTTTATAAAAGCTAATACATTATCGCCAGCAACGTGTGGTTTTTGCCAGGTTTAATGCACTGAAAAATGTTTTTCCCCCTGAAATACGCATCGTTTTTGGTCCACAGCCGAGTTATATTCCAATCCTTTGGCCCCGGACAGCCATGAAGTGGAAGACCACCGCTCCTCCCTCCAGTAAGTTCAGTTTTCTTCTGAATTTAACTGCATACTGTTTTTACAGTCTCTGTTTGGGATGCTCTGAATTTTTGACCTTCGTGATCTCCTCCATTTAACACTGACAATTTACCACTTTACTTGTTCAGTATTATTTTTACCATTCTGAATGATTATGTAAGAAGTACGTGCACGTAAGTGCGCCAATGCAGATTATTTTAGAAGCTTGTGTCACAGATGGTGCCTTCTGGGATGTAAATTTGGGCCAAGTCAGTAATCCGGTTTGCTGCCACACTGTAAATTCAGGGCAGCTGTGAATAAAAACTTAAATCTCAGCAAATTAGGTCTGTGCAAAATGCACTGCAGTAGATAATTTCCCGAGTGTACAATGCTTATGGATATTTTCCTATTATTATATGATTTTTATCCTCACTCTGCAAAATGGCATGTTTCCAGATGAACTGAACATATAGTTTGCACTTGATGTTGAATCTGGAAAATTCCACTGCTTTGGCGCACAGTCTACTTTTATGGTGCTTGAAATTCTGTTTATAGATTTTATGTAATCCACCTACACTCTCCAATGATAATGTGCAATGAAAATTAAGAGATCTTTGACTTGTCCATTTTTAAGGTTCCTGATGAGTTGTTTTTTTGAATTAGAAATGCATTAGGATTCACTAATTTAGACGTGTGCATAATGAACAAAGTGTGGCTTGAACACATTAATTTCTGATTATTGTTCTAGCTAATTTTTATATTGGAGCAGAAGGTTGTTATAAGGTTCACTTGTGATCCTTCTTTGAGGAACTGTCAGTCATGTGCCCTCCTTGTGTCCCAGATCCAAACTGACCAATGAGGACTTCAGGAAGCTGTTGATGACCCCCCGGGCGGCACCATCCTCGGCCCCGCCTTCCAAATCACGACATCATGAGTAAGTGGATGTCGTCCTGATTGTCTTTAAAATACTGTATGTACATTCTGTTAACAGACAAACGGCAAAAGTGAACTGCCGGGTCTCGTATTGTACTCTTGTACGCGGTATGTTGCATTGTAATCTTTGCTTAAACACCTGTATTATTGTGGTAGGTTTGGTGCCATTGTTGATATTGGCATGTTTAGGTAGGTTATTGAAAGTATTGAGGTTTACTGTAAGAAAAAAAGTGTGAAAGTTCAAAGACTGCTTTCTGTTCCATGCTGTGCATTTAAAGATTGTCAGCATGTCCTTGGCTTTATGCCATCTCCCTCTCACATTACCGACTTCAGGAATATGCTTTTTTCTTTAATTTTTTTTTTTTTTTTAACCCAGAATGCCACGTGAGTACAATGAGGACGAGGACCCAGCCGCCCGCAGACGGAAGAAGAAGAGGTGACTCATTTCGCACCTCTATTCAGATGCAGAGAATGAGGGAAATGAATTCTGTCACCTTTTTTCTCCAACTTTTAACATTTCAGAATTTGACATTTTCAACTCTGTTATTACTGCTTTTTCATCTTCACAAGCAGCAAAAATTCACATTGTCTGAGCCTATCGGTAGAGAGCAGGGCTGTTTTTTGGCGATCTACAGTGCCATCAGTGTTTAGTCCAACCCTACTCAACAGCTGGAGATTTCATTGGGCTCATAATTTATTGAGTCAATTGTGCTAAATTATAATTGAAATGGAAGCCTGGAGGAAGTGAATTCTTCTGGATCAGGGTTGGAAAGTGTTGTTCAGGCGTCTGACCATTGAATTGGGTACAAAATGTATTGTGGCCCAGTAAATTTCCGCTGTTCGTAATGCAAGTCTGCCCACTCAGTGACCACCCACATACTACCTATAACACAAATGCCAGAACAGTTGCTTACGTATTAATGTCACTTTGCCAATAATGATACAGTCCTAATAGAGCATGTGTGTAATTCCGTGTCATGTGGGCTATATTGCATGATGGATACATGGCTTTGTGTGGGATGGGATTATGGGATTTGTAGTCATATTTTTCCTCTCTGTATTTACAGTTACTATGCAAAGCTGCGGCAGCAGGAAATGGAGCGAGAGAGGGAGCTTGCGGAGAAGTACAGGGACCGCGCCCGCGAGCGTCGCGACGGAGTCAACAAAGACTACGAGGAGACGGAGCTCATCAGCACCACCGCCAACTACAGAGCAGTGGGGCCCACGGCCGAGGCGTGAGTACCCCATTTATCGCCCCGCGGGGCTCCCCCAATTCCACTCGTGCCCAACCTTTACACAGAGGCCAGACTAATATCCAACCAAAAGTCCGTGTCGCGCCTGCCTGCCTGCCTGCCTGCCTGCCAGCCAGCCAATGAAATGTGGAGATGGTGCGCCCCAGATTACACTGGTCTGTTGCCTAAACTATGGTCCTCAGAGTATTCTCACATCCAGCTAAAACAAAGTGTATTCCTCAAATGCCACGCGTCTCTGCCCAAAATATAAAGTGGGTGCGTCACTAATCTTGCTTTGCTCAACCAAAACAGCGTGCATTCGTTCATTCATGCTTGCATTTCAAATAGCACTGTTTCATATTGGGCTAGTCACCATTTATTACAACCCCAATTCCGAAATAGTTGGGACGAAGTGTAAGTTGTGAATAAAATTAAAACGCAATGACTTTCAGATCACATGAGCCAATATGTTACAATAGAACATACATAACATTTCAAATGTTGAGACTGAGACATTTTACATTTTTATCCACAAAATGAGCTTATTTCAAATTTTCTGGCTGCAACAGGTCTCAAAAAAGTTGGGACACAGGCAGGGCCGGAGTGGGACTCCTTTTCAGCCCTGGAGTTTCATGCCAAAAAAAAAGAGCTGCTGGTGCAGGCGGCCCAGGGACAGCGTTAGCAGCTTCTGTGATATATTTCAACCCAGCGTTATGACTGAACACCAGCCCTCGCGGCCCCAAATCCCACCGGCCCACCTGGCATTGTCCAGATCCTCCCGATTAGCCACTCCAGGCCTGGACACAGGCAAAAAAAAAAAAAAAAAAAAAAAAAAGGCTGAAAAAGCAATAAATATGCAAGAGAATCAGCTGAAAGAACATTTAGCAAGTAATTAAGTTAACTGGCATCAGGTGTGTAACATGATTGGCTATAAAAGGGTTGTCTTAGAGAGGCTGAGTCTGAAAGGCATATAAAGGTTTTAGAGCAACATATGCTCCCCTCCAGATGACATCTATTCCAGGGAAGGTCTTGGGTATTTCAGCAGGACAATGCAAAACCACATACTGCAGCTATAACAACTGCATTACTTCATAGTAGAAGAGTCTGTGTGCTGAACTGGCCTGCCTGCAGTCCTGATCTTTCACCGATTGAGAACATTGGGCGCATAATTAAATGAAAAGTCCATCAAAGGAGACCCAAAACTCTCCAGCAGCTGGAAGCCTGTATTAAACAAGAGTAGGATCAAATTCCAATGGCTAAACTCAAGAAACTTTTCTCCTCAATGCCCAGACGCCTCCACTCTGTGTTAAAAAGAAGAAGGGATGCTACACCATGGTAAACAGGCCCCTGTTCCAACTTTTTTGAGACCTGGAGCAGCCATCAAATTTGAAATGGGCTCATTTTGTGGATAAAATTGTAAAATTTCTCGGTTTCAACATTTGCTATGTCATCTCTGTTCTATTGTGAATAAAATACTGGCTGGTGTGATTTGAAAGTCAATGCATTTTCATTTTATTCACAATTTACACTTTGTCCCAACTATTTCGGATTTGGGGTTGTAGTTTTCCTGCAGGTGCTGAAAATCCTGGAAACCACATGAATTTTAATGTGGTGTATTTAAGGTTTGAAAACAGCTTTGATATTGCAATGCATGAAATTGCAATTTTATGATACTACTTTTGTAATAACCTCTATCTGACTATGTAGTTTGATAAATATGTAATTTACCCCAGCTGTAAGGTGCAATAGCTTGAAAAAAAATCATCGAAAATGCTTGAAAAGTGCTTGAATTTGACTTGGGGACAGGTATTGGGAGGCTGAATCATGCTTGCATTTTAAATCACACCATGTATCATTTTGCGTTAGTCACCATTTGCTTGGCTAAAGGTTGAGGTCCACTTGCGGGCTGCATCGAAGGATGTACTAGTTTCCATTTTAGACTTATCAAAATCTGTTCTTGTAGAGATGGATCCCATTTTCATGTTTCCAGCTGAAAAAGGACCGTTAAATAAACGGTGAAACAACAAGCTTTGTGTCAGCGTTCAAAGCCCGTTCTGCTGACTGGTCTTCAGAATAATTCCGTTTTTCTCAACATATTGAGTACGTTTCACTGACCTTTCCCTCATACCAGTGGCCACGGTGCTCTAGCACTGATCAAAAGGCATGCTGAGTGAATTTCAGACCCTTATTTTGATTGGCTGTTCACCTTTTCACCCCCCAGAGATAAATCCGCAGCGGAGAAGAGGAGGCAACTGATCCAGGAGTCCAAGTTCTTGGGTGGTGACATGGAGCACACTCACTTGGTGAAAGGGTTGGACTTCGCTCTGCTGCAAAAGGTCAGTGTGGGGTCAAGGGTCAGGGTTTGGAGATGCAATGTCGAAGTCTGTGGAGTTTTCCATCAGATTTTATGTGTATAGATGGTGCTTTCTCGAGGGCTTTTATTGTGAAATTGGGTATAAAGCATCTCGCTCTGCCCTGAAAACCTGATTGACGGGCACCATAATAATGATCTTGGCATGGATGTGAACATGCAAGATAACTACTCGATCTTTTGGTTGCCAGGTAAGGGCAGAAATCACCAGCAAAGAAAAGGAAGAGGAGGATATGATGGAGAAAGTTCAAAAGGAAGTCAAGTAAGTTGATTTAGACTACATTTCCCATCAGCACCCATTGCTTCATTTTTTTTTGTGTGACCAGGCCTCATTTCTGTTCTTGAAACGTTTTCCTGTGCCTTTAGGAAAGACGAAGATCCAGAACAAAAGATAGAGTTCAAGACCCGCCTGGGTAAGTGTCACAAGTGTCGGTGGGTGGACGAGATTTCAGTCTTGGGGACGAAATGAAAATAAATGCTAAAAATGTAAATATTCTGCAGGGAGGAACATCTACAGGATCCTGTTCAAGAGCCGACAGATGGAGCGGAATGAGCTCTTCCTGCCTGGACGTATGGCGTATGTGGTGGATCTCGAGGATGAGTATGCCGATACGGACATCCCCACCACCCTCATCCGCAGTAAAGCTGACTGCCCCACCATGGAGGTAAGTGCTGGTTAGGGCCGCTTGACTCCAACGCTGTGGGCTGCAGTGTTTGCTGGTATTGGGTTAACAGCTGCACTGCACTCCCTGATTTCACTAAAGGCCGAAATTCGTGGAACAAGGAAGGAACATGCAGTAAGTGATGAAATCAGGAAGTGTGGTGCATGTGTGGGGCGAGTACCTGCAGATTCTGCAGCCTTCAGGACCTGGAGTTGAGAAACACTGGCCCGAGGCCCCTATAATCACTTTATGGGCACTGCTCAAGCTACTAACCAATCACAGAGCCCCCCTATGTGGCTGTGTTTATAACTGTCATGCTGCTGACCAACTGCCAAGCAACTTTGTGCTGTTCTGTGCTCCCAACAATCTCTACTGAGCAGTTATAAAGCTATCATGCGCATTTCTGTGTCCCTGCCAATGGAACAAGTCGAGATGGGTTGATTGGGTCTGGGGATTATTAACACTGGTCCTCAGGTTAATTTTTCAGCATATAGATGAGCCAACAAAGGGCCCTTTCCCAGTGGGAGTGGAGGAACTGTGGGAGTCTGTAAAACCTGGACAGTATTATGCCTGTCCAAATTATTATCCCTCATCATGACATGAACTTTAGTGTGGGATTTTGCCCTGGAGCTCGTTCGTCAGTTTGTCCGTCCATCCAAATAAGTGGGGACAAGTTTTCTCAGAAACTACTTTACTTAGATGAATGAAATTTTGTGTGAATATGTTTCGAGTCATGACCTTGACTGGATTTGAAAACAGGATTTTGTGGTGGTCGAGGGCTATAGATGCCCTCGTTTTAAATATCTCCAATGCAGTGCTTGAATTATGCATTTGAAGCCATATTTTGCTATACCCCTGGAATTGCATCTCTGAGCCCCTTGTACAGCCTGCCCATGCAGTGCAGGCTTATTTTATAACCATTTCCTGTCCCACCCCCCCACCCCTCAGGCCCAGACGACCTTGACCACCAATGACATCGTCATCAGCAAGCTGACTCAGATCCTGTCCTACCTGCGGCAGGGCACGCGCAACAAAAAGATGAAGAAGAAGGAGAAAGGTAGTAGCAGCATGAAGCTGGCGCCTTCATGAACAGTTCTAATAAACCCTGGAACTGGCTTCCATCTTTGTAGTTCCCAACCTGCTGTCTTGTAGTTCTATATGCTATGGGTTTGAATCAGTTAAGAGAAATACGCGTGGTTACAGTGTTGTATCAAGGTTTCTAACATACGGCGCAGCCTGTGAATACCCAGATGGTGACATGGATTTATGTAAATGGAGGTTATTAATGTTAATTTCAAGTGTAAACTGTCCACTTGAATTTTAGGGCCTTACCATCCATAAGGAGTCAACATTGCAAGAATTTCGGAGCTGTAAACTTGTGCCACTGTCTTAATACATTTAGACGCCTTGTGCTTGCTTAATTGAGAATTTTTCAGGCTTGACTGAGGTTTTCTCTTTCTCAGGAAAACTGGATGAGAAGAAGCCACCTGAGGCCGATTTGGGGTAAGAATTTTACCGCCGACCCACAACTTGCCAACTTTTTATTTATTTATTTATTTTTGTCCTTCAATGGTCTGATATTACTGGTAACACTATAACTTAAAGTGAGTTGTTATAAAAAGGAAGTATGACAACATAATTCGCCATGTTCATGCTGACTAGCTTGTCAAACTATAAGTATCATATGCTATAATTCTTAATACCATGCCAGAAAGTATAAGGGGTGGTCAAAATATCAGAGGCATCACTGAAAAATATCTTAAACTTTGAAATATCCAAACTGCAATTACAAAGGCAGCTGCACAGAGTATTCCTGTTCATTTGAATGTTAAATGATAGTATGTATGGGCTTAAAAGGGGTCTAACTGGCTGCACTTTGCTAGGTAAGTCTCAGAGGAAGAATGGAAGGATGAGGGCATTAATTGAGTACTTTAAGGAACTGGTGTGCCAGAATTGTTAGTGCATAGGTCTTGAAAATAACTAAAAAGCTCCAAGGGGAACATTGCCAGAAATTGCGACCGAGTTTGCCAAACTGTGACAGCAAAAAATATCTCCGCCCCGAAGTCAGTCCTCTCCAGACAGAGAGAGACTTGGCAGGACAGTTTTTAATTGCAACACCTTTAACAAGACAAGGTCAAAATTTAGTAAATGGCTGGATTGTTGATGTTATCATAATGGTGGTACTGTTTTCTGCTAGGGCCTTAGTGGGGACTCCCATTCTGTTTTAGCATTTAGCTAACTCCAACACTCAGCTACTCGGTCAGTTAGTCGCAGTCATTTGTGTTTGTCGCCAGAGAATTGTATCAGTATATCTGAACCAGTCTCAACAAGAGCAACATGCTAATGTTCACAAAGCTGGTATTTACGGCAGAGTTCCTCACGATTTCATCGCGCTCTGTATTTTGAATTTTTCACACCCTAATTGAACCTCGGAATAAACAACAGGAGAAATGGCTCGGAGCCGAGTTTAATGAAGCCTTTATTTTAAGTCTGTCAGCTGACTGCTCTCCAGAGCTGCACATATGTAGATGAGCTGTTTGTTTGCTGCTGCGAGTCGAGTGTGATATTCACACCGCCCCCCTGTCTCGACTCCGTGAAGCATCTTCGACGACATCGGCGACTACATCCCCTCCTCCAACAAAGCCCTGCGCGAGAAGGAGAAGGAGAGAGAGAAGGAGAGATACCGGGAGAAGGAGAGAGAGAGGGAACGCGAGAGAGAGCGGGACCGAGAGGAGGATAAGAGGCGGAGGAGTTATTTCGAGAAGCCCCGGGTGGACGATGAGGTAAAATGGGAAACTGCGGGAACCGCAAACTCCAGCAGTCTGTGTCATCGTGTTCCTGTCCCCAAACCTCTTTCTGTGCTGAACTGTCCCATTTTACGGACCAAAAAAAAGCCTCCTGTAAGAATGCACCATAAAAATGGCTCATTGAATTTTATTGGAACACTTGCTTTTAATTTGATTGAAATGCAGCACTAATATTTTATGTTTTTGTTTGTCTAATATTTTATGTTTTTGTTTTTCTCTGCAGGCTATTGACATTGAGAAAGGTAAATACGGACCACAGCTCTGTTTGTCTTCTGTTTCTGTTATGTCCTACAGGGGACTTAGGTTTGCTCGTGTGGATATTCCCCTCTGACGCACGCGTGTCGTTCCGTTTTGCAAATGGCCCCATCATCATGCCAATAAAAGGATTAACTGAGCCTGTGTTTTAAACGAGATGAGTTGCATTCTATGATATGCGGATAGATTGGGAAATGATTTCCCTGTACACTCATCAGGAGTAGGCTTTGCTCAGGGCTTGCTGCTGACCCTGCTGTAACTCTGTGCTCTGCCACAGGTCCTGGATCAGTGAAGGACCAGCTAAAACTGATCAACGAGAAGTTTGCGGGAGCAGCGGCCGCGCAGTGGCAGACCCAGGAGACATATCCTTTCACCGTCGCTCCCTCGCTCTGTCAGTCTTTCTTCCTCCCTCATTCTCTGTTGATCTCTCTGCTGTGTTGGCGAGTGTCTCCCTCGTTCTTTCTTCCCCCCCAGAGAGAGAGAAGGGAAACATTGGTTTTGGCTCGTTTCCTGTTGGCATCTGCGTTCCCAAAAAGTTTTCGGACCATAACTCAGAAACCGCTCAATGTTTTTTTGCCAAATGTTGTTGGCTCATTGATTGGCTACTAAACTAGTGCCTTTTTTTATGTAGGGGTTTCTGGGGGGTGGGGGGGGGGATTTGTTTTTACGAGTAAAAATGCTCTCTGGCTAATAAGTGAGGGTATTATCTGCCTGTGGAGAATCTGGTGACCTTGTGCGTCTAAAACGAAGAAATTTTATGACGCGCAAGAAAAGTGTTTTATCCAATAATTGATTTATTGTTGTAGTTGTTGTAGGAATTTTGACTTTATATTCCTGGTTGTTACCTTCAAAAAGAACTCAGACAGAGACAAAGGAGTTAATATCCAAGCCAAAGTCATTTTACTTCTTGGCAGAGAAGGATCCCCGCCATCATGCGAGAACTCTCGTTACAGGCAAGAGCAAGGATAAAGGAGAGTCTTTGCTTGTGTATAAGTAAGAGTCCATCTTGACATCCTCCTCCCCCCCGAGCTGATTTACGCATCATGGTATCAACAGGAATGTTGCAGACGCACACAGCCCACGTAAAGCTGGCCCCGAAGTACGCACATCTTATCTTTTCGGCATCCCAGGCTCCCCTTGTACTGTTTTTCCTGAGAACACATAAACTTGGGAGAGAAAGAGAACATCTTGGCCCTGTCAGGACTGCATGGCTCCAGATAAAGCAATTACGCATTGTTCAAATTTGTGGAAGCTACAGCTACGCAAGGCCTAGGTTAATCAGAAACAGGCAACTAAGGCCTAAGAGAAAATGAGAAAGAGCAAGCAAGGATAAACAATTAATAATAAGCAAATAAATTAATATTAAAATGATTCCACAGTAGTAGAATGCACAGCTCGTCCTTTATTCTTGTCTATATCTGTTCTATGCACATTCATTTATCATTAAATTTAAAGACTGATCAGTTGCAGGTACGAAGCATAATTTGAGCTTATCCTGTGAGTTTCAATGGATCTGAAACTACAGTTGGAATTCAGACCATTTTACTTCAGTGTTTATGTACGCGAAAGCTGCAGTTGTTATGCCCTTAACTGCAGGTCACTGCTGGAGTGCGCCGTGAAGAGAAGAAGCATGTTGGTGATTTCTTCGGCATGTCCAACAGCTACGCTGAGTGCTACCCTGCCACGTAAGTCCAGGGTCTGCCTGCCTTTACAGAAGAGCTTTATTATGCCTGTAGTTACTCAGCCTGCCCAACAGAGGGATGTCTTTCCTTTACAGCAGAGTGTTGCATTCACTCATTTCTCTCCCTGTCCAGGATGGACGACCTGGCTGTGGACAGCGATGAGGAAGTGGACTACAGCAAAATGGACCAGGTGGGTCCCTGTTCACGATTTCCCGCTATATTGTTCAAGATGGGCATCTGTCACTGTGGAATGGTTCAGAATGAAATTGCAGGGATTCTGGGATTTGTAGTCTTGACCCCTTTCCATCAGAGTTTTACTGAGAAACTTGATTGTTTTTTGCAGAAAAGTGAGGGAACTCTTGTTTAAGTTTTAAGTAGTCGTAACTATACATAACTACATCAGCTGTAACATTATGACTACTGATCGGCGAAGTGAATAACATTGATTATCTTGTTACGATGGTACCTGTCAGAGGGTGGGATATATTTGGCAGCTAGCAAATATTTTGTTCTCAAGGTTGATGTGTTTGAAGCTGAAAAATGAGCAAGTGTAAGGATGTGAGCGACTTTGACGAGGGACAATCTGTGATGCTCGATGACAGGGTCAGAGCATCTCCAAAACTGCAGCTCTCGTTTAGTTTTTCCTGGTTTGCAGCGGTCAGTACCGACCGACAGTGGTCCCAGGAAAGAAAAACCAGTGAACCGGCGACAGGATCATGGGTGGCCAAGGCTCATTGATGCGCGTAGGGAGCGAAAGCTGGCCCGTCTAGTCCGATCCAGCAGATGAGCTGCTGTAGCTCAAATTGCTGAAGAATCTTTGCTGGTTCTGATAGAAAGGTGTCAGAACACACAGTGCATCACAGTATGTTATACATGGGACTGTGTAGCCGCAGACCGGTCAGGGTGCCCATGCTGACCTCTGTCCACCGCCAAAAGCGCCTGCAATGGGTACGTGAGCATCAGAACTGGACCGCAGAGCAGTGGGAAAAAGGTGGCCTGGTCTGATGAATTGCGCGTTTTCTTCTGCATCACGTGGATGGCTGGGTATGTGTGCGTCACTTGCCTGGGGAAGACATGGCACCAGGATGCACGATTGGGAGGAGGCAAGCTAGTGGAGCCACTGTGATGTTTTGGGAAATGTTCTGCTGGGAAACCTTGGGTCCTGCCATTCATATGGATGTTACTTTGACAAGTACCACCTACCAAAACATTGTTCCAGACCAAGCACACCCTATCATGGAAACGGTATTCTCTAATGGCAGTGGACTCTTTCAGCCGGATAATGCACCCTGCCACACAGCAGTGATGGTTGGGGAATAGTCTGAGGTACACAACCAGTTCAAGATGTTGACTTGGCCTCCAAATTCCTCAATCAAATCGAGCACCTGTGGTATTTGGTGGACGAACAATTCCGATCCATGTGGGCTCCACCTCGCAACTTGCAGGACTTGGAGGATCTGCTGCTGAGGTCTTGGTGTCAGATACCACAGAACACCTCCAGAGGTCTAGTGGAGTCCATGCCTCGATGGGTCAGGGCTGGCGGAAAAAGGGGGACCTCCACAATATTAGGCACATGGTCCTAATGTTATGGCTGATCCGTGCATACATTTGAGATCCAGGATAGTTAACATTTTAGAATATATACTGTATGTCAGTTGCCCAAGCTGTCTGAAACCATGGTAACACAATTCTGTCAATCAAGTTATTTTTTGGAACCACTCTGGAGGGAAAGGGCTGATGGGAAATTCTGAGTCAAGGATCTATTCTTGGTGAAACAGTTTTGCAGGTTTGTGAGTGTGTGTTACCAGTTCAGTGTGAGTGTAACTTACCAGTTCAGTGTAAGTGTGCACGAGTCGCACAAAGATCAATATTTGTCTCTCTGACCCAAATTTTCAGGGCAATAAGAAGGGTCCACTGGGTCGCTGGGACTTTGACACGCAGGAGGAGTACAGTGACTACATGAACAACAAGGAGGCCCTGCCCAAGTACTGCTCCCCTCACACACACACACACACACACACACACACACACACACACACACCATGCATTCATGTGCTGTCCCGGCACACACACACACCTACACACACACACTCAAGCTCACATACACACGGCGCACCCACAAACACACATCACATTCTTCACCAAACTACTCCTCCAATGTGTGCTCTTGTACTTTTGTGTGTTACTGAGTCCGTGTTATGTAACCTGACTGATTTTTCATTTCCCCTTGGTCGCAGTAAACGGTCTTTTGAGTGATTGATTCACGCTGCACCTCCATAACGTGCCACATAACATACTCATGCCTACAGTCACAGCATGTACATGTTCCGTGTAGAGCGCCACACATTAGGCAGTTTTTAACACTGCTGTAATGGTTTCTCTGTAAGCTGGACAAACTGCGAACGGTGACATTTGCTCTTTTTGTCCCTTCAGGGCTGCCTTCCAGTACGGGATTAAGATGTCTGAGGGGAGGAAGACACGGCGCTTCAAAGAGACCAATGAGAAGGCAGAGCTGGATCGACAGTGGAAGAAGATCAGCGCGGTGCGTGGGGGAGGGGCATAGGGAGGGGGTGGGGCTTATTGCCAGAAAATTACAGAATTTGACCTCTTCAACTCTGCAGTCACGTGTCGGTTTGTCAAAGGCTGCTGCTTTATTCAAACCCTCTCAAACTTCAGGCCAAGTTTTAATTTGAGAGGAGACCCAAGGGTTTCCCAAGATCCAAAATATATCCTGCTGAATTACAGGGAGGTTTGTATAAAATGGTGTACTAGGTCAAGATAATTTTATTTGATGTAATGCTGTGGTCACTAAAACATGGAGTCTTGGGTTTAAATATTTCATTCAATACAGTGGTGAGAAAAGCACTGCAGCCAGCAGATACAGAATATGTGTGATATTGTCCGACATTACAGGGGTAAAAAATACTGCTTCTTCCAACTTTCAACCTACTAGCGGGGAAATTCAAGTGAAAATGAGAGTTTAAATGGTTAAGCCCCTTTTTTTTAATGTCTCTCGACTTTTATTCTGAAAAAACTTTGAGTCTTCAGACTTCACTGGGTTTACCAGCTGTAATTTCCATCTCAGTAACCAGGCCACCCTGGCTCTTGGCACCTAATGGATTTTCTGGTTGAGACAGGATGCATCACGTTTCAGACGCATTATTGCTTGCATGTAGCCCTTTATTCACCAGCCAGGGGGTTATGGAAATCGAGTTATCAGTAATGAAGAAACCTCGCCTTACCCACCATTACTGTGTGGTACCTGCCAGTGCAATGCATGGGAGCATTAATTCATTCCACAGAATGTCCTGCCTCAACAGCCCTTATGCTTTACTGGATATCAGATGAGGGAGCTGAAGTGCATTATTTTTATTTTCCTCTCGTACAGATCATTGAGAAACGGAAGAAGATGGAGGCAGATGGGTTAGTTGTGATTCTGTTTATTGTTTTGTTGAAATGCGGGTGATGAGTTCGTGCTGCTATGGGCTTTTACACCTGTGCATGCGAGTGCGTTTGTGTTCATGAGTGTTTATGCGATTATGATTCTGAGCATGTGTGCGTTTATGTGTGACTGTCTGCGCGCATGTATTCTCTGAACTCTTAAAACTCAGCAGGAGAAATGAATTGTTAGGAGTCCACTGTAGTGAACCATTTTCAATTAGTGCCTGCAAAAGAAACTGGTCTCTGCTCCATGTAGCTACTCTTATGAGAGCTATGACACCTCTGAGATTCGGTTCCCTGCCAGTTATTTATAGTATATTTGCAGATTCATTATATTTTTGCAACCAACTGCCATTAAAGCGCAGTCCCTGGTTGAAACCACCCTGGCCCCTCCGAGTAGGTTAAATGGTTCTATCCGAAGGGGGGCTTAAATTTAGAAAAAGGATTAGTCTCGAGATTTGATCCCTGTGGAGGTCTTCCCTGCAGGCTATTTAGATGTATGGAGGGCTGCATCAACCCAGAATTGCTCTCCTGACAAATTTTATTTAAACCAGCTGAGGCCAATTCCTGTCCAGTTTTAAAGTCCATTTTTTTGGGAAGTGAGAGATGCTTCTGAGTTCTAAAAGAAGAAAAGAACAAATGTTTGCATGATTCACACTGAGGCCGTTTACATCTTCCTTCAGAAGCTGTCTTGGAGCGATGATTTGAGTACAGTACAGACTGGAAATGATCCAGATCCTGTTCGCTTTTCGTTTTTTTTTTTTTTTTTTTTTTTAATTTTCTTATTTAGGGAACCCATTTTGATAAAAGACAACATGTTCCATGTTTTTGTTTAGAAAAAGCATTGATGTGAGGACACAAATGTACAATACATTTGGTTTTCACTGTAATAGTCTGATGTTATTCTTCCTCCTCTTGTTACAGGGTTGAAGTGAAGAGACCAAAATACTGAAGATCTATTTTGCTATTGTTTTCCTGGTTCTACAAGTACTTTTTAGAACTTGTAATCTTTAGTCTGGCTCTTTACAAATAGAACTGCAGTACCCAATATGCTCTATGTTTATGTTAGAAAAGGTTAGTCATGATCCCTTATATCCTCATTTTTGCAATATTTTTTAGGAACAAGTATCTTGATGTATGTAAAGGAAAATTAGATTACAGCTTTTCCTGGCTGTGTAAGTTATGTGAAATGTTTTCTCCAAAACTGATGGATGTTTGTGACTGTGTGAGAGATCCAATAATAAACAGAAGAAAAAATCCATAATAAAGCTTTTGTTTTGTATGTGTTAATATGCCCATGGGCGTGACATAATGAGACATTCACCCTTATATCAGCTTGTCGATCCCAACTGATATTACTGAAATCTAACTTCTTCAGGGTAAAAAAAAAAAAAAAAAAACCGATCAATGTAAACAGGTTACCATGGCCACCATCATAGCTGGTCTTGGCGATAAACCTGCGCGTTATTGGATGTGCGCCCTCCCCCCCCGAATATTTCGAATGTTTTTTTAAATCCACGTAGCCAAAAATGCATCAAAACCAAATCTCAGGGCCTCTAGCAGCTAAGAAAAAAATGTGCATAACTTTGTTTTTCAAGCTTGATATGCAAGTGTTCCTAAGTTAATAAGATCCTTTTACAAACATGGTATTAAACTTTATGAAATGCATCAATTGTGCGGTACAAGAGCAGTTGCAACTTGTAATTGTTGACCCCACGAAAGTCGATAACAGCAAACCAGGATAAAGAAAGTTAAATATGGTGCACTGAGAATTGTGCGAGTTAAAGTACGTTATGCTTTATTTAGAATTGCTGTACACTTCCAGGGAGTAACTTAACATGAGGGAAATATTAAGAAATGGCCAAGCGTATTGATGTGCAATACCACTGATTTCCTCTCTGACCAATTAAAACTCAAGCCGTAAGCACCGATACCAATTTGATGCTGATGCTTCGTGCAAAATAATGCAGCTGATGATTATTTTCTTGAATTGATGTGAGGTGAACCCCAAGGCTACAAATCTCAGTCCAAACTGGACTCAGGAGTTGCAGCCCCGCTCTTTATACAGCTATTTATTAGTGCCATGGACTCCTGCACAGAGGCACTATTGTTATCCAGCACGTTTATTATTCTTCTTATTCCTCTTCCTTTAAATGGGTCACAAGACTTGAGACTTTTCAGGTTTAAATCCATTTTTTCATAGCTGTCATAGTTATAATGTAACAGCAGTTTTTAAAGTTTTATGTTTTTTCAGTGTTTTTAGATTATAATGCATTTCTATGGACGGAATGTTCGCAGCCAGAGTGGGAGATGTCAGTTGCACTCTAACTGCCAGCCCTGAAAATTCTTCCGAAAAATCTGTTAACCACTTTTAAATTCCGCAATTTCAAACCAACAGAGATAATTTATATGTCAAAATGTAGGGAAACTTGTCCTCTCTCACCCAGTGTGACTTTCTTTGCGACATGACTCATGGTTTTCTTATAAATGGACATTAAGTGCAGAGAGTGCTGACCAAGTCTCAAAGAACATCTTAAGGCTAAAAGTAGCTCCTAACTTGCTGATTTAGGTGAAACTCTTAAAAATAATGGGTGTGTCAGTCCTAATTTTAGGATTCCTAAATTTCTCCTCTAAGAGTATTTCACAAAGCATCTTACCACTAAAACTAGCTCCTACCTACATGAAAAGTTAAGGGTGGTCAAGAGGACTTCGACGTCACGAAGACCTAATCAGAAAGAATCCCAGCACAGCTGCTGCTGGCAATCTTGCGTAGTAATTGCATTAACAATTTTGAAGCATTTAATGATACTGATGATAATAATACTAATACTAATGATACCATGTTTATTTCCTGACACATTTCATCCCATTCTTATTTTTTTCCCATTTTGATGTCACTCCTGTTCCAAATTTTCTTTTAATATCCTTCCTTTCATACCTAAGTTGTACAAGAAGGAACAGCTGTTCTTGTGTCCAGTTCTGTTTTCTCTTTTGTTTTGAGAGCACAGCATCACATGTCTTATCAGCCATGGTTACTGTAGAATCTAGATGAGAAATTGAAAGGCTTATATGCATGTCTTCAAATTGTTGAACAACATACAGACATGTAAGTGGCTGCTGACAATTAGCTGCACATGCTTGACTAGTCTTTATATTATTCTTTGTTTCGTGTTTAATCGGGGAAGGATCCATTTTTTTTTGTTTTAAAATGTTTGTTTGAATATGGCAAGAACTACATAATACCTCTTTCTATAGTATTTCTATGATAAAATCATGCACAAAGACCCATTCCCTATCAACCAATCACTGCAGGGATAGTAAGTCAACTTGTCCTGAAACATGATATCATCCATAGCAACCGGGTCAACCCTGCCTCTTACTCTTAGCTTCAGATTTTTCCAAGTTTCTTTGTAAAAGTTGGTCTCAGCAGCTTTGCGAATAGCTTTTAAAGGAGGAGACCGCACCTCGGCGAAGTATATTTCAGCGGAAAGTAGAATTCTTGAAGTGTCTAAAACGCATAGTTTTATAAAATTTTAGTTTGGTAATGATCCAGTGTGACGCATTTTAAAACCGGCAAGTCTTCAAATCGGCGTCAATATCAGGGTGCAGACATTTTTTACTTGGGGAATCTAAGGCTGGGTTCGGAATGCACACTTGTCCACTCGCTCGCTCACTCTCTTTATATTGTTTTCAATGTAGACCATTCACTACATAGTGCCCTATATAGTGGGTGAGTGTACATAAAACACCAGTGCCGCGGTGCATGTGGCGTCAGTTATTCTCTTTTTGTGACGTCAGTTGTTCTCTTTCCTTTCATCCGGGCCATGGAGTTGTTCAGAGGGCCTTCAGTTAGCTCACCTTTTAAGGCTTGACTGCCCGCAAGATGTTTTTTTTTTTAAGCTGGCCTGATTAACAATCAAACAATTTATCGACTGAGCGCCCAAGACCAATACATGACCTATAATTAGAAATGGTAATGAATGGTGAATTCCTATTGCCTACATTTATATAATTGATATGGCATTGTAAATCCAAAACTTTCGCTGACTTTGCTGCATTTATTTTTGCCGTCCTTAGGACTGTCACACAGCCATGCAACTTGCCTTACAGCGCCCTTTAGCCGTGACAACATCCAGAATATAGAACGGATTCCAACAGCCTCGCAAATTAATTTACGCAAATCTGTGCTGCTTAACGAGCAACATAAGCGCTGAAATTATAAAGACACATTGATATTTTACGTCATCATTTATGTGCAGAAGAAGATGCCTCATAATTTTGTGGTGCGATGCATAACAATGATATCAAAAGTGAATTAGACTGTCGTCGGTTTTTACCAGTTAGTCTGAGCAACTGTGGCTAATCGGGAGATGTAAACTGCGAGAGGTTTAGGTTATTAAGCATTTAAAGGTGAGGTTTCTGAAGATCAAATTCAAAATCAGAAGATTCCCCAAGTCAAAATGTCTGCCCCCTGATATTCAAGCCAATTTGAAGACTCGCTGGTTTAAAAATGCGTCGCACTGGATTATTATCAAATTAAAATATGCATTTAAGACACTTCAAGAATTCTACTCTCCTGTGATCTGGAAACACCTAGTGAATTTATCAGTGGCAAGGATTCTCGCAACTGAACAAAAACCTTTGGATTCTGGACTTCTCCTAACCAAAAAAAATAATAAACTTGATGTAGACAGTTCAAATAACACTAATAGCTAGTGTTTTAAGATTTTCGCCACTCTTAATTACTGCAAATGAGGGTCAAACTCAGTTTCTCCCAGAAGTGACATATGTGCTAGGTTTTTCCAGATCACAGGAGTACTTTCCGCTGAAATATACTTTGCTGAAGTGCAGTCTCCTCCTTCAAGAGGAAACTCTTAGTTAGTGTCATTTAAAGGGCAGCTAAAGTCGATTCCCATTGTTTTTGTTTATCGGCCAATCAACGAGCCGCACCTGCGCAGACGAACCGAAATAGAAATATTATCTACGCATGTACACAAAACATTGGTTTATATGAATGAAATTGGTCATGTGACAATGCAAGATGTCAACAAAATCAAGTGATTTGTTTGTAAACATTGGACGTTCAACGTCCCGTCTGAGAATCGACTTTAGATGCCCTTTTAGAGAACGCTTAGCGGTAATATAAAATGTTTTTTTTAATACGGGCCCAGGTTGGACTCTGAAGGTCAGCTCGTCAGTTGATGACATCACGCAGTTTGTCAGCTGTTGCAATCATAAAACCAGAATTTTTACAGGACGGACTTGCCACTAAGTGTGTCTTCATTAGACCGAAGTTTCAAATAGACTAAATCGGCATTATCATTACGCATGCGCGAAAATTTTCCGGCCGGAGTTCAAGACTACCCACGATGTCAACAAAGCTGATAAAGCCTAGCTATCCCAGTGGAACAGCTGGCTACTTATCATAATTATTTAAGTTATTTTACATTGCCTACGGTTGTTTTAAGGCAATATGCCGGGTTCACATTGTTCAGTCTGTGATTGTCCTAACGGTACACGCGGGCTTAAGAAGTGGATGGAGGAATTTTGCTCTATTCACGAGCGCAATAAAGGAACATCACGCTGTATATGCGACCCACCTTATGTACTCATCCCTTTTCCTACCGAAAAAAAAAATCCAGAAAGACTTAAGAGAATGGATTAAATTAGTAGGCCTAAGTTAGCCTTAAAATCTTATATTTTTCTGATCAGTAATGCTATTTTTAACAGATATTAAAAATTCCACATGTATGACATGCCATTTCCTAAGCCTGTAGTCGGTAGTGCTGTACGTGTCAGGGACCCATTTATAAATCCCTAGCCTGGACAGCTGTACACATGCTTGATGTAAATAAGTAAATGGGCTAACCTGTGATTTCTGACATCTGTATCATATATAAAATATCAGTGACAGCTAATGAACAGAAAACGGAGCGGAAAATATCCCTTGAAGCATTTGATTATTGACTCGTTTCCAATCACTGTCTTTAACGCGTTTTCCCAATGAAATCAATAATCCATTGACAGTTGAACGCGCAGCTTCCCTCTGAATGCAATGTTGAGGCGAGTAAATAATAAATGCAAAAAAAAAAAGGTTTTATTCATTTGCCGAAATGGGTTACTCTATACGAAATTAAATAGCCTAAACTACTATGGATTATGCACGTTAACTTGGCATGTCCTACAAAGCAGTTTATCAAACCTGTGCTTCATGATCAATTTAGCAAATGTATTTCACACCCCATTGAATCGTTTTGTTTCTTTACTTCAGCTACCTCAAAGAAGCGAGTTAGCCACATGAAATAGCTGAATGTTCGAAGAGTTACCAAATCTTTAACCAATGAAAGTGATTGAAAATGGATGAGATCTCATCATGTTTAAAGGCATACGTTCCGCCCTCCCAGCTTTCTGCTGAGTAGCCACCACTTTCTATATGTATGCACTATGCAGATTGTATAGGCCTACAATGAATATTATGCACCGGGTATGTATTTGACGCAATAACCATGCATCATTACTGTCAGACTAGAGCCTGTAAGCATTACAACGCTCAAAGTATTCAATATCTGTGTCACATTCGGCCAAATTTACTGTTGTGGACCAGTCCATGTTGTGGACCATAGACTGTATAAAAAGATGGACGAAGCCACCGTGATGTTAGCCATTTGTTTCAGCATACCATTTAGGAAGCCTCAATTTTGGCAATTTGAATTGCGCCATTTTGTCATTTTGAAACCGGATGTGATTCCTATTGGACGAGAGCGTGGATTGAATATCCAGGGAGGAGCGAGGGGTGGATCTGACTGTATCAGACGAGAACCAGAGGATAGCCACGCCCCTAAAGCATATTCTGGCTTTATCCTTTATTCTAGTCCATTTGGGACCATAATTTACAAAAATAGTGGCAAAGCCACTGCACCCGCTTGGCCAAACGTGGCCAAAATGGAACGCCCCCTATTGGCCAAAGTATCGGTCCAATTGGGCTCAAAATCGAACTTAGTCTAGACCTTATGACCCTATACACACATATGAAATATGAAAAGGATCGGTGAAAAACTGAAGACGCTAGAGCGCAGAAAAGCCAAAAGTTTACACACGCACGCACGGGCGCACGACGGACCACCACTAAAGACCTCTAGCATAGCATAAGCCCCTTAGGCCTTTTGGCCAAGCGGGCGAAAGATTTGAACATCTTAGCTCGTAGAATAAGGGAGCTAGAGCTGTTTGAAGTTTTGCAGAAAAACTGAGAATCGCAGCATGCCCAAAATCGAACTCGGGCTAGATCTTGGGCCCATATAAATGCATATAAAATATGAAAAGAATCCGTGGAAAACTGAAAGCTGTATCGCGCTGAAACAATTGTGGACGCATGACAGACCACCACTAATGACCCTAAGCACAGCAAAAGCCCGATTGTGCTTGTCGGCCAAGCAGGCTAAAAATGAACATTATGATATATCCAAGGAGACTTTAAACTTGCGATAGACCCCATGAAGAAATATGAAAATCATTATTGAAACAAGTGGTGTCAGGCACAACAAACCCCGCCCCTCGCACATACTTTCACCTACTTGTACGAAATTTAATAGGGATCTATTCTGGGTCAGTGGCAATCCCTAAACCAAATTTGGGGTGAATGTGCCCATTAGTTTTGCCGCTAGAGTGTTAACAAACAAACAAAGAAACAAACCGAGCCAAAAACAATACCCCGTGCCCTCACCCTTCGGGTGGGGCGGGGTAATAATAAATCAGGTGGTAAAGTATGGTCATTTTCTCATAGACTTCTATAAAATTGGACTTCTGTCTGCAACCACCGACTGGCCATCTGCTGGCCATTAAATAGAATGCAAATTTTAGAGATTTCCACATTGGCCTCAGTTTTCAAACCTGGGTGCTGCGTCCATCTTTTTATACAGTCTGTGTTGTGGACACAATCTGGGTAGTCCTGAACTTTGACCGACCAGCATGCTTTGTGCGCAGCGAGATGCCGATTTAGTCTATTAGCTAACTACTTTTGAGATTTTGAAATCAGCCCGATGTCAAATCAGCTGGCTACTTTGTAGTGAAGACGCAAATAGCCAGCTAATTTGATTGGGAAATTTTCCTGATAAATCTTGGTCTAATCCGCGAAATAGCCAGCTATCTGTGTTGCGTCTTCATTTCTCGAGCAGAGGGCTTTCGGGCTAATGGACACGCAAATTTGTACTATCGGGCTTATTTTCCTAACCGCAAAATAGCTGGCTAGTTTACCTTCATTCTGATGAAGACACACCTATTGTTGCCTTGGTAATTTGGCTGGTGCACCTAAAAAAATGGCGGTTAAGGAAGTTTGAGTTCGTTGATATGGTGACAACTCCAGTGGGCAGTGAGACCATAAAGTGTTTCATGTTCATAAATGCTTGAAAACTGTCCTGATGACTTTGCAGACTAAAAAGAGAATAATAAACTGAGAACATTAGAATGCGTAACACGGTGTTATCATGACATTAGTAGTAATTACTGTATTTCTGTCACTAGCCTGGATGTATTCATAAAAGAAAAAAAAAACTTTTTGCGAACACCGACATCCTTTTACTAGCAAACCACTTGGCCGTGGACTCCAGCTGAGACGGGATTAATTCCATATCACAACATTATACGCGATTATGCAGACTGTAAAAAGCTAGCTACCCATAATCACAACAAGCTGACATAGTCATCCATATCGCCCCCAATCGCACATTACTATTATTTTGGTTCATGATGCACGTTTAGATCATGTTTTCACCTGCCAAGTTTGAAACTAATTAGCCAAATAATAAGAGCGTTACAGTGCAGACAGGAATACATTGCATAGCGACAAGGCTAATGACGACAAGTGCCGATGGACAAACGGATATTTGACCTGGTGACCTAGTTTTGGTTCATGACACTCGTTTAGGTCATGATGTGTTCACCTGCCAAGTTTGAAAACAATCAGCCAACTAATAAGAGAGTTACAGCCCGGACAAGATTACATTGCATAGCGACACGGCTAAATACAGCAAGTGCCGACAGACAGACATTTGACCTAGTGATGTGGTTTTGGTTCTTGACACACCTTTCGGTCATGATATGTTCACCGGTCAAGTTTGAAAAGGATCGGCCAAGTAGTGAGAGAGTTACAGCCCGGACAGGAACATGACAGAATAGCATAGGAAATTACGACAAATGACAACAGACAGACGGACATTTGACCTAGTGACCTACTTTTTAGCACGACACATTGTGATACATAATGTGTCTGCCTGTGAAGTTTAGTTGAAATCTGACATTTGGTTCTTGAGTTATGGCTCCGGACAGATGCACGGACAGACAGACAGAGCTAATTTTAATACCCCCCAGCAACGTTGTTGCGGGGGATAATGAACTTGTGACGGTTTCCAAATAGAGCCAGCCAGCTGAAATCAGGCGGTCGTCATAGTATGAAGCTAGCGAGCTAGTCAGCAGTTGCTAACACTAGGAGTGGACATGTTGGCTGCCTTTGAAACCGAACATGATTAGCTATCATTTAATGAATAAGGGTGTGTGCTGGCCAAAAATTTCACTTAGTGGCTAATCACCCCGAAGTTCAGTTAGCCACAGAAAAAACCATTTAGCCACAAATTTTGCCTTAAATTTTAGTTAGAAACCTAGAGAACTTGGATTCAGTCATACAGTGTGCGTACACAGTCACAGAATAAGTGTACAGACATTCAGAAACTAGTAGGCATGCATTATCTTGTCAGCAATACCTGTACTATAGTGTTCTGGCCAGGTTCTCTTCCCATCAGGGGTGGTTACTGGCAGTTACAAGAAATTTTCAAATAGAATGGCAATGAAATTTGTACAGGCAGCAAAATGCATTAAAAATCACATTTTTAAACTGTGATTAAAATTCAAACACGGAGGGAAATCCATCACACATTTTTGAACTGGTAGGGACGGCCCTGTTCAAATTGCGTGGTGAGAGAACACTGTACTAGTATCCTGACCTCTGTCAGTGTTGACTTTCCTGCAGCCGTATGTGGTTTGCATGCTACTAGAAATGAAAAGAATAAAACAGAAAGTTGTTCAGAAAATGGAATTGCTGCATATTTTTCACAGAAAAATAGTTACGGAACTTGTATAACTAACACCCACCAAAGCTTTACGACAAACTGCACACAGTCACATGGTATAACAATATTGTGGTGGCGGAGAGCTGGCTCAACTGCCAGCTTTGCAAGAGTGCCGAGTAAGTATTAAGGACTATTAAGGCCATCCTCCAGTCTAATTATCTGGCTGCTCCTTTAGACAAATGGGAACTTGATCGATAGAAGTCCGATATCACTTTGATGACAAATAGTTGAATTACTAACTTGATAGGGCCAGCTTACCATGCTAAAGATGGTCATTTTGTAATCCCCACTTGTGGCCAAGTGATTATTACAACATGAACAGATCCAACTTATGCACGCTGGTTGCTGTGTAATTCAGGGTGTGGAATGGATTAAAAGTTATCCCATACAGCCACTATGAATTCACATCTTCTTCCAATTGGTAGTAATATTTGTTCGTCAGAATTATTTTACTAAAACTCATAAGAAATGTCAGATTGAAGTAACAAGATATGTGAATATTTACATTATGTAAATTCCATTTGCTCAGAGTGCAACAAGTTCAGGTTTGAACATGATTGCCATCTAGATAAAATTTTACCTGAATAACAAAGTAGTTGTGGACAAAAATGTGTTATTGGCAAACGTATGCCAATACGAGGGAAATAATGCCATAGGTTTGGCTAACAATCAGTAGAAGTTTTCAGATTCAACTGTATACCGTGATAAAGGTCGATGTTGTATGCACTTCTTAGCTTAGTTTTTTGGAGTAATATGTCTGGATGCATCATTCGCCATAAAGAAAAACGAAGATGATTATCATTTTGTCGACAGCACAGTTTATAGTAGCCAACTCGCGTTATGGATTTGTTTCTGGAAGCAATGGCTAATAATTTAGAGCCCAGAGGCTCGCTCATGTTTTGCATTTAACTTAAACAATCATACTGATCATTTGCTTTTGTGTCCTTCTGTCTCAACGTCAGCGGCATGCAGTCGGCTGCTTGGAGTTAGGCTGAAAATGACTCGTGGCCGAGTGGCACGTAACCGGCAGGCATAATGTCAGTTTAAAGTAGTGAAAAATGCTATCATTGTTGTATACTTACTAACAGTTAGCAGGGTAGTCGACTGATTGTTTGTCGTGGTTGCACTGAACTCCGTTCTGAAGAGTTGTCCAGTTCTGCCTCGAGTAGACAGTATGTTGGCTCGCTCAAGATAATAATCTCTGCTATATTACCGACTAATTTACGAATCTATTCTCCTGTATTTCTGACCGGTGACTGGGTAGCGGCGTTTAGAATACTGGGCCATTCTGACAAATAGCTGCCGGCATACCAACAACAACTTTGCCTTTTATTTAGTTATAAGGTTGCTGTAACGTATGACTATTGCGGGTGGACTGCTTGTGTAAGGCAGTGGCGTAGCCAGAACTGAAAATCGGGTGTGCCAGGAACATCCCTTTACAACTTCTATTAGTCCTGACTTGGTCGCAATCATCTTTCCTAATGCACTATGCATTCACTCCGAAAACACACCTCTCTATCAGGTGTTGCTAGTTCTCCTCGTGAAAGATGGAAATCATTCGTTTGGACGCGCTTTTTTTTTTGCCTTTCAATCAGCCATACTCAAAATTGCGAACAGGTGTTTCTCATCTTCGTCTTTGATTTAATTCCAACAGTGTAAGCGATCATGAAGAGCATGTTTGATCGAGTATATAGGTTCGATCGCCTGATGTGCCAAAAAAAAAATGTAGCGCGGAAGATCCAGGGCAGCTTCGTAAAGCGTGCGGCACCGAGTAAATTATTTTTCTGAACTGAGTTTAGCCTATTATTTTGTCACACTTGGATGGCATTAAGAAAAACGCCGTGTCTATAATTGCCAATAGTGTATTGTTATAATTGTAAAACGTTTTAATTAAGGAAAATGATTTTGAGCAAGTCAGGAGCAATAATTGTTTAACCGCGTCCAAACGAATGATTGTCATCTTACCTTCACGAGGAGAACACCTGATAGTGTGGATTGTTTTCGGAGTGAATGTATTGTTCATTAGGAAAGATGATTGCGAACAAGTCAGGACTAATAGAAGTTGTAAAGGGATGTTCCTGGCACACCCGATTTTCGAGAGGCAGTAAGAGCCGAAATTGTCCTGTGTCCTGTGCGGTGTCCTGCTCGCTGTCCTGCGCAGTGTCCTGCGCAGTTTCATGTGTCCTGCGCGCTGTCCTGCGCAGTTTCCTGTGTCCTGCTCAGTGTCCTGCGCGCTGTCCTGCGCAGTTTCCTGTGTCCTGTGCGGTGTCCTGCGTGCTGTCCTGCGCAGTATCCTGTGTCCTGCGCGCTGTCCTGCGCAATATCCTGAGTCCTGTGCAGTGTCCTGCTCGCTGTCCTGCGCATTACCCTGTGTCCTGCACGCTGTCCTGCGCAGCATCCGGTGTCCTGCGCGGTGGCCTGCGGCAATTGAGCAGTGTCCTGCGCACTTGTAACAGGATAGGTCAGTTTTATATATATAAATTTCATGCCGTCGGAGAGAGGAGTTGAGTTTATATTTATTTTCTATCTTGAGAACAGCGACTTTCGAATAGCACACATCCTTGCAGATTTTAGCTCTGCGTTGTAGTTTATAGGCTACGTTAACCGGATCAATCACGAGTACTAACCAGTTCAATATATCAAATCTAGCACGCTGCTCCTGTTGCAGGAAAGTCGCTATCTGTACACCATTTCTAATTTTAACATCGGTATTTTTCAAACACGTCCCGGTTTTACGTAGGTTTACAATGCTCATTCGAAACTGTAGTCACGTTGCCTGTACATAGGCAGAGATACGACATAGCTTACAGTTGAATCACTGAGTTGAATTGGCCAGCTCGTAAAAACAATTTTGCGGTTCATTCCGACAGATGACATTTGGCTTAGGCTAATAGGCCGTGTCATCACCTCGTCCCCCCGTCAAAGCAACAGTTTCAAAGCTTGAATTGCAAACAGATTCTTCCCATCAAATAACAGAAATTAAACCAAGTCATTAGTAGCTCATTTAAGAGGGGTTTGGATTGACTTAATAATAGCCTACCGGTCATTCCGAAGGGAGTAAATAAACTCCAGATGCATCATAGGCCTATCCTAAAAAATATGTCAGGCGAATAAGAATAAAGAAATGACCATGTGTATCGTTGCGCATGCTTTATTATAATGTATGGCAGTAAACCATGTGTGCCTCTGATTTATTGTTGTGGGTCGAGAACAATATTCAGACGTGCCTTGTTTCATTCCAAAACGTGAAAAGTTGGAGTAGCCTCAAGGTTTCTGCCAGAGAACTGAGCATTACTACCAGAAACCTTGCATCAAAATTTTTGAAACAATGGCTGTGAGACTGTTTGACAGGTTTGAAATGGCCAAATCGCGGCTCGCGGCAGTGGCCGAAATTGTCCTCTCCTGTGAGATTGACGCAGGACACTGGAATACTTCCACAGGACAGTCAACAGGACACTCGTGCAGTGCTAGACAGTCAGCAGGACACTCGCGTTTGGCGCAGGACAGTCTGCAGGACACTCGCGTTTGGCGCAGGACACTCGTGTTTGGCGCAGGACAGTCAGCAGGACACTCGCGTTTGGCGCAGGACACTCGTGTTTGGCGCAGGACAGTCAGCAGGACACTCGCGTTTGGCGCAGGAAAGAGAGCAGGATTTTATTGAAATGGAATATGAAAGAAAAGATCCGCACATGCAAACCAAGCTAATGTAATCCTGGGCCTATACTCGTGCAAAAAAAGTGAAAAAAGAAAAGTTGTCTGCACGAAAAAGGAGCGGACTGAAGCATATTTTTGCACTAGTATAATGTGACAATATTATGACGTCTATCTTCTTGCGGAGCCCCTACGGTAGACTGTAAAAAAATGGAAGGCACTATATCCCAATGGGTAAAACCAGAAACGCTTCCACGATAATTTATGAAAGCCTAACCCTTAACCCTTAACCCTAACCCTAACTACCCATGGGTAAGAGCGCTGTCATAAATTATCGTGGTAGCGTTTCTGGTTTCACTCATTGGATGGTTTCACCCATTGGGATATATTGTTTTCCGTAAAAAATAGGCAGTGGCTCCATTAACGGCGCCGTAAACGGTGATTCGGGGCTATATTTACGGCAAGGCGGAGCGGGATTGCGCGGAGGCGTCTCCGGGCTAATCTAAAATGACGAACTCGCGTTTGACAGTTGTAGGAAGCAATTTTGATGATTTAGCCACTGAAATCCAGTCACGAAGGCCAAGCCTGGAGGGGGGTCTGGGGGCCTTCCACAGAAAAAAAAAAAATTTGAACATTAAAGTGCCAAATACGCGTTTTCCTGGCATCTGGGAACAAAATTCAAGGTCTTATAGTTAGCTGAAAAAAGCATTTTTTTCATTAACAATTATCTCTATTTAAGATGTAAGTTTGCACTTGACTCTGCAAAGACAATCAAAACAAAGAGACTTAGGTCCTATTCCGATAGAAAAGGACAAACTGTGAAAATGATCAAAGCATCCATGAGGATACATCATGGATTAAACATTTAAAACACAACACTAAAGTTGTTTTCTTTCATGGAGAATGGTATTTAATTCACTTTGAAGTGAATTTCCTACATGCACATTAGGCATATTCAGTAGGCATGCAGAGGTACAAAATCATCTTCTGGAAATTTTTAATTCTCACTAAATGAGTTGATGAAGAGCATTCTTCGGGGGTATCTATGGGCGTACATATCATTCACTTTGTCATAATCAAGTTTAAGGTCCAGTTGCACTGGCACAAATGTTACTCTAAGATATAGCGCTGTTATCACTACTTAAACAAACGTTATAGCTTGTCTCATAGTTAATCCATATAGGACTGCATACAACAGACAGTGTACAGTTGTCAGAGTTGTATAGTCACTTGCTGTTTTATACATTCAGCTATAGAAACCACTAGTATTGAAGAGGCCTAGATGTCCCGTGTTAAAATATAGCATTTAAACTGTAGTGCAATAAATACTCAGAGGATTAACTTAACTAAAAGTGTCAATATCACAATATAAATGCTTTAATAAAAGTAGAAATCCTGCATTTAAATTAGGAGTGAACTCATCCATAAAACCGTGTTTCAGCTTGGCTTGCTTGTGAATATTCAATAACTGATCCTGGTGTGTCATCTAGTGGTAGAATATTTTAACTGCGTGCATAAATTTGCAGCTTCATGTCTGCTGGCATCAACATCTGTACAGACACCCTGCAGAGCACCGTTGTTCTTGAACGCGCCAAATCCAGATAATCCTTATGATGAATTACATTCATATTTTAATTTGTAACGAGTAACGAAGTGGCCAGTGTCAACGAAACGAAGTGAAAGTATACTTTTTATCTTTTAAATGTAGTAGAGTAAAAGTCAAAACTCAAGTAAAGTACAAATCCTCACAAAAAAAAAAAGCTACTTAAGTAGGCTACGGTTCGTTACTATACACCTCTAACCAACATAAAGTGCGTTAGAACTCTTTTTTTTTTTTTTTTTTTTTTTGACTACCCCTGAAATTTCATTTTTCCGCATGGCAATTTTTCGAGTTTTAAGCCTTGTGTGTCATGTTCAAAAAAGGCTGTCTTCGAAAAAGTCAGTCTGCAGAACTAAACCCGCCATGGACAGTATATCTTAAGCTGCTTGACGGCAGGAGGCACTCACACGGGGGCTTATCACATAGAAGTAATAACTGGTCATGCCATTAACGGGACCTATGCAGGATAAAGCAAAACAGACCCTTACTATTGCTGCACAGGAAAAACGGAAACTTGAAAAAACTATTGCTGCACTGAATAATACTTCGTGCCATTATTTGGTTGAAAATTTAAAAAAAATTACGGTGTCTTTATTTGATGCATTATAGAAAATAATCAATCAAATAAAGACATACTCGTTTTTACTATTTTAATTTTCAGGCAAATGATAGCTATCCATGTGTTCACTTAAAAAGGGGAGGTGGCTTTTAAAAAGTGCTGTCTCGCGGCACACTATAGCAGTGTTCTGCAGTAGTCGAGTAGTGCCCCGTATAATTTGAGCTCTGCGCGGCTGTGGCACTTTCAACAGGACTGGACGATTTGCAGCACACTGCAGTCAAGTCTGATTACTGGTCTAGCTCAAGCACTAGTGAATAAACGGTTTTTATGTTACGCGTCTGTTTTATTGGAAACGGCATCAAAACATTGTGGTAATATTGAACTTTGTATTTTCATAGTAAAAATTATGCCTTCATGCACGCCTAGTGGAATTAATGCAAGAACCTAAGATTATATTTTGCTGCGAGTGTAATAATTTACCTGCACCACTCGCAGCACCTTAGAGTGCTGTGCTGCGACTCGTCGCTGTTTAAAACATATAAAAAATAAACATAAACCCATCACCTCTCTCCGACTGCATGAAAATTTCAATAATAAAACTGTCCTCTCCTGTAAGAAGTACGGAGGACACCGCACAGGACTCAGGACACTGCGCAGGACAGCGCGCAGGACACAAGAAACTGCGCAGGACAGCGCGCAGGACACTGAGCAGGACACAGGAAACTGCGCAGGACAGCGCGCAGGACACATGAAACTGCGCAGGACACTGCGCAGGACAGCGCGCAGGACACAGGACACTGCGCAGGACAGCGAGCAGGACACCGCACAGGACACAGGACAATTTCGGCTCTTACTGCTACTGGCGATTTTCAGTTCTAGCCACGCCGCTGGTGTAAGGTAGCCCATCTGATATAAGCCCCTTAATATCAGCGCTGGGGAAAAAAAAAAAAAAAAAAAAAAAACTTTATGCGTGGCTCAGCATTGTATATTAACAGTAGCTGAACTAAGCTAAAGAACCCCAAGTAATGTCGCGTGATTTCGCCTAGGTTTCCCTATAGAGCTTCTCGTAGTTACGGTAAACACAACCCATTATTTTCAACAAACTCAGAATATTTGTCCACATAGTAGAGGATGTCTTTATTGTTAAAAATATACAAATAATCATTATCGATCATAAATGAATTCAAGGCCTTTTCCTTTGCACGACAGAACTGAGCTCGAAGTTGCGCAGGTTTCCACCGACATTAATGCGCTGCTTTAACGAGTGTTTGTTCAGCAAGAAAAACACTATCGCATGCTTACTGTCGCTTATCTGTGGCTGTCCCGCCAGATTCATAATTTAAAATTATTGAGGTGGTCAATCTCGAATCACTCGCATTGTTTTTAATTTGGTGGAGGTGAGTGAGGTTCCTAACCCGGATTTCCTTTTCCAACGCGTGAATTACAACACGTGAAAAGTCCCGAATGGAATAATGAATCGTCAGCCAATCAGTGTGATCGGAATGAACGCTATAAAGATAATTTATGACTGATGTATGATAATCAAGTATGAACCAAATATGATAGCGAGTGCTGGTGGTGAGTGGGCGATTGGACTTGATGTAGGCATCGGGCAGCCGTGGCGCAAAACTTGAGGTTCGCCACTCTCTCCATTAGGCTTTCGCCAACGTGGCGCTTTGAGGCCAATTTTCGGTCGCCACATGCCACACCACTTCGCCATTGGCGACGTGGCGAGCGGGTAGCGCGCACCCGTGGTTACATCCCAACTTTAATATTTACATTCATTATTGTCAAAGTGCCTCCTTTTAACCACCCCTCAGGACGCAACTTAACACGTTGACTGCCAACTACCTGTAGGGCGGTCAGGCCAGCGCTAGACCTGAAAATTCGGCGCAATTATCCATCCCTTTATTTAAACAATTAGTCCTGGCTAATTCTAGATGGTTTTCCTATATTAAGTTAACTGTTTTCCAATTCAAGAATAATCAAGTGGCAATTGAAGACACGGCTTCTCTCCCCCCATGTCTAACAGCAAATAATGGGCTACATTCAGTACAGAAAAATAATTTAATAATAATTAAGTCTACGCACTGGCACTCAGCAACGTATTTTTTTTTTCCAGCGAGAGCGGCATTTCAGAACTCTTTCAGCAATTAAGGTAATTCTGGTGACAAGTATACGTGGTTTCCTCCGTTTACATTTTCCAGTCTGACAGCCGTCTATTTTTTTTACCGCAAGTTCTGCGTGACCATGCTGCAAAAACAGGTGTGCGATTTGTCGCCAAATTACCTTCATTCGCAAATGAGTTCTGAAATGCGCTTCGCTGGAAAAAAAAAAAAATAAATTAACGTTGCTGAGTGCCAGTGCATAGACCTAATTATAATTAAATTATTTTCTCTACTGAATGTAGCCCATTATTTGTTGTTAGATTGCATGGGGGATAGAAGCCGTGTCTTCAATTGCCACTTGATTATTCTTGAATTGGAAAACGTGCTTATAAAGGAAAACCGTCTAGAATTTGCCAGGACTAATTGCCGTCAATAAAGGGATGGATAATTTTCCCCGAATTTTCAAGTCTAGCGCCGGCCCTGACCCGCCATTACGAATTATCTCGTAGTTGGCAGTCAACGTGTTAACACCCACCTGACACCACTTCTCCCACTTCAAATTTACTCGTGACAAATGAGTGGATGTCTGTGCCCAGTGAAATGTCCGTGCAGCAAAACTACGTATGGTGAACTGTCTATCAATAAAAAATCACTTCATTCTCACATTCATTATGTCAGTCTTTAACAACATCGTGACAATAGGCCTATTATATGTTGGCTGTGCACGTAAAGAATCTTAGAATACTGGCGCGACGATAATTAAACGCGCTTATGAGGCCTCGTTTTCCAACCTCACCATCATGAGACCAGTCCTTTTCCAGCCAGGAAAAAATGCAGATTTTTTTCCCGCTTTTGATTTTACATTTGTTCATAGCAGTAGACTTCTATGACTTCACCAGGCAAGCTACTCTGATTCACCTCAGTGGCGGTGCGAGAACTGGAAATTGGTTGGGCACAGAACATCCCTTTATAACAGCAATTAGTCCTGGCCTGTTATCAATCATTTCCCTGAACACGTTTTCCAATTTTAGTAATAATCCATTGACAATTGAAGACACGGTTCCTCTTCCCACGCGATCTAACGGTGACTAAATAATGGGCTAAATTCAATACAGAAAAATAATTTACTTATAATTAGGTCTATGCTTTATGACAGAAAAACTGCTCTGAAACTTCCGCGTAACCTTTTTGGCACACAAGGCAATGTAACGGATCGTTTAAATTGTTGAAATGAAATAAGAGACCATTTGAAACGCCTTTATGCAATTTTGAATAAGGCTGATTTAAATACTCTAAAGTGCGCGTCCAAACCAATATCGTCTTACTTTAACGGGGAGAGCTAGCAATGCCTGATAGTGTGGAGCGTTTTCGGAGTAAATGCATTGTTAATTTAGAACATAACTGAGGACAAGTTAGGACTAATAATTGTTTTAAAGGGATGATCTGTGCCCACCAAATTTCCCGTTCTGGCTCTGCTAACTGATTCACCTTATAACACAGAGATGTTCACACATTAAAAGCTCAAGTTGTCTAGACCCAAATTTTGGGAGACACTTGACACTGATTCACACAAAACAGTCAATTATCATACCTGTCAAAAAAGCTCAAATTACAGTAAATAAAAGGCACTCTTAATTAACCAAAAAGCATTGAGATTGTAAGATAAAGATGACATAATCATTGATGGTATAATAATCCCTTGAGACTGTAATAATAATTTGAGATAGTTTTTTAGATAGTTGATGCGACCTCATTCCCGAATACATTGTTTATTTCTGAAATAAACACGGGTACGAAAAACAATCCATTACAGGCACACTTCTATGATACCTCAGTACAGACACTCACTAACTCCTACGATCTAACGGGTGTGTTCTCTGCTTGTCCTGATCAGCTCTGATTAGTTCCCATCCCACTGCCTGAGGTCGTAATGGAGCTATCAATGAATCTGGAGCTACCATGCAGGGCTCCCTCGCATCCACGCAGCGTCCCGTGGCTTTTTCAAAATTTCTTGAGGAATTTTCGAATTGTATCATTAATTTCTTCATGACCATAATTACTGATTTAGCTGGCATATTTGTATTAATTTCGAATGACCCCGGATTCCATAGTATTAAGAAAGGTTTTAAGTCTTAGACGCTTAACAAGGCTTGTAGTCTAACAACACTAAGTTACCTCACAGTCCTCACACTCACATCACACCCTGCGTCTTTGCCGGTCAGAGGACTGTAAAATTTCCGGACTTGGTCATCCATTAAGAACGTGCTCTAGTCATGTCTTGCGGATTTTCAGAGCCGTAGTTAGCATACAACTACGACAGGCGGAAGGATAAGTAGTTCCTAATCAACCAGCTAGTAGACTACGTACCAGTTATAGCGTGGCTACTTTCTTCTGGGTCCCTGGTAATTATAAATACACATTTAGCCCAAATTACAACATTTTGATATCTATCTCTTAATAAACATTAGGGGTCGGAAGAAATGTTAGGGATCGGAAGTAGCGATATTTCAGTATCGATCCGCAGACAACTTATGCGCATTTGTCGAGATAGTGTGCTGGCGTGAGAAACGGCATTTCCTGGACAGAGATGCAGGGTAAAACCGCTTTTACACTGGACGCGAAACGAATTTTTCGCGGGACAGATTACATTCAAAGTCAATACAAAGACGCGAATACGCGCCTTTGTATTGACTTTGAATGTAATCTGTCGTGCGATAAATTCGTTTCGCGTCCAGTGTGAAAGCGGCTTAACTGTTCAGCCTGCGATATCTTTTCTTGCCCAGTTTGCATGAAAATTTTAATCGTCACCAGCCAGCTTCAAACCTGGCTGAAGATTTGAGATATGATGGGTCTATCCCGTTTTGAGTTCCCTGGCGTAAATTCTGACAGTATGAGGACAGTAGAAGGAATTTCGAATTGGATCGAATGAAGGTATGAAAAAATAATGTTGTTTTATATTAACTGCTCGCTATCTACCATTTACGAGCTGGAGCTTTCCAGCGGAATTTCTGTGTCGTTAGCTAACCAGCTAATTGTTGCGTAACTGAGGTCAATTTTAGCTGGTTAGCTAGCTGCATTTGCTTGGCTAGAAGAGTGATGGCTAAACATACCTAAATGTGAACATGATTAGTTAATCAAGCAGGGGCTAGTGAAGTGTGATTTATAAACTTATAATTTTAGTGCCATTTAACATAGCTAGCTAAGTTAAATTTAATTTGGCTGTGACGGACGTTAGTTAGTGGTCTTCATGGTCATCGTCAACCGTCTTTGCCACGTTCTCAGACGGTAGAACGATGTTGTTAGATAGAAGGTCTGAACATTACAGTTTTAGGCCTAAGGCTCAAATCAGTTCAAAGTTAACAACTTTTTTAGTCTAGCTCAATAGTCCAGTAACCTTGTAGCAAAGTTAGCTAAATGTTGTAACTTAAAGTTTGGTAACGTTACCTCAAAAAAATTATTGACGCTATCGTGATTGATTTGGTCGATCATAAATTATAACTACCTAGCTATCAATCTAAATTCTTTTAAAATCAACTGTTTTGAGCTGGATTAAGTTAAACCAATTAATTTTAGCAGTCCAACTGCACATTGGGTAGTAATTTTAATGTACTTATCACGAACCTATTTGAGATTTTTAAAGAACGTTATTGAACAGATTTCATTTTACAACATTACAAATATATACATCATATAGAATTTAATTACACAGGCATAGATACAACACACTTAGGTTTTACATGATCATATGAAAATTACAGACCATGTATATTCAGGGTGTTTTCTGACTACCGTTCGTGTGATGTGAAGACTTAACACAGGCCTTGTGCTAGGGCGCCCTCTAGCGACAAAATATGGGATCGTTCGTTTTTTAGTTTGTGTGGACCAAGTTTTAGCTCAGGTAAATTTTTATGTGGATCGTGTTACAGCGGCTAGCCATGACGTCCGCGAGAAGCGTCCATCAGCCTCGTTAGCGCAGTAGGTAGCGCGTCAGTCTCATAATCTGAAGGTCGTGAGTTCGATCCTCACACGGGGCATCGATTTTGGTTATCTGGCTATATGGGCATCCTCGGCTCGTGCCCCTATTATGCCTGGGAATTAATGGACAAGGCATGATTTGTAGCATCCGCTTACAGTGAAATTGACTACTTGCTGCTTATCCGGGTCTGTGATAATAGAGCCCTTTAGTAGCGATTTAACGTCATTGTCCCTGGAGAGTGTAATCCCGTAGGTTTTCATTTTAACCCGAATTTGGAATACTCGGCTTCACTAATTAGTAGTTACATAAATCAGTAATATACATCAGGCTACTGAATTAGGTCTGCACGGGTGCTTGTTTTTCCTAACCGAGCTGTGGTACCGCTCCGCTCTGAGCCACAATTCAGCCAATCAGATCGTACCTAACTGGAATTGTAAACCAATCAGATTGTACGTAACTAGAATTTTCCCCCTGACTTGGTTATGAAAAATAATTTGGCTCCCTGGAGTCGGGTTGGTTACCGCTGCTCTTGTCCCTCGTAAAATCTTTAAAATATATATATCTCGGTCACTTTTGGCTTTCTTTATTGTGCACTAAGGTTTATTTTTCTGTTTATTAATTTTGATTTGGTTAAGCTTGTTTACTAAAATATCAAATCATGTGACTTAAAATACGCATTTTGAGGGCTGCGCCTTGGTGGCAATTACATGTTCTCCTTCTGGTCCGCTATTGATAGAAGCGCTTTTATTTTAACGGTAGATGGCGCACAAGCACTTCTGCTTTTCGACTGTGGTAAATCGGAAGTGGCTAACTAGTACAAGCTGCGTTATGTATGAAAGTCACTTCAGTTATCGTCTTTACTGTTCAGAACACATTACTGATAGTTAAGCTAAAAGCATTGTACAGGATTTTATTTTGTGTTTGTGTGAATCCTGTTAAAGATGACGTTTGAAGCCCCGGGGACCACTGGGAATTTTTTCAGTTCATTCAGTACAAGTGTCCGAGGCCTCGTTGGCGCAGTAGGCAGCGCGTCAGTCTCATAATCTGAAGGTCGTGAGTTCGAGCCTCACACGGGGCAGTGTTTTTGGCTCACTGTTTATTTATTTTATGCTTCATATTTGGCTTGTCATTAGTGGACTGGACGTGATCTGCACCTTAGCGTCCTCTAGTGGAGATTGTGCTTAATTGGCTTGCGTTTTCATGGACCATAGTGTCCTCTAGTGGCGAGCTTGGGTGCTTGCTGACTCTTTTGGTTTGCATTTGCTGTTTGGCTGCCGGCGATTTCGCCGATCACTCAGTCCTCTTCCGCCGGCTACTGACGAATTTAAGGCGAGAATCGACGGTTATATTTCGAGATAGACTTTTCCGTTGGGCGGTTTACTTTCTGTTCGCCGTATTGACACGTTGTTCTAAGCCGCACTGTGATCAATCGAGGACAGTTTCAACATTGGCCCATGAGCAATAATGAAGTAAACGCTCATATTAGTCACATCGATCGACCGCATAATTCCCCAAAGTTAGCCCTGGACACTCGCAGCCACTAACGTATTAAATTACCGGCTGTTTCAAGTAAATCTTCAGGGTTTTGAATCAACTCTCTATGTCCCAAAGAAAACCGGCGTGGAAACATGGGTAATTTAATAAACTGTGAACGCATTGTGGCTGCGGATGTGCCATTGCGTTCTTCACATATAATCCGTGACCAAGCATTAATTTGCTCATTTGCCAAACTAATATAACGACTAGTAAATTGGTTTTTAGCCTGAATTTCTATTCATTTCATCAAAAAGTTATCATGCGTTTTATGTTATGAGGAAATAAAACGTCAGTTGCCTTTCGAATATTCTGCATCCCAGAGCTTGTGAGAGGGCACATATTTAGCTGGGTCAGGGATGCAACTTAAGCCGTTTGCGCCAATGTAATTTGATACGCTTGAGATATTGTTGAGACACTGATTCGATACGCTCAACTGTGACATTTGGTACATAAAGTGGTTGATAAGGAACATGTTAATGCTTTTGTGTTTAACTGTGAGTTTAACTTTTTGTGTTTAACCATGAGTGTTGCAGTTTCATCACAGCTTCAGTAAAACAAACAAGAATGTAAAATGCTTCAATTTTTCATTTATCCAATGTTATCATATGCCAATTAACATTGTGCTGGATGAGTTTACATATTGTGGCCGTTCATTCCAAAAAAGGGTGTCAGTAAAGCCTTCAGTTTTCACCTGAAAAAGCACCAAATTGATGCATTTAGTGGTCAGAAATTGTCAAAATTTTTCATCCTAGGGGAGCATCCCTTGCACCCCCTACAATGGCCATGCACCAAATTCTGTGGGAAATGCAGCATTTCACATCACTTTCCATCCTATTGTGAAATACTGCTCTTACTATACTGAAAGATATGTTGCATTTAATCTCTGTTCAAAATGCTGCTGAATATACTGTTGGATGGGCTGATTCTGGCAGGAATCCTCTGGAAAGTGTCCAGTAATTGTTAAAGTGTAAAATTTAAGCTACCCACTAAATGGAGTTCATTTACTTGATGAATAAACTTTTTGTTTTTGTTGCTGTTTTGGGTTTATGGTCGATCACAGCATTTTTTTGTTGCAGTTTTGTCCAGGTGTAAATAAGGACGCTTTATTGTCCCCGGCCGCCGCGGTAGCGAGCAGAGTGGGGGACATAGTATTCAGCTCCGTCCGGCCGTCCGTCACGTCCCGTTTGTTCTGAACGCGATATCTCAAGAATGGTTTGACTGATTCCATTCATCTTTGGTGTCAAGGTGTATTGGTGTGATACACCGACCCCAGTCGATTCCGTGACCTTGGCATTATTCCAAGGTCATTACGACCATTTGACCGTGAAATACCTTGTCAACATGATTCTCAAGGTCATTTGACCGATTCCATTTGACCACTTACAAATACCTTGTCAACATGATATGTCCCAAGGATATCGGTTTGACCGATCCCATTCATATTTGGTGTCAAGGTGTATTGGGGCCGGGGGACATAGTATTCAGCTCCGTCAGTCCATCCGTCTGGCCATCCGTCCGTCACATCCCGTTTGTTGCGAACGCAATATCTCAAGAACGCTTTGACTGATTTTATTCATCTTTGGCTTTAATGTGTATATGTGTGATACGCCGACCCCAGTTGATTTCCGTCACCTGGCGGGGGACATGGCCACGCGTAGTGGCAACACTTGTTTATAAAAAGTTTAAGATCACACAGAAGTGGTAGGTCTGTGCTGGGGAAGTTTTATTGGTTGCACTGTCCATTTAACATGTTTACAACTCGTACTCATCTTCACTTTGGGGTCATGAGCCTCTAATCTTTAGCTCAACAATCATATTTGGTACAAATAAAATGAGGAATGTTTTTGCAAAAAAAAATGTTATCTGTTGTGCCGGTTACGCCAGGGTTTGTGACCGTTTTTGATCAACTTGCTAGTCTGTCCCTCAAAATCATGTGAAATCATAAATCTGCTGGTGTAATACTGTAATTTTATACAATAGTTGCCTTATTTTTATTGCCTAATAACAGGGTTCCCCCTGGGTTCTGAAAAATATTCTTCACTTTCTCCCTCGAGGAATAAAGTCCAAAAAATATTCTTCACTTCAAGCATATCAAATTACATTGGTGCAAATGGCGCAAGTTTGCTTTCCCCTCAGGCCTTGAAAATAATTCCTGGAGAATGTGCCGCACGAAGGTCCCTGTCGATAAGCTGCCGTTCTGTGATAGTTGTGGAATTGTGATTTTTTTTTTTTTTTTATGGTCATGCAGATGCTGTGGGAATTAAGTAGGTGAACTTAAAATCCATCTTTCTGGACACAGTTTACCTTGAGCACCATCATTCACTGGACGATGACATATTTATATCCCCGAAATATGAGTTTCGGGTATATCATGGTTTCGCCCCACCCACCGCCGCCGCCGTGTCCGCAAATTTTAGCCGTTAGCACGATAACTCATAAAATACTTGACAATGGCTTCTCTTTTTTTAGCACATGGGTAGATATGGTAGAGAGGATGAACTGATTAGATTTTGGGCAAGTTTGCACTCCTAGGTTTGCCACCAGGTGGCGCTATATATTGAAAGAAATCAGTTTTTTGACCATATCTCTGGAACAATTACTTGCACAGACCTCAAATTTGCCTCATATTGTAGGTCTAGTAAAGGGGAATCTAATAAAGGGGGCTTTGAGGATTGGGGAATTTCAGGGATATACCCCAAGCTGTCGGCCGCCGACAGCGTAGGCCTAGTTTTGATGTATAGGTCTGTTGGTCAAGTCATTCACTGGATCTGAATCCAACTTAACATGCATTTTGGATGCAGAAGAGGAGACTGGAGGCAAAATACCTTGGAACGAGCCGGAACTGAGGGGCAGTCTGACAAGGAAAAGGTAGAATATGACCAGGAATGGTACCAAGTGTCTGGTGATGTCCAGGGGCCGCAGTGGTCAAGCAGATATTGCTTGGAGAGCATAAGTGATCAAATATTAGAGTTCGTTTGATATGGAGGAAAAAACTCCCTCAAAGCATGCAGAACAGAAGTGAATCACCAGATGGGGTTGAGTCACAAAACAAATACTTCTAACGAATATATTAAGTTGTATGAAATTGTAGAAAATCAACAGCAAAACTCTTGGCTATGTTTGTTGGTGAAAGTAAGAACATTTCCATGTTTGAATTGTGTTAACAAATATAATCCCTGGTAATTAAGTGTTACTATATGTGACTAATTATCCCTCCCTTTGATGTGGATGAGGATATAGGACTGAGTGTTGTACTTCAGTATTCAGATGTTGCTCTGTTTGAGAGGGGTAGAATTATTAGCCTGCATCAAACAAAGAACACTACTAAGCAGATTGCTGAAACTGCTAAAATTGTGGTAAGAACTGTCCAACGTTTTATTGAGAACTGGAATGATGGTGCTAAACCATCTTTGAGGGGGAGATGTGGTTGAAAAAAATCCTGAATGATCGTGATCAGAGATAACGTGAACGTTTGGTGAAAAAAATCGTAGAAAATCCGCAGTAGAACTCACGGCTATGTTTATAAGTGAAAGTAAGAACATTTCCGCATGTTTGAATTGTATTGAGAAATATTTTCCTTGGTAATTATTTGGAACTATGTGTTACTAATTATCCCTCCCCTTGATGTGGCTGAGGATATTGGAATGAGTGTTGGAATTCAGCGTGTCCGTCTTTCCGTCCGTCATGCTTATTTCAATGCCAGAACTCATGTACCGTTCAATATTTCTCGACGAAATATCATAAATGGGTACATCTTATCGTGTAGATGTGCCTTTTCTTACTTTCATCCGTCCTTTAGTTCGTCTGTCCGTCCCTACACTGCGTTTGTTTCCAGTCCAGATATCAGCCTTCCCATGGCAAGGGATTTGAGTATTTTGCGCTTTTTTCAGTTCATGCGACCGTTGATTATGCGAGCGAAAAGTGCATTTTTGGCCTCGTTAGCGCAGTAGGTAGCGCGTCAGTCTCATAATCTGAAGGTCGTGAGTTCAATCCTCACACGGGCATGGAGTTTTACTTCACGTGGATAACTGGGCAATGCCAACTTGTAACTGACATTCGCCTGGAAATTATTGGGCCGTAGCATCCTCTTGCTTTTGTGAATATGCTTGTAGGTATAGCTCATGCGAGACATGCTGATATTACTCTGCCTGGCCAATAAAAGTTACCAACTATACTAAAATAAGCAAATAGGAAAGAGCCTTCAATTGAATAATCACTGCAGTGATTAATGTTTCAGCTAGCAACAAGTTTTTTTTTTTTTTCCCTAACTGATGCAGTGAGTTGCCTCTTATTTCTGGAACAACCATGCTGGACGACATATCTGATATTCATGGAAAAGAGGTTACTCTGTTTCAGTGGGGTCATATTATTGCCTTGCATCAAGCAATGAAAAGTCCTTTGGAGATATCTTAAACTGCTAAAATCAGGTTAAGAACCGTCCAACGTATTATTGAGAAGGGGAATGATGGGGTGAACCATTATGTTTGAGGAAGAAATTTGGTCTGAAAAAAATCTTGGAAGGATCGTGATCAATGGTCACATGAACGTTTGGTTAAATCAAATCGTAGAAAGTCAACCGTAGAACTCACAGCTTTGTTTATTATTGAAAGAACATCCCATTTTTAATTGTACTGTGAAATATTTTCCTTGGTAATTATTTGGAACTATGTGTTACTAATTATCCCTCCCCTTGATGTGGCTGAGGATATTGGAATGAGTGTTGGAATTCAGCGAGTCCGTCTTTCTGTCCGTCATGCTTATTTCAATGCCAGAACTCCTGTACCGTTCAATATTTCTCGACGAAATATCATAAATGGATACATCTTATCGTGTAGATGTGCCTTTTCTTACTTTCGTCCGTCCTTTAGTTCGTCTGTCCGTCCCTACACTGCGTTTTGTTTCCAGTCCAGATATCAGCCTTCCCATGGCAAGGGATTTGAGTATTTTGCGCTTTTTTCAGTTCATGCGACGGTTGATTATGCAAGCGAAAAGTGTATTCTCGGCCTCGGTAGCGCGTCAGTCTCATAATCTGCAGGTCGTGAGTTCAATCCTCACATGGGGTATGGAGTTTTACTTCACGTGGATGACTGGGCAATGCCAACTCATAACTGACATTCGCCTGGAAATTATTGGGCCGTGGCATCCTCTTGCTTTTGTGAATATGTTTGTAGGTATAGCTCATGTGAGACATGCTGATATTACTCTGCCTGGCCAATAAAAGTTACCAACTATACTAAAATAAACAAATAGGAAAGAGCCTTCAATTGAATAATAACTGCAGTGATTAATGTTTCAGCTAGCAACAAGTTTTTTTTTTCCCCTAACTGATGCAGTGAGTTACCTCTTATTTCTGGAACAACCATGCTGGACGACGTATCTGATATTCATGGAAAAGAGGTTACTCTGTTTCAGTGGGGTCAAATTATCGCCCTGCATCAAGCAAAGAAAAGTCCTTAGGAAATATCTGAAACTGCTAAAATCAGCTTAAGAACCGTCCAACGTATTATTGAGAAGGGGAATGATGGGGTGAACCATTATGTTTGAGGAAGAAATTTAGTTGGAAAAAAATCTTGGAAGGATCGTGATCAATGGTCACAAGAACGTTTGATGAAATCAAATCGTAGAAAGTCAACAGTAGAACTCACAGCTATGTTTATTATTGAAAGAACATCTCCTCATTTTGAATTGTATTGTGAAATATTTTCCTTGGTAATTATTTGGAACTATGTGTTACTAATTATTCCTCCCCTTGATGTAGCTGAGGATGTTGGAATGAGTGTTGGACTTCAGCGTGTCCGTCTTTCCGTCCGTCATGCTTATTTCAAAGCCAGAACTCCTGTACCATTCAATATTTCTCGATGGAATATCGTAAATGGATACATCTTATCGTGTAGATGTGACTTTTCTTACTCTCGTCCGTCTTTTAGTTCGTCTGTCCGTCCTTACACTGCGTTTTGTTTCCAGTCCAGATACCAGCCTTCCCATGGCAAGGGATTTCAGTATTTTGCGCTTTTTTCAGTTCATGTGACGGTTGATTATGCGAGTGGTAATTACATTTTTGACCTCGTTAACGCAGCCGATAACTCGTCAGTATCGTAACCTAAAGGTCGTGAGTTCAATCCTCACATAAAGCATGGATTTTTACTTCACGTGGGTAACTGGGCAGTGCCAACTCAGAACTGACATTCGCCTGGAAATTATTGGGCCGTAGCATCCTCTTGCTTTTGTGAATATGCTTGTGGGTATAGCTCATGCGAGACATGCTGATATTACTCTGCGTGGCCAAAAAAAGTCACCAACTATACTAAAATAAGCAAATAGGAAAGAGCCTTCAATTGAATAATAACTGCAGTGATCAATGTTTCAGCTAGCAACAATTTTTTTTTTTCCCTAACTGATGCAGTGAGTTGCCTCTTTTTTCTGGAACAACCATGCTGGACGACATATCTGATATTCATGTAAAAGAGGTTACTCTGTTTCAGTGGGGTCAAATTATTGCCCTGCATCAAGCAATGAAAAGTCCTTAGGAGATATCTGAAACTGCTAAAATCAGGTTAAGAACCGTCCAACGTATTATTGAGAAGGGGAATGATGGGGTGAACCATTATGTTTGAGGAAGAAATTTGGTCGGAAAAAAATCTTGGAAGGATCGTGATCAATGGTCACATGAACGTTTGGTTAAATCAAATCGTAGAAAGTCAACAGTAGAACTCACAGCTTTGTTTATTATTGAAAGAACATCTCCTCATTTTGAATTGTATTGTGAAATATTTTCCTTGGTAATTATTTGGAACTATGTGTTACTAATTATCCCTCCCCTTGATGAGGCTGAGGATATTGGAATGAGTGTTGTACTTCATCGTGTCCGTCTTTCCGTCCGTCATGCTTATTTCAATGCCAGAACTCCTGTACCGTTCAATATTTCTCGACGAATTATCGTAAATGGATACATCTTATCGTGTAGATGTGCCTTTTCTTACTTTCTTTCGTCCTTTAGTTCGTCTGTCCGTCCTTACACTGCGTTTTGTTTCCAGTCCAGATATCGGCCTTCCCATGGCATGGGATTTCAGTATTTTGCGCTTTTTTTCAGCTCATGTGACGGTTGATTATGCGAGCGGAAAGTGCATTTTTGGCCTCGTTAACGCAGTCGGTAGCTCGTCAGTATTGTAACCTAAAGGTCGTGAGTTCAATCCTCACACGGAGCATGGATTTTTACTTCACGTGGGTAACTGGGCAGTGCCAACTCATAACTGACATTCGCCTGGAAATTATTGGGCCGTAGCATCCTCTTGCTTTTGTGAATATGCTTGTAGGTATGGCTCATGCGAGACATGCTGATATTACACTGCCTGTCCAAAACATGGCACCAACTATACTAAAATAAGCAAATAGGAAAGAGCCTTCAATTGAATAATAACTGCAGTGATTAATGTTTCAGCTAGCAGCAAGTTTTTTTTTTCCCCCTAACTGACGCAGTGAGTTGTCTCTTATTTGGAACAACCATGCTGGACGACATATCTGATATTCATGGAAAAGAGGTTACTCTGTTTCAGTGGGGTCAAATTATTGCCCTGCATCAAGCAATGAAAACTCCTTAGGAGATATCTGAAACTGCTAAAATCAGCTTAAGAACCGTCCAACATATTATTGAGAAGGGGAATGATGGGGTGAACCATTATGTTTGAGGAAGAAATTTGGTCGGAAAAAAAATCTTTGAATTATCGTGATCAATGGTCACATGAACGTTTGGTTAAATCTAATTGTAGAAAGTCAACAGTAGAACTCACAGCTATGTTTATTATTGAAAGAACATCTCCTCATTTTGAATTGTATTGTGAAATATTTTCCTTGTTAATTATTTGGCACTATGTGTTACTAATTATCCCTGCCCTTGATGTGGCTGAAGATATAGGAATGAGTGTTGGACTTCAGCGTGTCCGTCTGTCCGTCCGTCATGCTTATTTCCATGCCAGAACTCCTGTACCGTTCAATATTTCTGGACGAAATGTCATAAATGTATACATCTTATCGTGTAGATGTGCCTTTTCTTACTTTCGTCCGTCCTTAAGTCCGTCTGTCCATCCCTACACTGTGTTTTGTTTCCAGTCCAGATATCAGCCTTCCTATGGCAAGGGATTCAAGCATTTTGCACTTTCTTCAGTTTAGGCGACGGTTGATTATGCGAGTGGGCAATACACTTTTTGCCTTTTTAGTGCAGTAGGTAGCAGGACAGTCTCATAATCTGAAGGTTGTCATTTCCATCCTCACACGAGGCATGGATTTTACTTCACCTGGATAACTGTGCAGTACCAGCTCATAACTCAGGCTCACCTGGATATTATTGGGCCGTGGCATGCTCTTGCATTTGTGAATTTGCTTGTTGATATGGCTCATGCAAGACATGCTAATATTACTCTGCCTGGCCAAAAAAAGTCACCAAGTATACTAAAAGAAGCAAATAGGAAAGAGCCTTCAATTGGATAACAACTGCAGTAAGTAATGTTTCAGCTAGCAACAAGTTTTTTTCCCCTAACTAATGCAGTGAGTTGCTACTCATTTCTGAAACAATTGGACGACATAGCCGATATTCTTGGAAAAGATGTTACTCTGTTTCAAGAGGGTTCAAATTATTGCCCTGCATCAAGCAAAGAACACTACTAAGGAGATTGCTGAAACTGCAAAAATTGGGTTAAGAACTGTCCAACGTTTTATTGAGAAAATAAGGCACCACCTAGATTTAAATAAGAAAATAGGTAACAGCCTTCTTTTGGATAATTTCTGCAGTGATTAATATGTTTCAGCTAGCAGCAAGTTATTTTCCCCTAACTGATGCAGTGAGTAGCTTCTTCTTTCTGGAACAACCATGCAGGACGACATATCTGATATTCATAGAAAAGAGGTTACTCTGTTTCAGAGGGGTCCAATTATTGCCCTGCATCAAGCAATGAAAACTACTGAGAAGATTTCTGAAACTGCTAAAATTGGGTTAAGAACTGTCCAACATATTATTGAGAACTGGAATGATGGGGTGAACCACCATGTTTGAGGAGGAAATTTGGTCGGAAAAAAATTTTATAAGGATCGTGATCAATGATCACATGAACTTTTGGTTAAATCAAATTGTACAAACTCAACAGTACAACTCACAGCTTTTATTGACAGAACATTTCCTCATTTTGAATTGTATTGCGAAATATTTTCCTTGGTAATTATTTGGAACTATGTGTTACTAATTATCCCTCCCCTTGATGTGGATGAGGATATTGGAATGAGTGTTGTACTTCAGCGTGTCCGTCTGTCCGTCCGTCACGCTTTTTCCATGCTAGAACTCCGATACCGTTCAATATTTCTCAATGAAATGTCATTAATGGATACATCTTATCGTGTAGATGTCCCTTCTCTTTCTTTCGTCCATCCATCAGTCCATTTGTCCGTCCCTGCAGTGCGTTTTTTTTTCCAGTCCAGATATCAGCCTTCCTTTGGCAAGGGATTTGAGTATTTTGCGCTTTTTCCAGTTTAGGTGACGGTCGATCAAGCGAGTGGGAAATGCAGTTTTAGCCTCGTTAGTGCAGTAGGTAGTGCGTCAGCGTCATAATCTGAATGTCATGAGTTGGATCCTCACAAGAGGCATTTATTTTTAGGCTTGTTGATTTGACTCATGCAAGACATTCAAATCCTATTTTTGTTATCTAATTGTTATACTGTGCTCGCACTAGGGAAAAAATATGTGTAGCCACTGTGGCTAAAGTCAGAAAAAATTGTTTAGCCACAAGTAGCCACAATGTTGGTGCTCTGCACATAAAATTTTGTTAAGAAGAAATGTCATGTGTAGGTTCCACATCTGTCCTCTGAAAAATAGTAATAATAATAAGAAGAATAATATCATGACATTCATGTACAAGTTCCCGCACGTGTGCCATGTTTGCACATAAAATTTCTAGTAAATTCCTAAGACTTGCAAATTAATAAAAATGCAAGAGGGGCATCATCATATAATTTAACAGGCATTTTTTGCTTACCATTACTTCTGTAAGAATTTGTATGCATAAAATTACCTTATTTTGTATAATATCTCATCCCAGTCTTCTGTTATAACTTCTAAATATTCGATCATTCATCTACACATGTGGACTTGTCGCACGCCATGGAGGAAATGGAGCGAATGAGACAAAGATACCGCGCTCTTCTGATTGGACAAAATGTTCACAAATGCTGAGGTCAAGCTGCTGGATAGCCCACTTGGTTAAAGCATGGCATTGCGGAGCAGAAGTGACTATCACGGAGCGGGTTCAAGCCCCGGTCGTACCAACTGGCAGTGGTCGGCAGCTTTTTCAGAAGTAGCACTCAATTGGCCAATGCGCTACAAGGATGCAAATTGGGAAGGGTAATTTAAGTTGCTTTGTTCGTTGCTTAGGCGCCTCCTGTTGGCCAGACAGGCGCTCGTCAGGAAGATTCTAAGCTTGTTCATGTTCGGGTATCCTCCGCCCTCGTTCTGATCTTGCGAAGATTCAACCGTTGAGTGTATAAGAAGCAGTGGCTGACAGGCGCGTGCTTTGGAGGAGAGCCGCGAACTGTCTTCACTCTCCTGAGTTGGCAACAGGGGGTCGCATCTGTGAAAGCCTTGTACATAGTTCTCTAATAGGACATTCCAGATTCGGGTGGGATTGGAGATGCCAAATTTAAAAAAAAAAAAAATGCTGTGGTCGGGTGTACTTGGATGCACTCTTCCGAAAAGGAGGCGCATTTGCTTTTCCTTGTTTTTTGCTCAAAGAAAAGCTGCAAAAAAAATTTTCAGTAGACTTTAGCTTCGCCACAGTGGCTAAACAGGCTAAAAAAAGCCATCGCCATACAGAATATGGCTGTGCCTATGGCGATGTGGCGATTGGCTAGCGCAAGCACAGTTATACAAGAACAAAATATCACTGCTGAGGGTAGGTCATTTTACTCATGGCTAGGTATGTCAATGGGGCAAGATCAAATTCATATAGCAAACAGACTCAAAACAAGCTTACATTTTGCACTTGGAAGATAAAAAAACAAGTGTCATTATAAGACTGACAACACTTGCCTTTTTGCAGAGTTCACTCAGAACTGTGAGGACACGATCTGTCTGTGCCGAGGAACAGGATCCAGTATCTGCGGAACGGAATCTGAGCTGTCTGAACATTGCGTGGTCATATCCCATTGCGGAACGGATGGAGGGCCACATCACTACCAGAGATAAAAAGACTTTTGGTCCATAATTACAGGGCTCACAGCTGAGAGCACTTTATGAATCTGAGTACTTCATGTCTTGGCTTTTGCCGTGTAGACCTACGATTGGGGCCTACTGTGTGGGTATTCAGGCCATGAAAGCATGTTATTTTATGGTATATGTTATTTTACAGCTGTTTCAAGTTAAGACACTTTCTAAAAAATTCATCTTTAAAAGCACTTGTAACAATTTCAATCGTGACTTCAGGCTGTGGAAAGGAGGAGGACCCTGATGGGTTTTAATGACATCTGAAGCAGGGCAAGGGCTAGAGGCCCTGTATCTGTAGGTGTTGTGTGTGCATGGCGTGTGTATGTGTGTACGCGCTAAGGGGGATTCACTTTAAATGATTCCATGTGTTGACCAAACTTCTGGGACCAGCTGTGCAGTTTCCATGGAAATGCAGACCCCACAAAGACTGCATTCAGGATGGGGCCTGGAGTGGGGGGTAATGCCCGTGCTGGACAATGGGGGGGGGGGGAATTACCCAGCAGCACTTTCACCACAGCTGATAAGCACAGCACTGCTCTACTCTGAATAAACTAATAACACTAATGCAGCCCCAGACCAAGACAAACACTGATTTTCCAACATGGTGCTGATATCAGTCATGATGGTCCTTCTTTTCTTTGACCCTAGGAGCACAATGTCTATTTAAAAAAAAAAAATAAATTAACGGTGAACTCAGACCACAGCATTCCTTCCACTTCACTTCAGTCCATTTTATATGAGCTGGAGCCCAGAGAAGTCAGTGGCGCTTCAAGATGGGGTTGATATATAATCATAATAATAATAATAATAAAACATTTTTATTTATATAGTGCCTTTCAGGACACTCAAGGACACTGAACAAGATTAAATGAAAAAAATAAGATCACAATCAAATATCCACACAAACAGTTAAAAAGAATGTGCCAGTCTGAGCAGATGCGTCTTTTAGCGTGATTTGAAGATTTGGATTGAGTCAATGTTTCTGAGATCAGGAGGGAGGGAATTCCAGAGGCAGGGGGCAGAGCGGCTGGAGGCTCGGGAACCAAAGGTTGACAGACGGGCAGAGGGAACAGTGAGATGAATCCAAAAAGAAGATCTGAGAGTGTGAAAAGGTGTGTTCATGTGAAGCAGATCAGAGATATATGAGGGAGCGAGGTTGTGAATGGCTTTGAAAGTAAGTGGAAGAATTTTAAAACCAATGCAGTAATGGATAGAGAGCCACTGGAGATGTTGTAGAACAGGGGTGATGCAATGATTGGATGGGATTCTGGAGATGATGCGGGCAGCGGCACTCTGGACTAGTTGAAGTTTAAGGAGAGATTTATGTGGAAGACCGAAGAGAAGTGAGTTGCAATAATCAAGACAGGAAGTAACACGAGATGGATAAGAATAGCGGTGGTGTTAGGCGTGATGGATGGGCGGAGGCGATTAATGATGGCAGGTGGAAGTTCGCAGTCCAGTGAACATGATTGATTTGAGCATGAAGAGACAGAGGTGAATCGAGGATGACACCCAGACTCTTAAACTGAGGGGAAGGGGAAATCGAAGATTGATCGACAGTGGGAGAAGAAGTACCAGAGCTGGATAGGGTAGATATAGTGCCAATTAGTAAAATTTCAGTTTTATCACTGTTAAGTTTGAGAAAGTTGACCGAGAACCAGGATTTGATTTCATGTAGACAGTCACGGGGGATGGTAGGCGGGAGGTTGGAGTTTGGTTTGGTTGAGAGTTAGAGCTGGGCGTCATCCGCATAATAATGAAAATTAATGTTGAATTTGCAGAAAATATGGCTAAGAGGTAAGTTGATGAGGAAAAGAAGGGGACCCGGGACAGACCCCAGGGGAATGCCTGAGGAAACCGGAAAAGGTTGTGATTTGAAAGAATGGAGTTGAATGAGCTGAGTGCAGCTGGCAAGATATGATTTAAACCATTGGTCTTCAAAGTCGTTCCTGGGGACCCACTGTATATGCTGGTTTTTACTCCAACCACAGTTGTAATTGCAGGATTTTAACAAGCTGCTAATTTGTCTTAAGTGTTTTTAATGTTTAGAGCAGGTATTTGCCCTCTTAACTCACAAGTTAACAGAAACATCTTTGTTTGCCATCAAGAATAAAAAAAATACCATACCCACATTGTGATGCATCAGAAATAACGTCATAAAATGAGAGAAAACCAAGTAACCAATCAAATTAAAGATGTAGTTGACTCCTAATTGGTGAAAACTAATTTGCACATCATGACAAATTTATTTGACAAGAAAATGGTAAAGAGTCAAACCAGTTTTGTGTTATGTTAATCTAATTAAGTTCACCTGAAGTTTTTTGAAAGAACTTAAAACAGTTGTGTCCAGCAGCCTAATTTGGGGTTTACTGATTTCCTCAGTGTCTAATTTGATCTGTTTGAAATGTTATATTGCTTGAAATTTCTAGCAGTATAGAAATAAACACACTATCTTCTGGGGTATGTTATTCTTCATAGCAGGTATGGATGTTTCTATGTAACATTTGGCTAAAGTGAGTAATTAACAACTCTAAACATGAAAAACACCTAGTTAAGACATTAACAGCTTGTTAAAATCCTGCGATTACAATTGTGGTTGGAACAAAAACCAGCATACACAGTGGGTCCCCAGGAACGACGTTGAAGACCACTGATTTAAACCATTGAAGGGGTGTGTCTGAAATACCAATAGAAGACAGTCAATCAATGAGAATATTGTGGGAAATGGTATCAAACGCGCTCGGGTCAAGAAGGATGAGAATTGATAATCGTCTAGAATCTGCTGCCATGATGAGATTGTTAGTGATTTTGACTATAGGGCAGTTTCTGTGCTATAGAGGGGATGGAAACCAGACTAGAATTGTTCGTACAGATTATTGTTGGATAGGTGAAAATGGAGCTGAGAGGCAACTATTTTTTGGAGAATTTTGGACAGTAAAGGTAGATTTGAAATATGGCGGAGGTTATTGAAATTGTTAGGGTCAGTACCATGTTTACTCTTGGCCTACTCTATTTGTTGTGGAGTCTGCGTGCGTTTGCAAATTCTTCAAACATTTTATTATCTGAAACTGTGGACCAGATTCACTTCAAATTTGGTATGGAGCTTCCGTGGGACAATGTTCACAAAAACTGCTCACAGTTTTGAAAAATACTGTGTTTACAAATTTTAATGATTTTTTTTTTTATTTCATCCGAAATTTTGAAAATATTCTTTTCCAAAACTAGGGGCCAGATTCACATCAAATTTGGCATGGAGCTTCCTTGGGACAATGTCTACAAAGACCGTTCACAGTTTTGAAAAATATTGTTCCTTTCATTATTTTTTTTTGTTTTTTTTTTTTTTTCCATCTGAAACTTCAAAGATCTTTTCTGAAAATACTGGCCAGATTCACTTCAAATTTGGTATGGAGCGTCCTCGGGACAATGTCACTTCAGTGCATGATTGTCAGGAGCTGTGGTGGATATAAATCATGGCAATGGTGTCCAAATTTATAGAATCTCAAACTAATTTTCATGAGTTTTTTTTTTTTTTTTTTTTAGTCATCATTCAAATATACAGTTAATTTCATGTAATGCTGGTGAGCTACTGGGCCATTGGTCCTATTTTTGTAATAAATATGGAGAAGTGTCATAGAAGTGTCATTTTATTTACAATTTCAGTTGTGCTGAACATCTTGGTACAGTTTTTGTAAATTGACGGCATTCATAGATTAGCATGCTAGCTAACGTTAGTTCTGTCACGTTAGAGTACTGTTTTAAATAGCCAGCTATCTGCGAAGCGTTGGCATTAGTTAGCTTGCTCCAAGTTAAAATTACTTCTTAATTTTTCATTTGAAACTTGTATACTGTATACGCGGTTAATTCTTGCTTCGAAAATTAGTCTCGGCTAGCTGCTTATCCAGTATATTGATACGAAGTGTTTAACATTAGCTTGTCAACTTTTGCAGGCTAAAACATTCACAACTGCTATGCAAACGTTGGTTTTTTTTTTTTTTTTTTTTTAAAAAGCTAGCTAAATTATCTAACCTTTCCACATTAGGTAACTTAGGAGTACGCTATATTAGAAAATCAACAACTTTAGGTTTGGAACAAAGCGTGCATAGGAATATACACTACAGGCCAAAAGTTTGGGGCCGCCCTCAGACTTAAAAAAAAAAAAATCACACATCAACTGTTCTTTCCTTGTTTTTTGCACATGAAATGACTTCAGTGCATAAAATATAGGAAGCCAATAGGTTTTGGGTGAATTCCAGACCTCAGACCACATTTTAAAGCTGTCTTGACTGATTGATCACTGACCACAGTGTTTTATAATTGAGTTCCATTGCCTTTGTGTTACATGATTTTATGTCACTAGGACGTGAACAATTTTATGTAACAAGAAGGCATGCTGTTTAAATGCCTTCCCCAAAACCAAGGGGTCACATTGCACTTGGTGCATCATTAAAAATCTGAGGGTGGCCCCAAACTTTTGGCCTGTAGTGTATAAAACAACTTATTGATTGGTGCTGTGGTCTTGCCAGCCTAGCGAGGAGTGTTAATCAAACCTAGTAACTTTATAAAACAAAGACAGGGGTCAGCGATAATGGCTATTTGGACCATTCATGTTATTGTCTGGACCGCAGCAAAGCAAAGACCAGTGCTATGAACGTTAAGGTCTGAGATAGAGAGACTAACTCGGTGAAGTGTTGGACTTTCCCCTTTACCGTTGTGCTTTTGAAATGAACAGCTGCGAACACAGTCCAGCCACATATTAGGTTTTAACCTAGTAATGTTTTTTTTTTTTTTTCCTTGATGTAAGTGTAGAATAATGGCACGCAGACCTCTCCTGGACACAGGGCCTCAGGAGGGAGGTCATTTCTGATAATGGTCCCGGCTCGTGCGTCTGTGCTTGCGTGATACTGGGCCTCTAGCAGCAGAACCAGTAAATCAGCAGGCAGCAGGCGCCCAGCTGCGGGAGACACCAGGGAGGCCAGTATGATGTAATCTCTCTGTGGGATACGATTGCTGGCACTGACACGGGTCCACCCTGTTCTGCCGTCTCACTGAGGGATAGGAAACTGTGATTCTGGTCAGTATGTGTGTGTGAGCATGTGTGTGTGTGTGTGTGTGTGTGGAGTGGTGGGAGGGTTACGCAGATTTTGGGAGGAGAGCACTGATTTACTCACTTGCGGCCGTGTGACGCAATAGAACCCCAAAGTATAAAACTGTTCTCACTGATGTTGGAATTGGACCAAATTTTTCCAGCTGGGGGTGGAATTTTACCCTTTATGTATCCAAACAGTTCCAGTACTGAGTCCACAAGTGCAGATGTGATGTGTGGTCCGATATCTTAGGGATCAGACATCTTTGCTCTGTTTAACGGGAAGAGGAAAGGTTTATGACACCTTTTTTCCTTCACTCTGCCAGATTCATATGGCTGTACTACGAAGGATTGTGTTGCACTTATATTTAGTTTTTCTGGTTTGAACATGTTGTCTCAATCAAGTAAATAGGTTGAATGACATGAACATCTGTACCCAATATCAGGATTTTTTGGGGGAGATTGGTGGGGGATTAGGGGACTGTTGTAGAAGGGATAGACTACTGGTGTGCCGTGGAAAAACTGGTCAGGTGTGGTTCTCACTTGCAGACAGGTCAGCCTCACAGCCATTACAAGGCCTGACACTTTCACTTTTAACATGAAAACTGCAAATTCTGATCAGACAAGGGAAACAACGTTCAGAGGTGCCTGGCTTCAACCACCGGAGTCCCTCAGGATCATCTGTAGTTACGACTTTTATATGCTATTCAACAGTCATCACCAAACTATTTTCTGGAGAGCCATTCAGTGGTTTTCACTCTGACCCAAATTTAGCGCAGCTCACTCAACTAATTAGCAGCTCAACAAAATCAAATTTTACTTTAAAGAAATGGGAGCTTTTTTAGGGTTGGAGTGCAAACATACGGAGTGGTAGATCTCCAGCGACGGGTTTGACAACCACTGCCACACACCCTTCGCTTCAATCAGTGTCCCAGCACTAGCAGCATTTTTCACACATACACACACACACACACACACACATATCACATCCCTGTACCATTCATATTTAGTTAAACGAGGACATTCCATTCATAATTTATCCTTAACCCAAACTGTTTCCCTAACTCCTACAGGCTTTCCCCTAATCTTAACAACCCTGATTCTTACAAACCCTTTCCCTAACCTTATGCCTAACCCAAACACTTTCCCTTACCTTAACCTACCCCTAATTCTATCCTTAACCCAAACTGTTTCCCTAACCTTAACCTATCCCTGATTCTTACCTTAACCAAAACCCTTTCCCTAACCTTAACCTACCCCTGATTCTATCCTTAACCCAAACCCTTTCCCTAACCTTAACCTACCCCTGATTCTTACCTTAACCCAAACCCTTTCCCTAACCTTAACCTACCCCTGATTCTATCCTTAACCCAAACCCTTTCCCTAACCTTAACCTACCCCTGATTCTATCCTTAACCCAAACCCTTTCCCTAACCTTAACCTACCCCTGATTCTATCCTTAATCCAAACCCTTTCCCTAACCTTAGCCTACCCCTGATTCTATCCTTAATCCAAACCCTTTCCCTAACCTTAGCCTACCCCTGATTCTAGCCTTACCCCTGACCTTAACTAGTAAGTCATAATTTGCCTTTGTGGTTGTGAGGACAAGAGAAGATGTCCTCACTTCCCAGTAATGTCCCCACTCTGCAGGAAGAAAATGTTTTCTGGTTCTCACTGGGTAGCAAGTACAAGAATACACACACACACACACACACACACGGACACCCAGCATCACAGCGTCTTGTGCCATGTGGGGGAATTTTAGGTGCATGTGTGGACAGAGTTTAGAGGATGGCAGGAAACCAGTCTCCTGCGTGGAGGCTTACCTTGGAACACAGGCACATTCTGTTTGTGCCGAGTTTTGGGCAGCAACGTAGTGTTTATCCAACATTGGCTGAACACAGACGCACTGTATGTGCGAGTACTCTTTAAAGACTGCCAGTTCTGTCTGCAGCTTAGTCAGATTTTGAAAGCGGTGTTATAATCATCAAATGACGGCCGTCTTCGGCATTGGCTTGTAAAAACTGTGAACTGTGTAAGTGCCTGATGTCCCCTTTACAGTTCTTCAATTTTCCTTTTTTTTTTTTTAGCCTTTTTTAAATCAAATTTCAAACACCACTGATAGTGAGGGAGAATAGGAATGTGCTAGTAGGACTAATAGCTGGAACTTGGCAGGAACTATAAAATTACATCTTAGTCCATCTGGCATGGTGTTCAAATTCCTATCAGGTCTACATTTTCTCATGAACAGCACATCCTCTTCACAAATGATTATGTGTAAAACTCCTACCTCTCTTCCGTCCTTGCAGTCTCCTTCAAAGACCAAAAATGTGAAGATGCCTGGGTGTCGCCCAGGGATTCAATGGCATTGTTATCATTACAAACACAGCTGTTGCATACCATAATCATGCTTTTCTTCTACATATTTTTATGTTGTAAGATTATGCCCAAGACAGCATTATGTAGTTTGAAGGCCTATTTTATCATGATTTGTATGGGGGAGAAATATTACCGAATTGTATCTATGCTTCAGGCAGCATAAGCTTTGCAAAATCACACCTGGGCCGAGTTTTACTTATGTATATATATTTGTTTGTTTTTTTTCCCCCCCTTAACAAAATGGATTGAAATGATGAGCCAGAAAATGAAATACTTTGGATCTGTCGTGTATTTGTTTTAACTAGCTGAGTCACACAGGCTGCTGTAAGTTTCGTGGAAGAAAATGGGTAGAAACCGAATTTAGGAATTATGATTCAATCCAGTCTCTGCGGTGATGGTTTAGAACCTCGCTGTCCTTCAGTAAGCTTAATTTGAATCCTGAATAGGCTTTTTATCAAAATAGACAGCACTATGTACGTTATATTTTGTGTTACAGACAAAACGAAAATTGTGGGGCATAAAAGCCTAAACTACATTAGAGCCTCAGGAAAATCGTACGTGGTATTATTGTAGTCTAACTTTAGTAAATTGTTAAATTACCAAATTACGGGGCTTCGAAACACATCGCTTTTCATTCTTCTGATGATTAAATGGTTACTGCACTTCTCATTTTGCTAAATGTAACACGTACGAGTGCTCCAAAATGTGCACTCACTACCGTTCGCGATGGGGGTGGAGGATGCATGATGTCGAAGGAATGTGTCCCTCCCAGTGTCGACTGGCGCACGAAAAGATTCTCCGGCTCTTCACGGCATACAACTGTCCTCAGACAGAGCATCATTCGGAGTTACTTAGCTGATTATTCGAGCTGTGCTATTAATGGTGTATAAACATATTTTTAAGGGCTAATTTAACATTCGGTTAACGGCAACTTATCCGCAACACAACTGACGTGGATCTCGAGTAAGGACAGTTTTACTCGACGTGGGCAGACAAACTTAGAAGCCGTCGGTAAGGCTGGTTATCCTTTCGCTTGCGCCGTGTTTCTAAACTTGTCCAATGGGCGGTAGACCGTGCATTTTTGTCCTCCTCCGTCTATCTTTACTTTTGAGTACCGAACCATTTTTTGCCAGCTTGCTAAATTTAAGTCATTTATCGGTTTATTGCATCAGCCTGGGGATTGTAAAGACAAACAAGTTAATATTGGGCGATGTTGTAAAGACAAGAGTGTCACATTAATTTATGTTCTACGGTGTTACACTTCAGTTAACCAAATGTTAAGTTTCTTGTAGGAGTGTATTCGCCGAGTTCAATTACTTGACCATCTGAGATCGTGGACGAATTGTTTAAACTTTGGAAGTAAACTGAGTGACGACTCCCCAGCCTTCAAGAGCTACGAAATATATTCGGTTCATTGGTAAACTCTTCTGTACCAGCCAGCTAATGAAGTAACGTTAGTCTAACGAGCTAGGCTAGCTTACGTTGGATTTCTTCTCTAGCTAATTACCATGCCGCTTCTAAAGCATTTGCTGGTTGACCAGAAGGGGTTAACCGAGGGAACAGATGTCTAGAATAGCATCCTCGGCTGAAAGCTGCTTTCACACCGGACGCGAAACGAATTTTTCGCACGACGGATTACATTCAAAGTCAATGCAAAGACGCGCGTCTTTGCATTGACTTTGAATGTAATCTGTTTTGCGAAAAAATCGTTTCGCGTCCGGTGTGAAAGCGGCTTAACTCCGAACTGGCTTGTATAGCTAATTGTTCTTCCACGGGGAACGGTGGTTAGCTCGCTAGCTATAAAATCTATGTGCTCTTCCCAATGTGGTTCTTTTTTTGCATACCAAATTGCTAGCTAGGTAGCTAATTGAATTTGATGAAGTTTGCGCAGGGGTATTCAGCCTTATCCAGTAAGGGCTGGCGTGGGTGCAGGCTTTCCTTCCGACCAGTGACTTACAAACTAGATTAAACTAACGCGTGTATCGGCCAAGACTCAAGGGGCTGGATAGTAGATTCAGTTGTGAAGCTGCATTGCTGGAAAGAAAGCGTGTACGCGCACCGGCCCGGTCTCGATGAGGCTGAGTAACCTTACACAGACTTCGCCTGTATCCCGCCGGAGGATCTCGTATCTCGATCAGCCCATGTTACCGCCTGGCGGGTTAGTTCAAGTCAGTTTCTCCATCGAAGAAAAGGTATTTGTATTATTGAACACTTTACCACTAATGATCCTGGCAAGTCAACTCCCCTGCGTCGCTAAGTTAACAAAAAATTACATTTTTGGCTGGAGCTGTAGTTAGTTTTGGCTGTTGTTTGCCAGCTAAGTTATTTGCCTAGTCTAGCTGCTCATCGGACTCTCGCGAAACCGGCGAGGTCCCGCCGATGAACAGTTGAGCTGCTTCTCCCTAGTATACGGCAATCGCACATTTTGACATTGTGTTTAATGTTTGACATGCGCATAGCAAAATCAATGGTTATCTAGTTCCTATTAATGTAACGTTATCAATAGGAACATGTTCCGTATTCAAACCAATTAGGTGTAACTTAGCGAATTTTGGCGGTCCCTGGAGTGAACTCTAATAATTAATTTCTGTATTTCGCTACGCACACGGCGAGGTGACTTTATGGAAGATCAATAAGTGTTATAGTTTATCCTCTGTTATATGTTGAGTCTGAGCATGATTTGAGTCTATATGGCAAGCTGTGAGCAACATCTGGAAAACGTGCGCCGACAAGTTCGCTGGGAAAGAAGTGATGCTATGCGTTCTGCATGAGAGCACCTGAATGGTAATATGGTTACAGTGGTCGTCAGGCGCTTGATTTTTGATTGACGCCACGTAAAGTCAGCTAGAAGAACAAATTGCAAGTAGATATAGCGCTGTCGCATCCCGTTGTCATGGTGACAGCGTGGGGATTGTTGGCGTGAACGGGGCTCGTTTTTGCCTCCATCTTTTCTGAGCAGAATCTAAAACTGAAATTATTTGTCTACTCGGAAAGCTGAGGAGCAGGGACATTTTGCCAGGTCCACTATGGCTACCTAGCGAACAATGCCTTCTCTCATGGATGTGTACACCACCTCCCTCTAGGAAAACTTTTCATATTAATGTCAGAGTCCAGAATAACGAGTCTCTTGTGTGTGCTTCTGTGGAGGAAAAGGGGGAGTCTGAGGGGCTATGGGTTTGGGGGGGGGGGATGTTGCTTGTCAGCGCTTGGCTGTCAAGGAGTAATGCCCCCCCGCCCCCCAACTGTGTGGCTCCAGGTCTGGGGGTTTGCTAGCACGAGGTGAAATATTTTGCAAGAGGTGAAAGGGCAGTTCAATTTTCACTCTGGCTTTTTTTTTTTTTTTTTTAGCTACTTTTTACCTATTTTTTTATGAACAGCTAGTTTACTGCTACTATGGGAAATTAGTGGGTTCATAAGTGAATATGTATTCCAGCATCTGTGATAAGAGCCATTAGATTTGCCGTTTCTTGACTTTGCCAGACGACATTCGGGTTGTCTTCCAGTTGTTGAACTGCCTTCAATGGACTCTCTTCAGGTATCTCTCCTACTATGGACGTATCCCATAATTCATCACCCCAGCACCATTAACTTTAAATGTCAGTTTTGTTAGCATGTTCCATTTTTAACTGCGTCCACTTCAGGATGTTGTGTAATGTGTGTCCTGCCCACAAAGCTGAATTTAAACTGGGTGTGACACAGAGCCGGTGAACAGGAGAGGACTGACGGTTACCAGGGAGACGCAGCCTGGATGAGAACTCGCCGAGCACTGGTGCCTTTGTTTCAGATGGGAGATTTTCATTCTTGGAATGATTGTATTGGAAATGACGCAAACCACATAGATTCTCAACGCGTCTGTGTGTCTCGTTTAGGACAACACATGGTGCGTTACTTGACTCAACCCGTGTGTCATCCTGTTGACCGTTTTGCTCTTAGCAACAGAAAGTGACGCACAATGCGTTAAAATATGATAAGACAAAAATTGTGTTAAATGACCCATAATTTTTGAAAGTGTTGAGCACAATGTTTGTGGAAATCAGGAAGTATTGCATCATGAGGGCATTTGGCCCAGAACTGCAGATCTAACTGACATTGAAGCCTCACAGAGATTCAGCAGAAGGTCTGAACACCCTGAAACTCTTTTTTTATGTGGAACATATGGTTCTGCTTTCTGATGCCAGTTTAAATACCACTTCTGCTGAGGGAAAAAAAAATCTCTCTACATGAGTCATAAAACAGGGCCTATGGGGATTTTACTCACTGCTCAGAAAGACTCACTGAGGAGCTCTGTTAGGGCTTAAAACATCCAGGAAAGATGGTTCAATTTCCCTCAGCTTCTGTTCCTATCATCTGTGCTGAAAGTCTGTTGACTTCACGGTTCATTTTCATTACCGCCATAAAGATGTGCTGAGCTTCCCCTGTGCCTCCTGCAGGGGTTCTCCACCGTATTCAGGAAGGACCCGTCTGGCTGCAGGCTTTCATTACAGATATGCACTTTGATGCCTTATTCTCCTAATCAAGGTTGTTTAGCAAAGACTCCAGGGCTTGATTAGCTGAATCCGGTATGTAACTGTATAACTGGACAGACACCAGTGCTTCCTTGATGAGATTGAATTCTGCTGACCTGATTGGCTACATTCTTAGGTCTGGATCAGGCCTTTATACTTTAAGGAAGTAACCCCATTGTGGTGATATGGAGCGGGAATTTGGAGGACAGGGTGTGGATTTGTACTTTGGTTGACATGGCATACTCAAGGGGAAGTTTAATATTAAAGCATTTACGGCATGAAATTGCAAATAAGTGACCATGTCTGGCATAATGACACACTATCAATCAATCAATCAAAACTTTATTTATAGAGCACTTTTCATACAATAAATGTAGCACAAAGTGCTTTACATAGACAAATTAGGTATTAAAACAATAAAATAAGTAAATAAAATGGAACCCCCCCCACCACCACACCACCCCTCCCCTTCCAACTCCAACCCCTCACCCGTATTTCCATTAAACAAGCACACTAAAAAAGAATACTAAGGCTGAGGTTAGGAGGAAACACTATCTTAGGGAGCCGTCTGAGTCAAGAGGCGAAGCCTCTCCCAGGAACCCGGCCGCTAAAATGGAGTCGAACAGCGACCCCAGGCAGGAGGAAGGGCCACCCACCACCCCCATAAGGTGAAGGCATGGACCTCCACCCCACCGGGGGGGCCCCAAGCCAGCGCCAAGAGACCTACAATCAAACAGCCCCCCGACGAGACGGCTCCCACTGAGGAAACACTGGAGTAAAAAAAAAAAAAAAAAAAAAAAAAAAAAAAAAAAGCTAAAACAAATAACATAAAATAATAAAATTATGAACAACAGAATTCTATCAATTAATAAATAAATTAAAACGTATGTAATAAATGAGGTAATAAAAACAAACTAAAAGTGGAGCTAAAAGCTTATAGTAAAAAAGAATCTAAGTTTCCTAAAAACCCAGTTATAAAAATCAGTAAAATAATGAAAACAGGTAACTAGTTAAAAGCCAGATTAAAAAAGTGGGTCTTGAGCCTGCACTAAGCCTGTCGAGCTGAGGTTATTAAATTGTAACGGTTTGAATGTTAATGTCTGTGAAGATGGGAAACCCTCATTCTGTATGGCTTCTTGAAGAAGAGTGTTTGCTAAATGCCGTCGTGAAAAATGTATGGAAGTCTGGCCATTGGATTTGGTCTGTTGCTGTAGTCTTTGTTCGGTTGTGTGAGGTGTTGGTAGTTGAGCGCAGTCATACTGGCGGCTCATCGAGTTTCGACTGCTCTTTAATTCTTTCGTCTCATTCCCTTCTCTCACCCTCCCTTTATCACTTAAATATTCTTATATTCACACACACACGCACACCTGGTCATTCACCGCATGTACGCACTTGTTCATTCACTGTACACCCATTCTCTCTCATCCATACACGCACACACACATACACACACTCTCTCTCCTGCCTCAGACCGAAGATGGTGCAGGTGAAAAGGATCTGTTGTATCGGAGCGGGGTACGTAGGAGGCCCCACCTGCAGCGTTATCGCCCAGATGTGTCCCGACGTGACGGTCACTGTGGTGGACGTGAACGAGGACCGAATACGAGCCTGGAACTCTGACAGCCTGCCCATTTTCGAGGTTGGAGTCCTGGGATCGACTGTAAAGGGTGGTAGGATGGTGGTCTGGGGTGTTTTTTTTTTTTTTTTTTGGCTTCATGTTTTTGTTCATCCGTTCCTCACCATGAACTCTAACCCAGCCTGTTCTATTTTCTCTTACCTGGATATTAGCCTGGGCTACAGGAAGTGGTGGAGTCGTGTCGCGGGGTCAACCTCTTCTTCTCCACGGACATCGACACGGCCGTCATGGACGCAGATCTGGTCTTCATCTCGGTAAAAGCGCTCCCACCCTCGTCTGCTAATGTCCACACTTGTGTCTCAGCTGTCACCTGTCTGCCGCATCACCTTGTCGAGCTAATCTTGCCTCTGATTGGTGCAAAAAATACCTTTAGCAGTGTTATCAACAAACCGGCAATCAGTGCAGTCAATCAATATTTTTGCATTGGAAGAAGAGCTTTTTTCAGACATTGAAAATAATGGGTTAAAGTAGAAACCACTTTTATTTCGGGGTCTTCACATCTGTATCATGTCAGTCATGCATGAATTGCTGCCTTTATTAGCACGGTGTCACTATGCAAATACTTATGCCCTTCTTTGCACTATCTATAGGCTTAATATTAAATGTTTAGTACTCTGGTTTGTGACACTGGTGTCAAATGCCTGGTTTGAGACTTTTTCTAATGCTTTCCTATTGTTACATTTTATTACATTATCATTGCATTTTCAAAAAATTAAAAAAAGGTAGCATATCTCAATTATTCAAATCAAGGACAAAAATACCCACATTTCACTTATTTATTTGGCTCGAGCCAAATAAATAAGTGAAATGTGGCTATTTTTGTCCTCCTTGATTTGAATAATTAAGATGTGCTACCTTTTTTTAATTTTTTGAATATGCTCACTGGATTTTGGGTTTAGCACTCTACTGAGAATCCAACTGTCCAAGCGCAACCTCCTTTTCAAAGCATTATTATTGCATTATTAGTACATTTGGGGAGGGATGTTTGTAAATGATGCCATTACATTAAATGTGGGGCAGTAAATTTCTTTCGGACAAGGTTCCTCTATCAGGAAGTAAAGTTATTCAGATGAGTGGATAGCTGGACTGAGTAAAACCCGGAAGCGAAAGACTCCTAAATCTGGAACATGGACTTGCGTAGAAAGAGCTGTTCCGGGATTTAGTCACTGCAGTCATTAAGCTCGGGGATCTCGATTTGTCACCCACCTGCCTGGTGGGAATGTTTTCAACATCTGTGGTCTGATTGGTCGGCGGCAGGTGAACACACCTACCAAGACGTTTGGGATTGGGAAGGGGCGAGCGGCGGACCTGAAGTACATCGAGGCGTGCGCCCGGCGGATTGCAGACGTCTCCAGCGGCTGTAAGATCGTGGTGGAGAAGAGCACGGTGCCGGTCCGCGCGGCCGAGAGCATTCGCCGAATCTTCAACGCCAACACCAAGAGCAGCCTCCAATTCCAGGTGAGGGAGGGCTGAGCATCGTTAATGTTCGATTTCGCTGGCTGTCATGTCCGGCTGGTTGGGGTTGGTGATGGCACATTGTGGTGGACAATCAAAAAAACACTAAAAGGATTGTTCCCTTATAAAGTTCCCCTGTCATGTAACCAGATGCACAGCCAATTAGCCATTTCAAAATATGTTCCTTTGGGACATCACATGAGGAAGTGACTTCCCAGTCACAAGGAGAACTGATCAACTTCAGCCAACCAGTTAGTCAGTTCCTTCATTGTTCTGGGTGGTCTCTCTTGCTTGTGATGTCACAAAGGATAGATTTTGAAATGGCTTGTAACGGTCTAATTGGCTATGTGCCTGGTGTCATGTTAGTGGGCCTTTAAATGTTTGGCCACAGGTCCTGGATTGAAGTTTTTAAGAGCTGGAAATCCAAGAATGGTACCAAAGTAAAAGGTCCCAGTCTCCACCGTTCTTCCTGATCAATCTCTCCCTTCAGGCCTGGGCACTAGACCTTTATAAAGCCCTTCATTCAAGCAATGTGGCCACAGCTGAGGTGCGTATCAGTCACCACAGCTCTGGCCCAGCCTGTCTGTGACCGAGGTGCTTCCCTCTAGTGGGGTGCAGTTCAAATTGCACCCTTTCTGCCTCCACAAGGTATTGAGAAGATGTCCTTATTCGGAGTGATGTAAAGCGCAGAAGTGCAACAGTTGGTATAAAAAGTGCTGAAAATCCCTTGCCAAGTGTGGGTATTTCATGAACGCACCAATTGGCATCCTCACACTATTGGCCCAATATCGATATTGTGGTATTTGGTGAAAAATATCATGATATTTTATTTATCATTATTTATCATTTATCATATTTATTTATCTAGCACTAAGAGCGCTTAGATGTTTCTGCTTCTAAATTTAGACATCTTGCCATCACTACAACAGCTTCTACTAGGACTTCAGCTTTATTCTTTCTTTTTCTGAGAGAAGTTTGAAGTGGGTATACCTTGCCCATTCATGGATTGGCGTATTAGCAGACATGCCTACCGTTACGATTTGTCTGTATTTGTTACTGAAAAATGCATAAAAATACGGTGTTACAAACTGTTATAATTTAGTATGGAAATTGTAGTTCATAAGAAATAAAATTTTATGCTTATAAATAAAGTTTTATGTTTTGTTTTGTTTCATTTTCAAGATCGCTGATCGTTCCCATTTCTCAAAACGTTTTCCAGACGTATTATGATCACTTCCGTTGAAAAATACAAACCGGTTTGTTACTTGGTAATGACCGGATTCGTCAACCTGCCGACATGGCCCGACAGCTTACTGCCAGGAACCACTCGATAACCAATCAAATTGCTTACTTTAGTCATGTGACCTTGGCGGAATTATCCGAACTTACTTTCGCTTTGAACTCATGAAGGGTGGCCAGTCGCAATGGCGCCTCGGTCTGGGAATCAGAAACGAAAAGGTCGAAACTAGCGACATAAAAACATCGAAGAAACGAGTTCAAACGCATAGGCAGGACTATCATAAATTATGGCCCGTACTAACAGCAAGTAAGAAAGGCGATCGCTTTGCTCATTGCACTATATGTTCTTGTGATTTTCCCATCGGACACGGTGGAAGGGATGACTGTCGAAGACATGTTTCATCTAAAAAACATTCCGAGTATGCCGACTTGCAAACTAAGGCGAAGTCAATTTCCTCATTCTTCACTCCTGTGCCTGAAAATCCTCTGAACAACAACGTGACAAAAGCAGAAACCATCATGATGGAGTTAATTTCCAACATGAATCTACCCATTTCGTCGGCCGACAAACTCACTAAAGCATTCAAAGTCATGTTTCCCGATAGTGCGATAGCCAAAAAATTTCAGTGTGGAAGAAGCAAAGGTGGTGCCATTATTAAGGAACTGTCACATCAAATACAGAGTAACCTCGCGGAGAAAATGAAATCCGGTCCTTACACTATATCTACGAATGGGAGCAATGATGCTGGAAGCAAGCAATTTCCAATTGTCGTGAGAACTGTGGATCTTCATTCATTCGAAGTGAGATCTGACGTGTTGGCAGTTCCGATCTGTGAAGATTCTGCTACAGGTCGGTCATTTATTAATTTATTTGCCGATATCACATTAGGAACTTAGAGCGTGGAAGTAATCAAATCAATTGATAATGTTTATAGTTGAACAGATGTGAATAAGATTTATCCTTTTTTGTAAATATTGTTTTCCTTTATTTTATGTTTAATTTTTTGTTGTATATTTCTGTATTTTTTTTGGCAAAAATTTTTGTTGAATCTTAACGAAACGGTTCGGGTAAAAACTATATGGTTCGGGTAAAAACTTTATGTGGTTGAGTGTTGCATACTCTGCTGATACTAGTCTGAAAGACATAAGTGCCAGTTGAATTCACACATCCTGACTTTTGACTTTGAACATTGATGAACCTTGTTCCTGTTTATAATTGATTTAAGTGTTGCAGACTAAAAGTGTTTCCTTTTTTTTGAGAAAAAGAGCAAACTTGATGACATTTTCATTGTAACTAAATGAAAACATGAGTGTGCTAGTGTATGTGTTGGCTATCTTGTTACTGCCGTCAGTGTGTTAACATGTTAACATTTTTGTTGAAGTACTTGTTCTCACTTGTAGTTCACTTTCTTAATCCCATTGGCCTTCTTTAACTTCCTTTTTAAAGAATCTTAGGTATCTTATGGAATGCAAGATGACAGTTGAGATTGTCAGTTGAGATTACTTATTGACTGCATATATGCCATTCAACTGGAAAGGTGATGAGTTAGTGGTTGAGATTATTTTTTCAAAGACTTGTCCTGGATGTTAACAATTGCAGGCTGACATCTTGATGTAGAGTTTAAGCATATGTTAAATGGCAGAGATTTTCTTGTCATGAGCTCCTGAATATAAATTAATGAAAGAGGAGCAAGTTTGTCAAGCATTTGTAGACTTTGCAAAGATTTGTTCTTGATATTATCATTTGCTGTCTGACATCTTGATGAGGAGCTAATGCTAAATTTCAGAAATGTTCTTGTCATGACCACCTGAATATAGCTTTATAAGACTTTGAGTGCAATATATATATCATTCAATATAAATATGACTTTGGAAACCTGAAAAGTTTGAAATATGAAAATAAATTCTCTCCTGATTATCTTGTGTGGTTGATTTCGTGGTATTCAAATGATAAACTGCCTCTTAATTTTGAAAAATATGTTTTTGTGTCAAACATTTTAGGTGTTACTGAAAGGTCTGTCATATTACTGAAAATATGGCATAAATTAAGTAAGTGTTACTGATACTACTTTTTAGGGGTAGGCATGTCTGTATTAGGCAAACACGCTCTGATCATCTATGAAGAATATGACCCCCAATGTAAACCACAAGAAACTGCGATATTGCTAAAAAAAAAAAAAAAAAAAAAAAAAAATCAGTTTCTCAAAACCGGGGTGCCTCCCAACTTGTTTTGGCTGTGGGATAACTACTATACTTGTAGGAGGGTGAGGAAAAAGTGGACTTTCAATATGTGGGATCTTTACAAGCCATATTTATGTTACCTTTTATCAAATAAAGCAGACTAATTCACCCCCGAGATTTGCCTGATTTATAGGGAAGTTTCATGTCGAACATAACTTAAATCTAGCTAAAAGTCTGATTTAAATTTTCATTACAATAATTAACTTTGAAGATTTTTTACACTAGAGAAGTTATCTGGTTTTTATTGGCTGTGGCTCTGGCATAGTTCTGAAGCTGTCCACTCCCCTTTCTGGGTTCTGTGTTCAGGTGCTCTCGAACCCGGAGTTTCTGGCCGAGGGCACAGCCATCTCGGACCTGAAGAACCCAGACCGGGTTCTGATCGGGGGAGACGAGACCCCTGAGGGACAGCGGGCTGTTGAGGCGCTGCGGGCCATCTACGAGCGCTGGGTCCCCAAAAACAAGATCATCACCACCAACACCTGGTCCTCAGAGCTCTCCAAACTGGTGGGTCTGGGGAGTTCTGTGGTCAGAGAGCAAAGATCTTGGTCATGTGCATCTCTTAGCTAACTGAATTCACTGTGGAGGTCTTCCCCTGGACTTGTGTCTTGGAGGAGCCTCATATATAAAAATTTGCGTAGATTTCATTCAAAAACATTGCGTACGTGCAACAGAATATGTGTTCTTAGACTGTAAAGTATCCTGATTTATAGACCTATTGGTATGTTAAACTGCCTGCAATTATTGCTGTATAATTCACTGTCCACTTAAAGTGTTGCATACATGTCATAGCTCATGAATTGCGCATGGTTTTTCTTCAAATTACTTTTCATAAATTTGCGATCTGCAGGGAAAAGTGGTGCCCTCACGTCTTTTTTATGCACTCTTATTTGAGTACGCCCTCTATCTTTCTATCCCTAATTCACGCCCCACCTTTTCTCTATATGCCCCGCCCCCTTTGCCTGTGCCCCTCCCCTCTCATGCAGGCAGCCAATGCCTTTCTGGCGCAGCGGATCAGCAGCATAAACTCCATCAGCGCTCTGTGTGAGGTCACGGGGGCTGATGTGGAGGAGGTGGCTCACGCCATTGGCACCGACCAGCGAATCGGCAGCCGGTTCCTCAAGGCCAGTGTTGGTGAGTGTTGGGTAAGGGAGGGTCGGGGGGGTCAAAGGTCACACAGGTGGGGAGAGCAGCTGCAGTGTACATGAGCTGCTGAAGTCATTAAGCATAAGACATTTTAATTAAAAAAAAAATGTTTAAATCATTTTGAAAAATTTTGGTTTTGTACAAAGAGTGCTTTGAAGATTTTTCTGGAACTTCATTGCCTTCAAGCGCCAGCAATGCCTTACATCAGCTGTAGAATGTTCAGTGAAGAACGATCCAGTCGCATAGTTTTGATGTCGCTTATAAAAGGGCTTGGGAAAGGAAAAGTCCTATATGGGTGCTGTTAAACCTTCGACACCCAGCTTTTACAAAACCAGCATGACCGCTTTTTGCCTCACGTTTATTAAGATCAGATATTAGGACTGCACGATATTGGAAAAAAACTGACATTGCTTAATTTTTTTTTCTGCGATATATATTGCGATGTGACAAAATACTGGAATTAATCACTCTAGAATGATTTGGGTGAAATTAAATGGGAGTGCGCATACATAGAAAAAAAATGATTAAAAGCTGAAAATGGACTTTTTAGAGTGCAAGCCATCCTTCCTTGAACTTATACAGCTGGTTTCAAAGCACTACACACAGAAGCAGGTGAGTGCTGTGACTACTCCTCTGAGGTGATTTTGGTGAAGTGATAGGCATTTTAATACACTGATTGATTCACCATGACACCAATGTATTCATATAATACTCTTCAATCAATCAAGGCTAAAGTTAAAGGTCCTCTATTATGCTATATTTAGTCGTTTAAAACAGCGATTCCCAACCCCCGGTCCCTGGACCCGTCACTACCGGGCCTTAAAATGTTTTCTGAATAATGCTGAATGATGGTCTCTTTTAGCCTGTTTTTTCCCCTCGAATAATGGTGTTTTAAAAATGTTTTTTAAGTGTTAAAATTTCAAACCGATGCTATATAAGTCGTTATTTCATTCAAAACATCAACAATAAATGGGTCAAAAAGTGTTTCTTTGAGCGCAGCCTTGCGATCGCTTGGCAGGTAATTGGTTCCGGACACCTTGTAGGCTATCTGATCAGACTGTGGTGCACACAGTGAGGGTGGGACGTGCAGGTGCAGAAATCAACGGCCCCCAGCAAACCTCCATGGCTCGTTTCATATCGGACTGTTCAAATAAAAGAAAGGGCAATGCCCAACCCGAAAATGCTGGAAAAATGAAAAGCAGATCAAGCTTCAATCGAAAATACAATGCCTCTTAAATTAAGTATAAATTCACTGCGACAGGCGATTCTGTTGCGCCAAGCCCATTGTGTGGTGTTGGTTCCGAAATAATCTGCAATGAAGCCATCAAAACTTTGGAGGCACTCAGCTACCAAGCACCCAACTCTCAAGGATAAACCGGAGGAGTTTTTTGAAAGAAGAAAAACGTGAGTTGGACGCGCAGCAGCAAGTTTTGACATCCACAACATCAGTGAACGTCGCTGCTACGAAGGCCTGTTATCTTGTTGCTAACCGAATAGCTAAAGCTAAAAAACCGTTTACAATTGGAGAAGAGTTGATTTTGCTGGCTGCGAAAGATATATGTCGGGAACTTTTGGGGGAAAAAGCAGCTAGCAAGGTGGGACATGTTCATCTCTCAGACAATACTGTTGCCAGGAGAATTGACGACATGGCGAGGATATTGAGGGGCAACTGTTGGGCTGATTAAAAGCATCTCCATGGTACGCAATTCAAGTGGATGAATTGACTGATGTGGAAAATAAGGCAATTATGTTGGTTTATGTGCAGCACGTGCATCATGATGAGGTGCAGGAAGATTTGCTCTGTTGTCTTTCACTTCCTAGCGCAACCACCGGCTCAAAAATATTCCAAGCATTGAACGAATACGTTGCAGGCAGACTGGATTGGAAGTTTTGTGTGGGCGTCTGCACTGACGGGGCTGCCTCGATGACCGGCCGGTTGTCGGGGTTCACTGCCAGGGTGAAAGAAGTAGCGCCAGAATGTGAGGCAACTCACTGCATGATTCACCGAGAGATGCTGGCAGCAAGATGATGTCCCCCGAACTCCTTACGGTCATCAAAGATGCAATACGTGCCATTAACCACATCAAAGCTAATGCCTTGAATACGCGTTTGTTTGAATTATTGTGCGAGAACATGGATGCGGATTACAAACGCCTGGTTCTACATACAGAGGTAAGGTGGCTGTCCAAAGGGAAAGCCCTCACACGAGTGTTTGAGCTTAGAGAGGAATTAAAGAAATTCCTCGCCGACAAGCAGTTGTTTGGTCATATCTTAGAATCTGTGTGCATTGTTTTGGATGCACGTGGTTTTTTTTTTTTTTTTGTTTTTTGTTTTTTTTTAATGGAAGCCCAGGAAGAACAGCTTGTCTTGTGCACAGCTAAATATGCAGTAATGTAACCATCAATAACCAGTTCATGCTCACATTCAAACAGTTTTGTTCTTGTTGGTCTGTTCTGGTATTTTCTGTTGTGCTTTGGTCTTAGATTTATAAAGCATGATCTCTAATTTTATACTTTTAGAAATGATTGGCTGAAATCAATGAGTTGCTATTGTAATTTTGCAATGTGAAACTGTCTGACTGTTGAAATGGACTCTAGTTTTTATACAGTTAGCCTTTAATGTCACCTTTTGGTGAGTGAGAACACTGCGAGTTGCTGTTGAAGTGATTGTGTTTAGTGGTGAAAAGGGAATGAATCTGAAGAGATTTGACAGTTGAAATAGGCTGGTATATTCATACAATTACCCATTGTTGCCACCTAGTGCATAATGCGCAACTAAAGCCACTGTAAATTAACCGCTGTGTAAAACAACAACAGCGTATGTTTAAAAATATATTGTTTCCATGATACAAATTAAAATTGAGGCATTAAAACTGACAACTGGCCCTGGAATTTTTTTAAAGAATATGCCAGTCCATGGCACAAAAAAAAAAAAAAGGTTGGGAACCTCTGGTTTAAAATATGTCCAATGGGTCTTTAAAATAATGTTAAGAATTCAGTTAGAAAAAAAAACCACAAGCATCCAGGCTTAGTGAGACATCTTCCCTCTTACCCCTTTTCCACCAAAAAGAACCTGGTGCTCGTGCCTCGCTGGTGCTGGTGCCACTGCTTAGTTGGTTCAACCCACGAACCTCCGAAGAACCTGTTTGGTTTTCCACCGCCGAGGAGCCAACTCAGAGCCGCGCGATTACATCACTGTAATTTAAGACCAACAGATCAGGAGAAAATGAACTTCGTTCAAGACCTGTGTCTCCCTCAGCAGCGCTCACGTAACATCTGGCAATACAGAAATACAGTACAGAGTGCGGGAAACCACAAATAAAGTTTAAAACTGAAATAATGCTTGTGTTCTATGCTCAGTAACTATTATTGTCACTTTTATATCGTTTTAGTGGGGGAAAGGAATACAGCCTGATTGCTATGATCTCGTACTGAGTTAAGATCACATATTGAAAATAAATGTGTAACGTATCTTGCATTGTTGTCCATGCATGTTAATCCCAAAATTTTAAGCAGCAACAGGGTGTAATAATAGGAACACGCTATCCATCGTTTCTCTTCCCAATCATGCAGGCAGAAGAAATAAATGAGCAACCGTCGTATTTCACTCCAACTTCATAAGTTTGAATGATCTGATGTAGTTTCGTTTTGAAATTCCATTCAAGTTCGCTAATGGTAATAATTCGCGAACACCCTAGCTAGCCAGCTAACTCATATTCGTAATGCTTAATACAAACGTAAGCGGTGCAGAAAAAATGCCTGAAGCAACAAAGTAAAATGCAATATTAACGCATCATGCAGATATACGACAGATGCTTCTTTATTCCAACATTTACTACGGGCAGAACGCTCAGAATACTTCTGCGACCGTGTTGGTCAAACTCCACCCCGCATACTCGGTGCAGGAGTTGGTGCTTACTCTAGCACCGGTTTTGAGAGCCAGGAGCTGGTGCTTAGGCTGTGGAAAAGCAAAGAACCGGTGCTAAGTCAGGCTCTGGCTCCGAACCAGCACTGGAACCAGCTCAGTGGAAAAGGGGTATCTGTGCCGGCCTCTGTGTCTGTGCCGGCCTGAAAACGAGCTGTTTTGAAATGGCGGGGAGGCTATGCTAATGAGGTGCTGCTCTGATTGGCTGCCTGGCCGCTTCGATTCGGGGGGAGGATGCAGGGCCGAAAAACCAGGAAACCAAGATGGCAGGTATTTCAGGACAGCTCTCTGCAGCATCCATTGCTGTAAGACCATACATGTTTGATCCCAAATCCGACCCCGAACGGAAGGAGGATGCTATTGAAGTGTTGCAGCAACGTTTAGCAGGATGTCAATGAGTGGTAAGTCGAAATTTTAGTGTTTTGCTCGTACTGTCTCGCCTTGCATGATTGAATTACAAGGGTCTCAAAAGTGAAAAAAATTTGGCCACGCTCAAATTTTTGGCAACTTTGAGGGCCCACTGCGCGGCAACCAAAGACTTTTTCAGAAATTTCTCTTTTCACATCCTAAGACATGGGCTTTGTCCTTCATCATGCTTATTTACAGGCATGAATCTATTGCAGTTTTCATGTAAAAGGGGCATTTTACACAATCTCTTTACAGTGCCATCCAGTGGCCGTTTTTCAAAGTGCAGTAAAACCCATACCGACAGTCCGATTTCCGTAAAATTTGGCAGAGTGTTATTTGGGCCAAAATTAACAAATGAGCAAAGCTACAAGAAAATCAAAGACCATGATGGACCAAGTGTGTTATCACTTGGCATGGAATGACCCACCTCAAATGATCCATGGTTCTTCTTCTTTCTATATTTCCGTAAGTGCAGACGCTACTAAGGCGTAATATGATCCGCGGTTGTTTGTGCCTGCTAGTATAGTTTCCGGGGTAGGCAGGTCCAGCGCCCTGATTGGCTCTGGCTAGGTCTGTACTAATTGGACGGCACAACCTGACGTCAGGTTTTGCCCAGATCTTGTGAAGATCTCGGGATGACCTGTTCAGAGAGGAAATCACGTTCAGGAAATCACGTTCTAGGATTTCGGCAAAACCCCCGTATCTTATGTTTAGAAACTTTACAGAGGTTGAGTATGGACATCCAACATTATAACATTACTTATATGTATTAAAAGAAGGATCAGCATAATAGGTCCCCTTTAATAATCTGACATTTTGTGGTATTAATATTAAACTAATAAAGAAGCTTCACTACCACATTAGGGAATTGGCACACGTGAAAAAACGTCACGTCATTTAACATTTTATTCCAAAATTAAAACATTTTTCTGTTGTAAATGGGAAAAGTAGTTTTCATTTTTTTAAATAAAAAATCAGCTTAGCAGCTTTACACCAACACCCTGGGTGGTTTACAAAAATATAAATTAAAATAAATAATGAAATAAAAAAGTAATCGGTTCGCTGTGCAGGCACACAGTGCATACATATCACTCCAGCAACAAAGTCGCCTATCCAAGAGCCCTTAAATGGAGTAGCCTATGTTCACCCTTCGCGAAGCTCCGCCCCCCCCCCCCCAGTTACTGTTGCCAAGTTCGACAAGCTTTCGAGGTCAACAGTGCGCTCCTTCACTTTCCCATCAACTAACGTTATCGGTGAGTGAAAGCCACGGAAAAAGATTAAATTGTGCAAAAAGTTTCCAAGCTTGCGCAATGGACCACATCCTTCCTGCAAATGCAAAGCTCTCAGTTCACTGTTTCTAACTGTATTCCCTGGAGAAATGCTGTCTAATTTTTGGAAAAACAAAGGAGCAGTTTCAGACTAAACCAGACAGAAGGGTTTACATTATGCATTTGAAGGGTATATCAGGCTGTCAGACTGACTCAGCAACGAAATCAAGTTTTAAAAACATGAAGATAAAAACTAAACCCTACAGATCACTGTAAAGGTGAACCATCGTATCACCTGATGATTGAGTCAGAGGGCATCGACATTAATGGGAGACACTGCTCCTGTAAAGCTGGGAAGGTCTCTATCACCACTACAGTCATTAAAAAGCAAAAGCAGCAGGTTTTCAATCCAACCAAGCAGAATAGAAGCAACCTGGTACAACTAATTTAATCAACTGATCTCAGCCAGTACAGTTGATTAGTTGTATCAGGTGAGCTTCTGCTCGGTCAGAATGAAAACCTGCAGCTTCACGGCCCTTTTACAGACCAGTTTGACACCCCTGCCTTAGATGAAGCTCCAATCTACTGCTGACTTTGAGCCTTCGGTTTCTTTCTATGATGTTTTTTTTTTTTTTTTTTTTTCAGACATGTTACCACGGTGCCTTAATAAGTGAAGGCCTCCAGGATCTGTGTGCATTTTCCCATGCTGTGCTGCGTTTGCTGGGGATGTGCTGGTGTCGAATTGCTTTTTTTCATTGTAATAAAACCAACTGTCACCACTGGGCATGTAGGAAATAGTGGGCCATTACTGATTCTATAAACATACCATCATACCGTAAGCGGGTCTTGACCTATTAAACTCTTACTGTTCACTCACGTTTTTCCTTAAGTAGGTTTGAAGTCAGAAAAAGTTTTGTTTTTTTTTCTTTTTAAATATTGTAGAACAGTGTCACATAAATATTCTGTATCTGGTAGTTGCAGCACTTCACTGAAGCTACATTACACTTATATCGAGAGAGATATTCAAACTCTGGATCCGTGTTTGATGGTCACAGCTTTACATGAAATGAAATGAAAAATATCTAGATCTTTCACATCATTTTGTACACATTTCCCTGTAATTCAGCAGAATATATTTGGGATCGTTGTAAACCTTGGGATCTCTGCTAAAATTCGAAATAGGCCTTCAGTTCCACTGCTTTAAATACAGCTGCTGAATTTGACAGACCCATGTTTGGGGCTTTAGGTTATATGGGGTTAAACAAATTGTAACTAAACACCAGAGGCCAGATGCAGTGCTTATCAGAAAAAAAAAAACTATGCGGTTATGGGCCTTGGCCAAGGGCCCGACTGCTCCTGGTCTTATTTGGTTACGTTTGGGCTGGAAGTAAAAATCCTCAGGTCCTACTCCAGCTCCCAGCACTGTCTGTATGTCTAACCTGTCCCTCTGACCTGAGCTGTCATGTGACGCAGGGTTTGGTGGCAGCTGTTTCCAGAAGGACGTCCTGAACCTGGTGTACCTTTGTGAGGCTCTGAACTTACCTGAGGTGGCTCGATACTGGCAGCAGGTGTGAGGACCGACCGAAGCCCCGCCCCCTTACCTGTCCCATGCACTTCTGGGTTCTTACAGTGCTCGTTATACTCAAATACTTTGCTGCTTTTGACTGAGCTTTTGTGGTATATTGGAATAAATGAAATCATCCTATTGGAAGACTCCAGCCAGTGCCCCTGATCAGTGGACTGGTTTTAGAACCGGAGTTGGTCCCTGGGTGGTGCGTTGGATCTTAAAGTGCAGTTATACGGTTTTTCATTATCTTAATCTTGTTGTCTGAATCATACAGTTTTTATGTGCATGTAGAAGGTCTGCATTGGAAAATAACTCTGTCTCCTCCAGAATAAGCTCTCTCTGCCACAAAATACACTGCTCTAGAGCTGCCTGAAACTCCCCGATGGCTTCTGGCCATTTTTTTCATCAATTAGTGATGTCACCAATTGAATTTTCGCACCGAGCAGATAGTTTGGCATGCCCTTGAGTCAAGCGGGTTATGCCCACAAGGCTACACCGGTATTTGTTTCTAAAACTCATTTACACTATGGAGCGGAAATCCCTTTATGATAAGGGGAATGACGTCATCAACGCAAGTGCGAAGCGGTTGACCAATTTGAGCAATAGTCAATACAAATAAAAAACGCTTCGATGTTGCAGTCACGCCCCATTTCTGATGCTTTGTGGGATAGTTCGGTGGCCGAGTCACTTCCGGTCTCACGGAGCTGTGGAAGGTTACTTTGGCGTGCGTGGTTACGGATACTTAGGCGTACGATACAGAGCATAGAAGCAGGGCCATTCTCAGTCACGTGTGTGACCAAAAATGTAACAAATAGTAGAAAAAATCTCCTCCAATTACAAAAGCATTGGAGGTTCATGATTGTGGACCTTGTATAAGAGTACTACTTATCCAAGTCTATCAAGTAAAAATGTTATTTGTTACATTAACTTTAACTACTTAAGGTCAGAGGTCAAATACGACTGGTCACGTGTGTGACTTCACACGGAAACAGGTTTTTCATAACTCTATTTGACTTCAAAAACTCTGAAGTTGAGAAATCTAGAATTTTCATAGTTTTGGGGTATGGAGAATAGCAAGGAATAAATTTGATACCTTTCATTAATTTTCAAAGTATTTCTTTATTTGATGACATCTGGTCATGTGTGTGACATTTTGGTTCACTTCTCAAAGAATGGCCCAGCATTATTAAGAAGCTTTCAGCTTCGGTTTCGAGAAGGGCCTTCGTGGCGATATTCAGGTGATTAATCTAATTTTTAATATAATTTTTGGCATTGCCGTCAACGATCACATATGTAGATCGGTGCTTCTCAAACCTCCCCTGGAGTATCACCTCTCCCGTATGTTTAAGATCTCTCCCCGTTAACACGGATAATTCCAATGGTTCGCTCATTATCAAGCATCTTCACGGGTAACGAGCTGATCATTTGACTCAGCTCTGCTGGAGCAGGCAGAGCTCTAAAATATGCAGGAGAAGTGGTACTTCAGGAGAGGTTTAAAAAGCGCTGATGCAGATAAGATTGCTATCATTAAGTGTTATTATGCACATGCAATAGACCTAAGCTCTAGCACGCTGCGCACTTGAAGTGTGGTAGTCTTGGAAGTTTAAGAAATTTCGGCAAAAAAGCTAGATCCAGCTATTTTTTGTTGTATTGACGATTACTAGAATCACTGGTGAGTGATCAAGTTGACCAATCTGAGCACATTGGCGGTTTTCGGGTGGGCGGGGCCAGGACCGCCACAGTGTTTCACACACAGGCACTACAGAAATAGCCAGTGTGAGAAAACTCGTTTTTACAATGACACATTTAAACCTTTTTTAGACGACTTCAAGAATACAAGAATGACCAATGAAAAGTAATTTAATAGGTGCACTTAATACACTGTGCATGATCAATATTGGAGAAAAGCGTATGACTCAATGAAACAAACGGTATTTGAACCCGGGTCTGGTCCGGTCAGTCCTGTTTCACACGGGTAAGTCTGAGGGAGGCTGAGCGAGAGGGCTCTCGCCGCATACCAAAGATGCAGTGTGTGGAACTATCCGATCCAGCTCCTCCCTCAGTGTACGTGCGAGTCAGTGCTGAAGTTTTATCGCTCGTGTCTCCCTGCTGTAAAAATTTTTTATATACTTGTCTGTCTAGGTGATTGAAATCAACGATTACCAGCGTCGGCGTTTCTCGTCCCGGATCATTGGCTGCCTCTTCAACACGGTGACGGACAAAAAGATCGCTCTGCTCGGGTTCGCCTTCAAGAAGAACACAGGAGACACCAGGTGGGGTCCCTTAACCGTCCCAAAAACCCTCCAGATCCTGCCCCTTCACCCACTTTACTGGGGTCCTGTTGTAAAAATTAACCCACCCGCCCAAAGTCCCCCCAGAACACAATTTTAATTAATTCTGCTCTCTGTTGCAGTTCTTTGTGGTCTTATCTAGTATTTTCATTGTATACAACCAATGTGTGTTAACCTAGGGCTAATGTATAGAGCTGTGAAACAATATAAATACACTGTCAGTTGATGGTGCTGGTGGATATGTAGGTTTGTTATAATTGTTTTATTCTGTTGATCTAGTAAAGCTAGCGATTTGAAATTGGAAAGTTTAAAATTAAATTGACGCCATCTCTTGCTACATTGGCAGGCGAAACTCTCCTCTCACGGTGAAATAATTATTTCCTGTATTACTGTGATATCATATCAACAACAAACTTATTTCTGTGGGGGACTTATTTCGTAATAAATTTGTGACCACACCAGATAAATTTTTCATAGTTTTGAGACAGACACATAATCTTCAGGCAATCTTAATTTCTCTTTTTCAAATATTTATCAATTAATTATATGTTTACCAATTTGATTTGTCTTGAAAAATGGTAGAATTCCCCATTGCAATGGAACACAAACTGGTTGGTTCTTGACGATTTTCCGAAATGGACTTGGGCGGAGGTTTCGCTGTCTGGGGAGTTATCAAAGCACTGCTTTGACCCTGGTCAGAGGACAATCTCTCCGCTCAGAACTATCTGTAGCTTGTTTCTCTTACCGCCTCTGTCCATTATATTCCAATCGAACGGTTGACGCCTGTTAACCCTTTTGGGCGCAGTCACAGAGTGGAATACCTGATCACCTGTCTGAATCACACACCTGTGTCCCCCCCCTGCAGAGAGTCCTCCAGCATCTACATCAGCCGATACCTGATGGACGAGGGGGCTCGCCTGCACATCTACGACCCCAAAGTGAAGCGAGAGCAGATCCTGCAGGACCTCTCCCAGCCCACCCTCGGCCACGGAGACGACCCCTCCAGAGGTACCGCCCCCGCCGCTTCACACAGACATCAGCCAGACTGTGCTGGTTTCAATTCCAGGATGAAACCTGCCCAACCCCGTTCCTGGGGATCTACCTGCTGTCCTGCAGGTTTTCACTCTAACTGCTCTACCTGTTGAATTACATTCACAGTGTAAACCTACAGGAGAGTAGATCTCCAGGAACAAGGTTGGACACACTGTTATAAATTGACTGAATTTAACAGTTAAATTAATGCAGTGTTTCCTTGTTTTTTTAACTGTAAGCAGAGTCCTGCGCACATTTAACCGGTTTTACAGTTAACTTACGCGGAGCCTCTGTTATAAACTGATTGTAAATTTACAGTTAAAATAACTGGCTAGCACCATAAATAAATGGTGCTAGTTTATGACAGTGGAGCCCTGCTCTAGCTGTTCAATAGGGTGTGATTTGTCAGGTTAGGAAGCTAACGCAGCAGAACAGGACAGCTCTAGTCTACATCCAAGGCTTTCTATTGGTGAGCCTTGAATATGCTGTAGGGGATCCTTCATCAAACTTCATGCACTATGACTTCATTTAGATCTGAAAAGAATATTTCCGGGTGTAAAACCTCTATTTTAATAAAACTTTTTTTGATGGGGGTTCCCTTGATGTGTTTGGGTCTGGGTGGGGGCTCCTAGATTAGAGGAGGTTGAACTCTGGGTCGGACGCTATTAGACACTCCAAAAATTATAAAGCGAAAATAGAATTATAAACAGGCAAATACTTGGTAACCTATAACACGGAAGGACCCAAAAGCAATGTAGGGGGCAGCACATTCTTCTCTCAGTGAAGCAGCCTCTGATTGGTTCCTAGGCCTCACATATAGGACCCAGTGTTTATATTACCTCCCTGCTACAGGAAGGGTAACAACACACACTATTTAGATAACCCTGCCCCCACTCACTGGATAACTGCAGGCTCTCTCTCTCTCTCTCTCTCTCTCCCTCTCTCCCTCTCGCGTTCAGACTCCAGATGTGCGTCTGCTGCACAGCTGCTCGTGTTTCTCCCTGTTTCACCTGAACTGGCCTCGAGCCGATTGGCTCCACACGTGTTCCCTGTTAGCGTTAGCGTGAAAGTTGCACTCTTTCACAAGTCTGCAGCTGAGCACAGCTGTGTTTCCCGGGCGCTGAGGTTTTCTGTCATGCATAATTCCCCTTAAGAAAGCACCAACCCCCTTCCCAACTTGGGGGGGGGCTGAATCATGCAGTTAATGGCCTGAATACATCCCTCTGATGTGATGTTACAAAATTTCTCAAGATCTAACTGGCTGCTTGTGGTGTGGGCGTTTATTATTCCTCGAGCCACATATATTTTTTCCATGTTGTATTTAATAAAGTGAATTGTTGGCTTTTGCACTGTCTCTGAATTATTTTACCGTTTGGTTTCAAAGAAAGGAAAGAGTATATTTCCATGGTATTGTATCAGTAATTTATGCTGAGGTTTTAGAAATGGTTAACAGTCACCCCCCCCCCCCCCCCCCACAGTGTCTCGGCTCATCACCGTCTCAACAGACCCCTACGACGCCTGTCAAGATGCCCACGCCATCGTCATCTGCACTGAGTGGGACATGTTCAAGGTGAGGGGTCAAAGGTCACAGGAGGGAGTGCAGAGGTGCTTGCAGTTGTGCTGTATTTGCTGCTTGTGATACTGTACTGAGTTTTCAGCTGTGTATTATTGAGCCATAGTTAATCTAGTTTATACTCCTATTGTCATGTAATGTCTTAACCCTTTAAACGCTAGTAGCACGATAACAATAATCATAACGATAACAATAATTTCATACAACTGCTAGTTGCTGATCATTTTGGGGTAGGTGCTTTTTGTACCAATCAGATTTTAGTATTTACGCAGCCACGTTAGGGATTGGTCCCTAGGGGCCCAGCCACAACTGCTTATTTGAACTGCATAGTCATCCTAAAAATCACATTTCTTGTTAAGTGGATTTTGACCAGGTGTTTTTCAAAAATCAGATTTTAGTATTTACGTGTCAAGTGATGGCAGTGAGTTTAACGATGAAAATGCTGAATATCGAGATAGGGGTTTCCTAAAAGTGATAGCAAAATGGAAGCTGACTTTCTTGGCATTGAGAAGCGATTTATTTGAACTGTCCCATGTCATCCTATTTTGAATGAATCATTACAATAAATAATTTAGTTAAGGGGATTTTGACCCCCAGATAAAGTCGGCAGGTTGTTTCAAAATGTCATCGTCCCTGGTCTCAAAAGATTTTCTTGTGATGGCAGGCTACAATTTCAACTGATTCCTTATGATTTTTGGCGTGGGCATAGGTTATGGTCAGGTCACAACTAACTATCGATTTTGGTTGCCATGGCAACGGAATTGGCTGAATAAAGCAGTTTCATGCTGAAAATGTGCCCGTTTCAGTGCAGGGCTTGTGAACGCTCTACAGATCAGAGTTTTCAAGATGTCACAATCGGGCACTCAGGAGCTACACCTATATGGTCGCAGGCAACCGGACTGTCGAGTTTCATGTGATGGAATTTTTGGAATGCCGTCCACTTTGAGCAGAAAAAATAATGGAATGTGCCAATGTCAGATGACCATTACTTTTCAGATATAATCTGAATATTGGCCCAGTGTGCTGATTTTGCGTGTTTTTCTGTATGATGTGTGTGGGCACGTTTTTGTTACGAGTTAGGGACCTTCTGTGGTATAAATACTGACCTTGTCTGGACCAGTAGTCCTCATGCAGACCAAAGTTCGGTCTCAATGTGACAAAACCTTATCAGGGCTCGAAATTGCGACCATTTCCAAAATTAACTCTGTACGCCCTTTAAATGAAAATAGTCGCACTTGTGCAACCGCTTTTCCCCCCAACTAAACGCCTCTTATCCTGTACATTTGGTAGTCAGTAGGCATGCAAACCGCTGCTGCAGCTTAAATAGAGATGGGCTTATGTGTCATGCATCTACTGGACACACCGCAGCCGGGGTACCGGTGAAAGAATGGAGCGCACCCAGTGTGTTCCCTTGAGCTGACAGTGACCATTCTGACCAATCAAAGGGGAGCCTGACGTCCTAAACTTCAGTCGTGATTCTAGAATGGTTAACATTAGCAGTCAATCACTCCATTTCGCGACACTGAGAGTTACTATTGTAACTATACGCAAGACTTCGACGGAAAATGAAGCGAAGAACAATAGAAGACTTTTTTTTTTTTTTGGTACCGTTAACGTTCAAAAAAACGAGTCGGTAACAGAAGTTACTGAAACTGAGAATCATGACAATGACTACAACCGTGATTCGGACGAACCAGCGGCGAAAAGAGTTTATTATTTTCACAAAGAGTGGCTTCTAAATTTTGAATGGCTGAGCTTTAAAGAAGGTGAAATGCACTGTGTTCATTGCAAAGAGAATGGCCCGGATCTCGCAGATATCAGCGTTATCTACTGGGTCCAAACACTTTAAACGTGAAAGTTTCTCCATATATGGAGAAAGCGCGAAACACAGAAAATGCTGTGACAGATGTGCGTCAACGAGTAGGTCCGGTGTTCTGTCAAATTTTGCAACCTATCAAAGTATCCTGCTTCGCGGTTCTGCGCTTGCGCAAACCTAAAATCTATGTCTCGGTTTCTTCGCTGATATCTTAAGTTGCCTATCTGCAACAGTCATAAAAACACTTTTTTTTTCGCACGTCTTTCGACCTGTATGCGTTTATACATTTGCATGTACACGCTGAGTTTTCCTGAAAATGCAGAAATTAGATGACAGTGGCGTGCGGCATATATCTTAAAACAAACGTATCCAACTCATTGTAACATCTGCTTATGTTATACTAAGCTAACAGATAACAAAGTTACCTCTGTAGACTGATTCATATTGCAATATTAAGGTGAAAACAAAGACTTAACGACTTAACATCAGATCTGCATTTAACCCCAACACAGTTGAAGATTTGTTTCGGATCAGTGTGGAGGGTCCTCCTCTGGACATATTTGATGCCTGACAGGCAGTGAAGAGATGGATGGAAGGGCAGAGAGCCAGGAGACCCAATTTTAAATCCTGGCCTCAGGATATGGTGTAAAGCCAATTTAGTGGAAACTTTTGTTAATCAATGAACTCAAGACTGTCATATTGTTTAATAACTTTCATTGGTTGGGACAGTTGTATTGTTATTGTGGAGTGTTATATTGTAGTTTTTTACATTAAAAAATATAATATATATATTGGTGCTTAATAGATTTCGGTGTGTGCACTCCTAAATTTTTGAACTTTTGAACTTGGGAGCGCAACGCTACCAAAAAAGTTAATTTCAAGCCCTGCTTATTTCTGAGGTCCTGGTTAAGGTTAGGGGTCAGGTGTGAATCGAGGTTTGGTTAAAGTTAGGGTTAGATATGATTTTTCAGGTTTATCGGTAGGGTTTGGAGGATGGCCACAGTGAATGGAAGTCTGTGCAGTGCCCTAATAAGGATAACTGGACAAACTTGTGTGTGTTTTGTGTGTTTATGTTTTGTGTGTGTGTGTGTGTGTGTTACAGGAACTGGATTATGAACGCATTTACAAGGCCATGCTGAAGCCAGCCTTCATTTTCGATGGACGGAGGATTCTGGATGACCTGCATGACGAACTTCAACACATCGGTTTCCAGGTGAGTGGGTCACGTGACTGGTCTACAGGGGCACCCTTAAGGTTTCCCTGTACAGTGGTCACTGCAAAGTTTGGTCATTTCAAGCTTTTCTAGTGGAACTCGAGCAGTTTTGAGGCAGGTCATTGTCATACAGCTGCTTTCCAAGTGGTATAAATGCCTTTTCAGAAACGCTCCCTGAGGTGATCTTTCGTGTCCTTGATTCTGCTGCTGGTGCACTGTAATGGACAGGTCCATGAACTGAGTCTTAATCTCACAGGCCTGTATTGGGTAAATGTACTCAGTCCTTCTCTTTTCCTCAAATCACAGCACCCATGGGCTGCTCTTTAATCCAGGTTCCCTTTACCGGAGAGTCAGGTGTGCTCATCTGGCCAATCAGTGCCTGTAAATGTGCTGCTAATTGGCTGTCAGACAGGAAAAACAGGGCTGGATTTTGATTTGAAGGGCAGATTGAATGATCTCTGCAGTTCTGAATGGTATATGACTATTATGGGATGTGTCGTTGCAGGTAGAGACTATTGGCAAACGAGTGAGCCAGAGAAGTTCCTTCACGGGAAATGGCGACGTCTCTAAAGCCGACCATCTTCCTCCGTCCAAGAAGACCAAAGTGTGAGCCCCTGTCTTCAGAGAGGAACCCCAGCACTGTGATGGACACCAGCTTTCGCTTAGCTCAGAAACAAACAATCATTTTATGCTCAGTATTATTTAAAATCGATATTTAACATTCAGTGTTCTGGCAGTCCGTTTTCAGCTCGGCCCAAACTGGCAATGCGAACACTGCCTGAATCGTTTTATTCTGGTTTCATCTGTTTTACATTTATTCTTATGATTTTTTTTTAGCTTTTTAAAATGCTGCATTCATTTATTCCCCCCAGTTTGTTTGTATTATTCTTACTTTTTTCTCTGTTTATTGATCAATTCCCTGTAATTCTGGTACAATGCTCTATTTATTTGTCCGGTTTTCTCATGTAATTTTTTTTTCATTTCTCTTTCTCATTTCTCTGTATTTTTGTTCCATTTTCAGGATTTTGTTACCTTCCTGTCCTCACTGGGACCCTGACATGGGTCAGATATTCTGGTTCTATGTTTTTGACTTAACGTAGCTGGTCAAGGACCAAGTAAGATGGTGTGAACGCCATGGTCATGCATTTTCTGAAGACAGTTCTGCCCGTAACCTCTAGTGGTCTCATATTGATTAAATTTGACAACACTTGGTGCAACATCTTTCGTCTACAGACTAGTTTGGGATCGAATTTCAGTCCTGCAGCCCCAAAAGAGGGCGTGGCAGGATGCTCATATTGAGAAACTGAAGTCGTCCATTTTAGACCTTTTAAATACAGATAAAGAGCTGAAACTATATATGTAAGTAGTAGGCCTATACAACATGTTTCAACATATAAACCATGGGTTTTGTCAATTTCTGAAAAATGGCCCTTTTGTGACCTTTGACATTCCTTCACCCCGTTTGAAAAACCCGTAACCTTTAGTGGTCACAAATATCTATCAAATATGATGAAAATTTGCATACAAAATCTTTAGGACATGAACTGGTTCGGTATTTCATCTCAGCCTTGTTCCCCACTCCATAATGGGTGTGGCAGGCCAGTGGCATTTCAGGTTCACTTGAACCTCCAGTCTAACTAAAAGTTCACGATATCCTGACCTTGGAGATGGATGGATACGTTGAGCCTTTAATATGATGCACTGCATTCTGCAGCTTGAAAGTCAGAGAATTTGTAATATTATCCTACTTATCTATTTTTATCTGAAACTGTGAAAGAACCTGTATAGGACCTTAAGCGAACGTGATTATATATGTATATGTCCATGCATATGCATATTTATGTATTTATATTTTTATTTACATTTATACTATAAAGCAATTTCAGTCCTTTTCAGTGGGAATCCTTGTTTATTTTTCTCTGCAAAGTTGTGGTGTTCTGCAATGAACAGGTGTGTGTGTGTGTGTGTGTTTCTGCATGTGTGAGGGTGTGTGTGTGTTTGTTTTACTATAGTTGTAGGGAATAAAATACCCTCAAATAAATAAAATGTGAAAATACTGCAAAAGTCTTAAATCTGTGCCAAGGGCTGGGATTAGGCCTGGGGTTGTAATTGCACTTCTGATTAGGCCTAGGTCTGGTTTTAAGGTTCTGTATTAGATTTAGGCACTAGATTATGATGAGGCGTTAAATTGAGGTTCAAACACCTCACTTTCACACAAATTTACACACTCCCCTTTTTATGGGGTTAATAGGTTAGGATTAGGCAAGGGGTTAGGACTAGGGTTGACTGAAGGATTTGGGATAGGGAAATAGGATTTTGGCTCTTATATAATTTTTTTGGACCCCTCAAGTTTAGTCAAACCAAAGTTAGTCAATTTGTTTGTGGTTATTATTCACATTAGAGCTTGTGTGTCTGAGTGTGTGTGCACACATGCATTGGTGTTTCAGTTCACACATTGAGCATTAACTGTCATAGCCGGATGGCATGGCCGTTCCAGAGTTAACCCTGGTAAATTGGGGTGCACAGCAGCGTACACAGTGTTGTGGGGTGCTGTGTAACTACAGATGTTCTGTCCATGGGTTTTCCACTGAGGCCTGGAAAGTCTCGCAGATCTCAGTGGTTAGAGGAGGTAACTCATCTCATTAATCCTCTGGCGCCAAAAAGTACATTCTGGTTGAAGACATAAGTTAAATTTTAACTCCTGTCCATCTCATGGGGTATCTGGTCCAGATGCTGTATTCCCAAAGAAATCCCTCAATGCACATGATCTGGTGCCAAACCCCCTTTGGTCAAATCTGGCATCTTCCATGAAGGGGCAATTTGGGCAACTGAACAGCTACCATTGCACTCTATGGGACCGTTGAGGTACTGCCAAGTGGAAATGGTTTCTATTCATTAATACTCCTTGGCAAAACTTGAGCTCCTCCTCACACGTCTTGAAACGAGTTCCGCTTCACCGAAGGACTAAATAGCATCTACTAACATCGCCCAGTTCCTTCAAATATGGCTTGTACATACTGTTCCCGGCATACATAATCAGTTCAAAAAGAATTTGATCTTTACGCTTTCATGCATTTAAAGAAAGGGTATGTTTCCAACACATACTGTATGATACTGTGAAAATTATGGACCTACTGTCCTTTAAAGATGGCAAAGAGTGTTTGTCAAAAACTGTCCCCTGATATCTGAACGTATAATTACAAGAAACAACGTCTGACAAGGTAGAGACCTAAGTTTTCAGCAGTGCTACCCAACTGCTAACATTCAGCATGTGCAGGTGACAAAGCCTTTTGAATGTGAAATGCCGGTGGGGTGCGTGCTACAACCTTCATGCAAATGTACAGAGTCGAGGACTATTTTGTGAAAATTTCATTTTTGAATTTGATGGTGCCCAGGTGTATATTTGCATTGGTGGTTTCACATGAAGTGATGTCATTGATGTCCTCATCATAGGTTATTAATGAAGACATCAGAGAGAGGCTTGAGGTGACAGGGTGTGTCGGGCTGTCACTTTTTCAGCATCTCTGCTCCGCGCTTTTTAATCCGCAACTTTTAAATTAAAACTGTCAAAAAGAGACGTGTATTACACTCGAGCTGGTGTTATGAGGATTAAAGTCCATTCAGCTGAGATGCAACGCCCTGAGGCTGGACTGGGGTCTACAGATACTGAGATTGTCTGTGTGTGTGTGTGTATGTGTGCGCGTGTGTGTGTGTGTGTGTGTGTGTGTGTGTGCGAGAGAGAGGAACACGAATATGAAGTATAAATGAAGAAAAAGTGTGTGGTCATGGAGAAATGAGTAGATCAGGTGTGTGTGTGTGTGTGTGGGGGGGGGGGTGTTATACTGATGGGAACCAAAAGATCCCACAAGGATAGTTAAGTCAGAAAAAAAACTGCACTGTGGGGATCTGTTTTTAGGTCCCCATGAGGAAAAAGCTTCATTCTAGGCGTAGGGCTTGGCTTAGGTCAAGGGTTACTATTGGCCATATGGTTAGGTCTAGGTCTAGTTTTCAGGCTAGTTAGCAGAATTAAGACCTAGATTCTTGTTAGACTTTCAATTATGGTTAAAAGATTGTTTTGGGGAGTTCATAGCTTTAAGCTTACAGTTAGGGAAGGGGTTGGGGTTAGGGAAGGGGTCTGGAGCCCTGGAAATAGGATACTGGAGCATAAATAATTTTATGGGCCTCGCGGGGATAGAAAAACAAGTGTGTGTGTGTGTGTGTGTGTGTGTCTGTGAGAGAGAGACCGAGAGACAAGGTAGAAATGGGCCTTTCGTGAATGTGTGTGTTTGTGTGTGACACGGCAGAAATTAATTGAATAAGTGTTCGCGTCACATGCAAGATTATTACATCTCCTGGTTGAATTCAGCTGTGACACCTAATTCACTCTCTCTCCTTTGCTTTTGAGATGCAGGGCAAATGAGGACATTATTTAGTACTGTTGTGTCAGTAAGAGGGCTTACCTCAGACAGACTGTGAGCTCCAGGTGAACAGAAAATGCCCTCACTGGTATGCTGTACTGTCTTCAACACACACCGAAGAACTCCTTATCTCCTCAGCCCGAGGGGAGCTCAGTCCGATTTAATAGCTTTGCTGTGCTGTTACAGAGAGAGTCAGCATTGAATGATTCGTGAAAGGCATTTCCTGCTCTCCTGTTTATTAGTCTTCATGGAATATTTTGTGTTTAAGAGGCTTAAAACAGGCTGTGTCCTCTTAAAATGGAATATATTAAACCATGTCTTTTTAATGAAGGGGCCTTTAATTGTGGTCCTTGAAGTTCTTTACCGAGAAGAGAAGCCACAACCCAAGAGATGGGAGCCCCTGCTCCCCTGCCCTGATCTGGAGGGTGGTTCATGAAGGCCTGTGTAGTAAAGCCAGTTATGCATTACTTCTAATGATAAACCCCATTACTCTGAAAAAAATTAATCCCCTTATCCCAATTTTTCAATCTGGAAATGACGGGGGGCTAAAGATTATTATTCCCCACCACAAAGTACCATGGAGGTTCAGGGGATGGGAGTTTGACGACTGATTTAGGAGTATCTTGACGTATATAAGCCCGTCAGTGGACGAGCTGAATGCTATGACAGTGCAGGGTGTTAGCGATGAGAAATGCGTGGAATGCTGTGTACAGATTGCGGCGTGACTTGTCGTTTACGCGGCATTCTCCTGCGCTTCAGTGCCAAAAACCGCTGAGATCATCGGATTTCTCACTTACGAGCTTAATCATGCGGTATCCCTGGGGATCAAGACATTTTTATTTCTCCAGCGTGAAAAGTTTCGCATTTCTCTTCCATTTTCTGCCCGTGTAATAGTCTCCATCTGTTCGTGTGAATCTGCGTCCTTTCCTATTATTCCTATTAACATGTCTGAAATGTAATTTTCATTCATAAACAAACAAAAAGTAATAATTAAAAAAAATCATAAATTCGCTATAATTGCGCGTACGCGTTTATTTCGCCCTAACTTCTGAAGACAGGGCTTGGTGGGAATATGTTATAGTTGCTGCGGTATCATTAGGATGAAAATCCCACGGCTCCCCGTTTCCGCTTTGCTGGAATCATAAGTTCCATACACTCCCTCAGACAGGTCTGAACCCGGGATAAAGTTCACCTTTTGCTTCACCTAATCGGATCTGGGAGCTTGAAGTCAGCGCCAGAAGATGTGGAAGGGTAATCCAACCCACAGAGACCAATGAGCTTTTTACAGCCTGCTAACCCCCTGCGGCTGTGAGAAGCACACCCATATACACACGAGCCCAAGAAGGATTAAGGGCACTCTGCTGGTTTTTGAGTCACCGGAGGTCGGCTGATGAGAACCGCCCGGGTGAGACGAGGTCGGGGAGGGAGAGAGTCATCGCTCATTGGAAGTCCTAAGTCAGAGATGTGTTAACCCTTTCAAGCCCATATTATTTTTTACACCAATAAAAGCCTATAAAGCATACATTTTTATTTTGTTTTCTTGATGTTCGCGAAAGGAAAAACAGACAATAAAACAAACTGGCTACATAAACTGTATGGCAAAAATGCATCCTTTAGTTTCTGGAAATGTGCTCACATCGTGTGGCTTAAACACAAGTTATATATCGAGGGCTGACTGCAATAAACAATTATGTCCAGATGTTATATATTGGACATAACTGTTTATTGCAGTCAGCCCTCGCTATTGCCTCAAGCAGGAAGCATTTTTTTTGTCAAGTGTGCCAGCGATCAAGTGTTTTCTATGAAGTTAAGCATGGTTGCTGGCCAGTTAAAGCTCATATTGGGAAATGCCATATCATGGGAACAGACCCTAACCTTATACCCATCAGCCACAAGATTAAAACCACCTGCCTATAGGGAAGGTCTCCCTTGTGCTGCCAAAACAGCTCCATCAAACTGATGTCACTTGAATTCCCAAACTCAATGTTTCTCAGCAGAACATTTCCCAGACTGTCACAATCCTGCCACCAGCTTGTCTTCTTCTGACCGTGCATCCTGATGCCATCTCTTCCCAGGTAAATGGTGCACAAATACCCAGCTGAAGCACATGATGTAAAAGGAAATTGGACTCACTGGACCAGGCGACCTTCTTCAGCTGCTCCAAGGTCCAGTTCTGAAACTCAGGTGCCCATTTGGGGCGCTTTCAGAGGTGGACTGGGTTAGAGTGGGCCCTCTGACTGGTCTGCAAGTGAAAAGGTGCAATACACAGCAGGGTATAGTCATACTCTGTATAAAAAGATGGACAAAGCAACCGTGACGTCACCCATTGGTTTCAGCATATCATTTAGGAAGCCTTAATTTTGGCAATTTGAACAGCGCCATTTTGTCATTTTGAAACCGGATGTGATTTCTATTGGACGAGAGTGTGAATTGAAGATCCAGGGAGGAGCAAGGGGTGGATCGACGGGTGGATCTGACCGTATCTGATGAGGACCAGAGGATAGCCACGCCCCTAAAGCAGATTCTGGCTTTACCCTTTATTCTAGTCTATTTGGGACCACAATTTACAAAAATGAACATCATGATGTATCAAAGGAGACTTGAAACTTGCGATAGGTACCATAAAATAATGTGGAACATCACTATTGAAACAAGAGGCTCCTCAGAGCCTGTACTCGGGCCGGGTCTAGGCCTGGGCCAATCCATAGATACATATATATTTAGAACATTAGACTGCTGATGATGTCATATTTACATTATCCAAAGTGAAGCACCCGGCCGCCATATTGATACACCCAACTTCTTCATAAAAATGAATGGTTTCCTATGAGGCCAATTTCAAATAAGTCAATATAAGCATTAAAATGCCGAGATGTGCGGCTGCCTTTTGCAGCAATAGTCATTTGAAGGGCTTTAATAAAACGTTCCATGCGTAAGTTAACGTAGAAATGCAAATTTGTCACTTTAATAGAAAAAATCGCGTTCGCTTGCTAGCTAGCTATATTAGCCGTCCCATTGCCTTAAATAGACCGCTGACTAAAGCAAACGCTAGCGATCGATAACGGTCTCCAGCGAGCTACCTTGGTACCCTCACTGTTGCGGGGACTGCATTGACTTAGCAGTTAATAAAATTAACAAGGTGGCTAACTGGCTTGCTACTTGAAATTGACATTCAAGGACAATATTTATTACCTGCATGATATTTAAAACAATGGACAAGTCGCTTTGTCTGTTTATACAGAGTTCCAAAAGACAAGGAGGACTTGGCTGTTAGAAATCAGGGGGAAAAAAAACCTTTCTCTATCCCCTCAATCCGTGCTGTGCAGTGATTATTTTTTGAGAGCAGTGTTTTAACGGGACAGGGGCAAAGATGAAGCTTAGTAAAGGAGTAGCCAGAGTTCACTAGCGCTTCCTTTTAACAACGTTGGCATTAGCCATATGATTCAGTGCGAACAATTCGGTCAACGGCAAATATGCTAAATAAGGGTACAATGAAGTGAGGAATCCAGAGAGTAATTTGATAACGTATACAGACATTCATCGACGTTGCTTATAACGGCGAAAACTTTGAAGCAATTATCTTATCAGAGGGTCATTAAAAGCCTCGGTCACCTTAACTGAACTTTTCTGCTCGCACTTGAACGTTGACACCGAGTAACATTTCGATCTTCCCTTTAGTAAGTGTGCCGCTTTCCATCCTCCAAAAAAGCATATATTTAGGGAGAGAAAATGTTGCTCTGCACAGCGATACCAAAATCACCCCGACTCGCACGCAAGTGTTTTTGAAAATATAATTTTACAGTAGGCGAAAATGAATGGGAGTGTACGTGCGAATGTAACTTCCCGGTGTATACGCTCCTGGAACAGATGCTTCACTTGAGCAAACCCTATCAGCAATGTAGTGTTCAATATATATATGGGCCAATCGCGAAACCGCGCGCGCATGAGCAGGACAATCGCGACCCCGAGAAAAAAAAAAAAAAAAGATCCGGGCGAAAAAAAAGAAGATCCAGAGCCGAAACTTAGGCTCGTGGCCTACCGGCCCGAGTAATAAGAAATCAGGTGGGAAAGTAGGGTCATTTTCCTATAGACTTCCAAAGCATTGAACTTCTTTCTGCAAACACTGACGTCGCCATCTGCTGGCGATTAAATAGAATGCAATTTTCAGAGATTTCTGCATGGGCGTCACTTTTCAGACCCGGGTGCTGCGTCCATCAGTGTAGCAATTTCAAAGTAATCACAAAACAATCACAGCAGGGCAAAATTATATAACTCTGTGGCTTGTCTTTTTTTTTTTTTTTTGCCAACCAAAGGTACAAACTTGGTGTTTTTGATGCTGACAAACATGGCATAAAACTGGCATGATGAGTGGATGGATGAGCATAAATGGATGTGAAAAATTATCAGAAAAAATATATATTTCTGTGGCAAAAGGAGAATATTAGTGTCAATTTTATGACGGTTAGTGGGAGCACACCTGTTGAAGGGTGGGGAAAGTTTCGACGTCGATTAAAACAATGAATGGAATTACCCGGGCTTCTCTGTCTTGGTTGGAGCCTGGTATTTAGGAGGTCCAGCTGTTATTTATTTATTTATTTATTAATTATTCTTAGCTTTTTTAGCTAGTTTGAAGCTGGTAAGTTGGTCAAGCTGGTGACAGAACAGTCAAGGTGCTGGCAAGACAGATCATAGTTGCATCCCAATACTCAAGAAAGTGCGTCTTTTTTATCATTTATCACCTCCTATTCAGAGCTAAGGAGAGGAATCAAGTGGAGGAAAGACAGATGCATTTGTAGAATATAATTATGCACCCCATAATTCCAGATGTACTATGCTACTCTTGCAGCTATTCCTTGATATAAACTATCCTCCATTTAATTTCCATTCTAAATTTGCACACCTGACGAAACTAATTAGTAGCTAGATTGGGCCAATGGCAGAAGATGATGATAAAATGTGTAACAGTTACAGTGAAAACCTACTTGACCAAAGCAACAGTGTTGATTACTGCTAATTTCAATGGATTCATGACAAATGAATTCGGTTTATCTATTTTCATTAGTGTGGACAAGGATTTGGGTTTGTTCAGAGTTTCCACCATGGAGAATGGAATTCCTGCGAGACTCCTCATTGGCCAGTTGATATTTTCTATGACACTGAAAGATAATGGTGGAATTACAATTGATGGGGTTTGGAAAAGAGGAAAAAATGTGGTGCTGGACATAAGGGGTGAGGTAATGGGAGAAATGGAAGAATGGATACCGATATATTATGACATTATATAACACAGGGAAAAGAACAGGCTATTCAGCCCAATAAAGTTTGATGTTTTCCTACCTCTAACACAGCATAATCACCAACTTGATAGTATCTTGCATGTATGCGTGTACGTTGAACACATAGGATGTGTGTGAAGTGTCTAGAGCAGTAGTGCTGTAGCATACAAGTGCTTGCAATTAGCACATGCTACTTGCCACTTTCAGCATATAGTGACTGCTGCTGGCTACAGCCCTTCGGTACGGGATGACATGGGTGCCAAGAGCGTAAGCCTCTCCAGCTAGTACAGTGGTGGTTGCCAAACTCAGTCCTGAGGTCTACAATCACAGTTGTGCTTGGAACAAAAATCTGCATCGCAGGGAGGCCCCAAGACCAAGTTTCAGGGATGACTACAGTACAGAGCCTCTCCACCACAAAGACCTCTATGGTGCCCACTCCTGGCTATGCATAGTAACTGCACACCTTGTGGTCTCAAGCCAACCTGCAGGGTTTTTATTTTTACCTCCGCCAACCAAGTTGGGGCGGAGGTTATGTTTTCACCCGTTTGTTTGTTTGTCTGTCTGTCTGTCTGTCTGTCTGTCTGTTTGTGAACAACATAACTCAAAAAGTAATGCATGGATTTCTCTGACATTTTGTGGGTGCATTGCTATTACATCAAGGATGGACCCTATTGATTTTCACCACAATCAGTGAAACAATATGGCCACCACGGCAGCCATCTTTAAATCGTATGACACGCGATAACTCAACTTTGTTCCCACTCATGAAGATTTGGATTGTGCTGCCCTGGCGGAGGTTTGCACTCTACGAGTGCCTCTAGTATTTTATATTATTTACGATTTATTTAAGCAGGGGGTCTGACAGAGACCAAGTCTCCTTTTCAGCAGGACCTGCATTAGAAATAATTAAAATATCACACTTTACAAGGAAATTGGTGATACAAAAAAAGAAACATACAATGCCATCATAACATCGAAAAAAAAAGACAATAATTCTAATGATAAAAAAATTTTTTCAATGTTTTAAAATGTTCAAAGGAACCAGTTCATGCAGTTTCAGCTCACCTTGCAGCTGATTCCAAGTTTGAGGGACATTGTAATAACCAGCTCTGTTCTTACACAAGGAACATAATAAGTCTTGAGACCGGTTCTCGCAGCAGCCTCACAGATGCGCATGAAGGCACCCACTTTTCATGGACACTGGTGGCACTCCATATCAGACGAAGGACTCAGCAGCCTCCTGCAGTCAAGATGAGGGACAGGTTATCCACGGTAAACTTTTGCATTGAGATTTACCAGAAGTCTGTTTCTCCTAGAAGTGTGCAAGAACTGGTTGAGTGCATAGATAGACTGTATAAAAAGATGGATGAAGCAATCGTGACGTCACCCATTCGTTTCAGCATACCATTTAGGAAGCCTTGATTTTGGCAATTTGAACAGCGCCATTTTGTCATTTTGAAACCGGATATGATTCCTATTGGACGAGAGCGTGAATTGAAGATCCAGGGAGGAGCGAGGGGTGGATCTAGGCGTGGATCTGACCGTATCAGACGAGGACCAGAGGATAGCCACGCCCCTAAAGCATATTCTGGCTTTATCCTTTATTCTAGTCTATTTGGGACCATAATTTACAAAAATGAATATCATGATATATCGAAGGAGACTTGGAACTTGCGACAGATACCATAAAATAATGTGGAATAATAATAAAGTGACGGATTTCGTGAATTTACTGTGCAGATCTTGTGATCAAAAGTCACGTCATGTGTTATAACTGGGTAGCCGCCAATTCCGTCTACCCAATCTAAGTTACCGTTGTTCACTTCTAGGAGTAATAGACTTCTGGATTTACCCATTGCTATACAGATTTACCTTATCATGGTGAAGATAGCTACTAAGGATGGCACACTCCCTGTGGCACACTCCTTGCACAGGTCTCCACCTCTGACTATGGTGAGCAATACCTGGAGCTCACTTCTGAGGGTGAACTTTACAGCATTTGAGCGCCTAGACGTCATAGCAAACGTTTCATACTCAGATTAATATAAATGGCCCGAGGCACACTGCAAACACGGGGTGGCGGTATTGTATGAGACAATATTAGTCATAATTAAGCTTAAAAGGAGAATAATGAGAGAGTTGTGGGATTGTACGCGAGGGAAGCTTGAAATTGAATTTGTGTTACAAATAGTGGTTTTTCGGACTTTTGTTTAGTTTTGGTACAGAGTTTGGGTTGCGGATAAATGGATATGGAAAAAATTGAGCTTGATCGGGTCGAGGATATGAAGAAGAAAAGGAAAAAAAGGAGCAGAAAAAGAATACGAATAGACGGCATTAGTTGTTGGAATTAAGGCAGTTGGTTCAGGTGCAAATGGTCTTTTTAGTGAAGCACGCAAGATCTGGGAAGAAAAAATCGGCAATGTTGAAACTTTAAGGATTACGGGCGGTGGAATATTGATTGTGGAAAGCAGAACAACAAAACGTCATATTAAAGCTCTAAAAATTAAGCAATGTGATGAAGTAAAAGTAGCCTGTTAAATAAGGAAATGAAAAAAAAAAAACGTTTAAAGGTGTTGTCAGTGGCGTTCCAACCGTTTTTTTTTTTTTTTTTTGAAGTGGAAGGAGTTTGTGGAGCCAAGCGGCTTTTAAGACACAGAGAAGGAACAGGAAAGCGGGTCAGCTTTGTTGAATTCAGTAGAGTCACCTGAAAGAGTTTTCCTTGGCCATATTAGCTACAGGGTGAGGGAATACGAAAGAGTTCCACTTATGTTTCTGGTGCCAGGGATATGGAGACGTAGCAGTAGATGTAGGAGGCAAACATACAGGTGTCGGAGATTTGGGAAAGAGGGATGCGTAGAGGACGAACGCAGTTAGTCAAAGGAGCACACAGTGTGTTTTCACTGTGGGGGAGGACATGAAATTGGTTCACTGAAGTGTGAAAGATGGAAAATGGAGAAGGAAGTGTGAAGAAATAGAATTTGGGAGAAAATGTTGTATGCAGATAGAGGCAGTAAGGAGAATGAAAGCTAATAAAGTAATCACTGGGGAAGATTTGGGTTAGGATTCATACTATGGAAAGGCAACATGATAAAGATATCATAAAGATGGACATGAGAAGTTTTCTGGCATTCATTGTAATGGTGGTTATTTGCTCGAGGGACATTGGAAGTAAAAACGAGAGAATTAAAATGGTTGTAGGCGCATCTACGGAGTTTTCGGGGGTATTGAACGTTAAAGGGGAGGCGATTCAGGGAATTTGGGAACATTGATAGCTTGAATAGACTATAATGCACACTCTGGTACAGTTGGTGGCGATATGCACCTAATAGAACATGTGCTATTTCTAGTAATGAAAAGAAGAAGAAGGGGAAATAAATGACGTAAGGGGGCGGAGCTTCATCGCACACCGGCTGCGGTCCTCAGCGCACCATGGCAGACAAAACGCAGATACAAGAGGAGATAAAAACACAAGGAGAGATTGTCAGGAAATTAAAAGCAGAAAAGGCTAGTAAAGAACAGGTCAGCACTCTGTCTACTCACTTTAGATTTGTGTCAGTCTCCACAATCTCTTTCTTTCACAATGATTATGTCCGTTGGCTTGCTAGATGGCTAACCGATTCACATTGAGGCCTGTCATTGACACATTTAGTTGTCCGTATCTATATCTTGCTAGCTAGCTTGCTAACTACTATTGCATGATTCTATTTTGCTCGTTTTATTGAACAGTTAGCTTGCCCTGTTGCCATTATTTTACAGTTTTAAACGGTTGGTGTGGAATTTTCTTTTGTTCTAATGCGGGCAGGCTGAAATGGGCAGCGATATTACGCGTAATTTAGAGGCCAGCAGCCCATTCATTTTGTGAATGATTGGAGAAAGGAGACGGATTGCTTTCCTGATTGCCCTCTCATTTCTTATTTTTGACTGACACTAGTAATTTTTAGTCGGAATCTGTCGACGGACTTGAGAGAAACAGAAAGTATCATCGCCACTTTCAGTTTCTTGTAACTTGTCAATTGCTGGCTGATGCAATTTCCGAGCAATGTTGGGGGTACCAGCGAGGTAACACGCCACTTAAAGCCTAGCTTTATAAATTACATTTAAAATGTTCAACTTCTCTGTTTGTTTGGTTATAGGGAGTTGCAAGCATTGCCCCCCAAATGAATGGTATGACATCAGATAATTAAGTGCTGTTCTGAAGATGTCTGCAAAGAGCTGAACATGACTACACAATATTTTCTCTCATTGCCTGCAGAAGTGGCATTTATTGTAACCAGTTTGTGTCTACTAGCTCTCGTTATTTTTAGTCAATCTTGCTGGTATTTTTGCCTTTTAAATAGCGGAAACATACAGTTGGTTTAAGCATACAAGATGGACGTTTACACTTGCATTTTAGATCTGTTAAATACGAGAACATCAGCCTGTTATTTGAGGGCTTTTCGTCAAGCTGGCTGACAGTCATCGGTATAACTGCACTGCGTGAAAGCCGTAACCCTTTGATACCTGGATCATGGACTGTCGTGAAAAGAATTGCTCAGGTTTCACTCAGTGTTGCTGTCTAGCTAACGCTGTCATCCTGCTTGTGGAAAACCTCCAATTTGGCTGAATTGGGTAGTTGGCACAGTGTATTGCACGCGTAAGTCTATTCCCCAAGTTTAATTTGGGAGTCAAATGGATAGAATTGGTTGCCAAAACCTGCCAATTTTCTAAAAGCAGATTTAAGTTATAGGAACATAATCTCCCCTCTATCCCCAACTTTAAATTAACATTTTTCTGCCCATTGCCTGAGTTCATAAGTGCTGTTCGAGGGGGCTTGTGTGGTCAACTCAAATCAGAACCCTGTCTGGACTCTGTCCTGCTGGGCAGTGGTTTGTGGGTACATTGTTTTCAGAGGAGCCCATGTGTTCCTATACTGAAAAAGTTTATAGTACATCAATGTATTCCAGTTAGTATGTCCCTCTTGAATTGTGGCAAGCATCATATTATCTTTCGGGAGCAAATTCTCTTGATGTGAGCTCAGTGGAGCCCTGGGGCTACCAGTCTAATCTGGGTTCTGACATCTGAGCCTATCACACAGTCCCCTCTCTTGACAGCTCACTTGCTGCAGACTAGTTGATTTGATCATTGTTCCGCTTCATGTTTTGTGCCTCCATGTTGCGGTGACTCCTTGCACTTGCACCATCTATTGGTAGGGTTGCTGATCGCTTTTCTCCTGTTCTCCCCGCTCGGTGCGTCTACTGCCATTGGTGGATTCCTTTCACGTCCATCTTCTGGTCCCCTGACTCTACCCCTCCACTTGCCTTGGATTATCCCCTGTGCCCATTGGACTTGCCTTCATTTGGACTGTACCATCATAAAAATCGGGGGTGGACTCATGCTGGAATTACCCTACCCTTGAACATCCTTCATCTTTGGATTATTCCTCCTTCCTCGCTGGATTTTTTTTCCCCTCCGCAAATTGGTGCGGGGGGGTAAATAAAATGGGCTTTGCACCTGTGCGTCTCTGTGCTGGGATCCTCTCTCGCTGGGCCGGAATTATCCCCCGCTCTGTCCGCCCCTGTTCGGGAATGACGATCGCACAGGTGGGTCGTGATTGGCAATACCGCAGGTTGGTAGCTGCTTGTAACTGAAGCAATTTGTGAGTGAGTTTGTTAAACATGATGAGCAGAGCGCTAATAGAGCTGCAGATACTGTGAACTAGTTTGAAGTCAAAAATGTAAATTCACACCTGGTGAAGTTCAATAAAACTGCTCTGAGTTGAACTTTGAGCCTGATGGCCTGTTTGTCCATCGGTGTGCAGATCGATGAGGAAGTCGCCAAGCTCCTGGAGCTCAAGGCTCGGCTGGGGGATGATGGGAAACAGGCCTTTGTGCTCAAAACTGCCAAGGTGGGTACGGCATGTGATGGGTGCAGTGGTTGGATTGCAAAATATATTGAATAATTGACTGAAAGCTTTTAGTGGGAGAAGTTCTGGGAAAGTTTCTGGGATGTTTTGGAATGTACCGGAAACTCTCTCAGCCTCTCCAAATCTGCTCTGGTTGAGAGGGTTCTAGCACTGGGGGGAGGGAGGGGATGCTGAATGAATTTAATACTGAAAAAGTTGTGCTTCTCAAAAATGCTACACAGATTCACCTATTTTGGCTTTTGACCATACAGGAGTATGCTTCTGCGTCAGAGATTTTTGATTGGTTGAACAAGTCAGTGATTGACAGTACATGTTTCAGCCTGGTTAGAGATGAAAGGCCTGGCTATCCCATTATTTGGATGTATACAGCATGTCTAATATTGGTGTCCGTGTCCAATTTGGGCTCCTCACCTCTCATAACCGACCTGCAGGGCACGAGGGACTACAACCCAAAGCAGATGGCCATTCGAGAGCGAGTCTTCAACACCATCGTCAGCTGCTTCAAACGCCATGGTGCTGAAACCATCGACACACCCGTCTTTGAGCTGAAGGTATCACCACATCATCGGGAGGGAAAGCTGTTTGACTAATTTTTTGATGCCTTATCTTTGTAGCTTAACTGCCTTTAGCTATTTTGTGTCTGTCTGTCAGTGTGTGCATGCATGCATTTGTCGGTGTCTTTGTTTCATCTAATTAAACTTAATTTACTGTTGTCCTTCGAGATGACATTATTTGCCTCAGTCATTCAGTTCCCATGTCTCAGTACAAAGTATATTAATAAATAACATTAATTTATTCACAAATAACCTAATTCCTGATGCAAACCTGTATTTATCTGTGGGTTCACATATGAAGCATAGTATATGTGCAAAAAAAAAAAAAAAAAAATTGAAAAAATATGATGTCCTTTCCATTTTAGGAAACGCTAACAGGGAAGTATGGTGAAGACTCCAAGCTCATCTACGACCTGAAGGACCAGGGGGGCGAACTTCTGTCCCTGCGTTACGACCTCACGGTATCCTTGGCAACAAGGCCGCAGCCTCACTATGGCCTTAGCCGGTGGCAGGCCTTGAGTGTGATGAAGCAGTTGGGGATTTCATTTTAATGTTCGGAGAGTGATATCAGATTCTGTTGAACATAGTGGTTAGATTACCCTAAAATTCATCAGCAAAGTTGGACAATAGTGAGGAGTAAACTGTAAATATTCTGTTGGATCTGGGGCGATAGGTAGGGCCGTCCCTGTCTATTTGTAGGTTTTCTATCCATCCCTAATTTTACTTGGCTGATTCTGTTAATGAGCTGCTCTAGCTGTTGAATGATGTGTGCTTCATCAGGGCTGGAGTGAAAACTTTCAGAATGGTAGATCTCCGGGATCAGACCTGAGCAGCCCTGGCTGTGGGTGTTTTATAGCAGTCAGGACAGGTTGTGAGCCTTGATGTTATAATGCAAGTACACCTGCTGTTAATGTTCCCCACGGTGCAACAAGGTTTCCTCCTTAACCAGACCCCCCAACCCAGGTGCCATTTGCCAGATACTTGGCAATGAACAAAATCACCAACATCAAGCGATACCACATCGCCAAGGTTTACCGGCGAGACAACCCGGCGATGACCCGCGGGCGCTACCGGGAGTTTTATCAGTGTGTGAGTACAGCCTGGGTGGACTGCTGCATCCAGCCCTTTAGAACCCTTTCGAACCCTGCTAAATCAAACCCATTTGGCACAAGAGTTTTGAGTCATAAAATGGCACAGCAGCGATGATGGCTGCCGGCAGTGGATGCAAGATCAACAAAGTAATGCTCGTCTTGGGGTGACATCGTCGTCCACCAATGAATAGTAGCTCTGATATCTTAATGTTGCACTGACAGTTGTCATGAGCTTTCGTTGTATTAACCCATTTAAACCGGGACAGCATGCGCGCATTTTAAGAACATGTCGTTGCCGACACAGATATGCGCGTAATTTTGAAAGTACCGTAATTACTGTAAGTTTTGCGCAATAGAAAAAAATTCCAACTGTTCCTGAAAGCTGAGAAGCTGTGATTCAGCCCAAATATAGGTTACTATGGTAAACATGGCAGCATGATTCTCTGCTGGGATTTTTGCATTAGGCCTTAAAGGGTTAAATTAGCTAGCTAATTTTAGTGTGCCTTTTGTGCAGGTGATCTGAGACTTTCAGCGATGCGTGTTATCAGTAAAACCCAAAATAGTTCTTGTCTCGTGTGTTTTAAAATTTTCATATCATTTTTATTACTCTTAAATTTCTCTCCTGGGATTTTGGTCAAACTGCTAGCCGAAGGTCCTTGCTAGCCTCGTTTGACAGTTCTGAAGCCTTTGTGGTGTCCTGATGTCATCATAGCACAGCTGTTATTCGTTGGTGGACTATGTCACTCCTGGACGAGTATTTTTTTTAATAATGGATTGCGGCTCAAGAAAGTAACTACCATCGCAACTAGGTTTGCTGATTACCTGTTTAAACTGGTGGTGGTGTCCTGTTATTATATTTATTAAAGGCCTTTTCTGAACGTTTGGGTGTCGACCCAAGTGTGGAGTGAGTCCGGCTCAGGAACTAATTTGTAGTCCTCTGGACTATGGTAGTATCTGTACTTGTATGTGACACGCTTCAGCAACATTTCACAGTTCTGCTTTTCAAATTTGGCTGAGAAAATGAAGTTTAGGAACCAGTGACATAACAAACTTGCCCATTTATAACCAGGTATACGAATTAACAATTCTGAGAAGGCTCCAGTTTCTCAGTGACGTCTCCTCAGTCAGACTGGGCCTTCATTGGTTATAGCCCTGCAGTCGTGCTGTTTTCATGCTGTAGCTGCTGAATGTTGGCCAGACTGTTTTTTTATTTTTGTTCTGTTTTGATTCTGTGAAAAAGTTGAGGTCCTTGGTGTAAGAATGGCAAGATTCTGAAAAGGTCTTGAAATGGGCAGTAGCTAAACTCCAGCATTAAATCAATCAATCAATCAATCAAACTTTATTTATAGAGCACTTTTCATGCAAGAAGCAGCCCAAAGTGCTTTACATAAAAATAATACATCAAACAATAGACACAAGAAATATCCCACCTTCTCCCACACATTTTCTCACACACACACACACACACACGCACGCGCGCGCTTGCACACACACACACACAGATTTAAAAACACTGAGGCACACACACACAGATTTAAAAACACTGAGGAAATACTATCCCACACTCACCACTTTTTAAATGTGTACAGTGTTCAAATGGTTAGGAATTTTTAAGCAAGTTGAGCATCTGCGTGACCCTGTCAACTTGTGCCTGTGTTAGCATGTGAACCATTATGCTTGAAAGCTCTTTTTCCTCCCGACTCAGGATTTCGACATCGCTGGACAGTATGACCCCATGATTCCAGACGCTGAATGTTTAAAGATCGTCCATGAAATCCTGAGTGAGCTCGACATCGGCGATTTCCGAATTAAGGTGCGGCTGGTGATAACAGACCAGACATGATGTGTGGTGTTATACATTTCACCCTTTAACTGGCACTTGGCCCTAATTAGGGCCAGGCCAATTGTGAGAAAATGCAGGTGACAGTTAAGGGGTTAATCACTAAATCCTGGCAGTTGCATCACTGCTTTTATTCTTACGGTCTGAATCTTCTGGTTTTTTACCTCCGCCAACGAAGTTGGGGCGGAGGTTATGTTTTTGCCCCTGTTTGTTTGTTTGTCTGTTTGTCTGTTTGTGAACAACATAACTCAAAAAGTAATGCATGGATTTGTCTGAAATTTTGTGGGTGGATTGCTATTACATCAAGGATGGACCCTATTGATTTTGACCGCGATCAGTGAAATAATATGGCCGCCACGGCAGCCATCTTGAAATCCTATCACACGCGATAACTCAACTTTGCTCCCATTCATGCACATTTGGATTGTGCTGCCTTGGCGGAGGTTTGCACTCTACGAGTGCCTCTAGTTTGCAGCATGTTTTTGAATGAAATTTCCATGTATTTTTTTACTTGTAAATTAATCTTAAAAAATCAGAGGTCTTGATGGAAGAGTAACTGCGAATCTAGAAAAAACGGTTTTCGTAATTAGAATTTATATAGGTGGTACAGCTGAAATTCAGCCATTTTAAGGATTAAAGCAATTTTGTTTTTGTTTGAATTTCCAGTCTTGCTTTTGAAGACTAGGACTCCATGCAAATTAATATCCACTGTAATTCCCCATTTCTGTTGAGAGATTGGCATTATGGCGGGACGGAAGGCTCTAGATCTTTAACACATTAACTGTAGATGAAGCATGTTTATTGTCTCGCTGTCGCAGGTGAACGACAGGCGGATTCTGGATGGGATGTTTGCGGTGTGCGGGGTTCCAGATGAGAAGTTCCGCACCATCTGCTCCTCAGTGGACAAGTTGGACAAGGTACCCCACACATGTTCTACACAACACACATCTGCCACACGTGTGCTACACTACACGCATGTGCGCAGCCACACCAATACTCTGACATGTCTTTAAACAATCAGGAATTGGGTAACTGTGTGTGTTGCTGTGTATGTGTGTATTTCTGTCACCTGTGTGTACATGTGTTCTTAGTGCTTGTGTGTTTGAGCATGTAAGCTTGTTTCCTGAAGTTTGTGTGTGTATTTGTGTGTATTTCTGTAAATGTGTGTGTGTGTGTGAGACGGTGCCCCTCATGTTTCCTGCAGGTGCCCTGGGAGGAGGTGAAGAATGAGATGGTGAATGAGAAGGGGCTGGCCCCTGAGGCGGCCGACCAGATCGGGGAGTACGTCAGCATGCAGGGTGAGCCACTGTCTGTCCGTCACGTGCTGTACTGTACAGGAGGTGACTGGAGTCACAGACAATCTTTTGCATACTGTACTGTAGGTGACTGGAGCCACTAACTGTTTGTCATATACTGTACTGTCCTCGAGGTAACATGAGTCACAGGCGGGGTGTTGCATGCTGTACTGTACTGTAGGTGACTGGAGCCACAGATGGTCTGTTACATACTGTACTGTGGTGGAGGTGACTGGCGCCATTGACAGTCCTTCACATACTGTACTGTACATGAGGTGACTGGGGCCACAGACAGTCGTTCACACACTGTACCACACTAGAGGTAATCTGATCCACAGACAGTCCATTACATACTGTACTGCACGTGAGGTGCTGGGAACCGCTGACAGTCTATGGCACACTGTACTGTTCACGAGGTGATCAGGGTCATAAACAGTGTGTCGCATACTGTACTGTACTTGAGGTGTTTAAATGCCAGACCCCACCCTATTATTACTCTGTGCTGACCTGACAGTAACCTTGTAAAGGGGTTTATACTCCCCCTTACCCCTCCCAAGCTGAACACAGTAAAATAACGCACCTCCAGCAGCACGTCACACACCTTCATCTTCATCTATCCGTGGTTGTGACAGTCCAGGTCAGTTAAGCTGGATTTATGGTTCTGCGTCGACTCCACGCAAAGGGCACGCCGTCGTGGACCTTACGAAGTTCTGCGTTGAGGTCGTTTGCATCGTGCTGTGCCGCGAAACAATTCACCGACAAACCGCTAGGTGGCGTCAGGTTTCCGAGGCTCTGGAAGGACCCGTCATGAAATCACGTGAGACTCAAGTAGAGTGGACCAATCAGTGCCCTTGCGGTCTGCGTTGCTTTGACGTGCAGTTTGAAAATTTTCGAGGTGCACGGCAGGCGACGCAGAGGCTCTGCGGTGGGGGTTCACGTCGCTGCAGAGGCTCTGCGTAGCGACTGCGGCGGTTCGACGCAGACCCATAAGTCCAGCTTTAGTCTGCTGAGGTGAGCTACAGCTGTGCTTTGAGTGAAGCAGTGAGCTGGATGTTTGATTTTTAAGTTACTATACAGTTTTATCTATTTATAAAGGGTGCTCTTACAGAGCAGAGTCGAGCAGATCTGGGCCTGTGCCCCAGCGCAGTCACTGAGAACATCTCACAGCCTGATAAAAACCTAACCCTGCCTGTCTCTCAGCAGCAGGCCTGACCAATCAGTGCAGCTGGGTTACTTCAGCTGTGAAGCGGAGTCAGTGCTGGTGTAGCTCCTTGACAGTTGGCGTAATAGAGGCCCCCATATGGAGGAAGTGAAGTTCCAAAACAGTTAAAAAGAAAAGAAAAAATAAAAGCACTCCCCGTCTCTGATTCGTTATGTCTCCATAAAGGTCTGGACGGGCGCACACCAATGTCACTGAAGACTGGTTATAAACCGTAAATGTTTTCTCTCCTGATTTATGACCGCCATTAAATGGCCCCGCTGGCTTGAAGCCCTGTCTTCCTTATTCTTGTTTCCGTGGCAACAGACCTCCTGTCTCATATGAGGTTCATTCAAGGTTCAGATGAGACAGAGGTCAAAGGTCAGATTGACTTGGGAGATGAGAGGGACAAAAAAAAAAAAATCTGTCCCCATGTTTTCCTGATTGGGAGATGTTTTGTTATTGGGTGTCAGTGAAGCCAGCCAAAGTTTTGAAATTGTTTCTTTACTTTTAATCACCAGGAATGCTGGGTGTCTAAAGCTTTGACTTCTTGCTTTGGGCTATTTTGATAGTTGATTAGGGCAGCCATGTGTGCAGATAGATGGAGCTGAAGTCTGCATTAAGAGCTTCTCTATTTTAATGTTAAATTTTGGTTACTGCCGCACGCTCAGCCATCCGTTTCACAGTCACTGTGTGAGGAGTTTAAAATGTGACACATTTTATTATGCAGTTTTGATGCAGGCGAGTGCCATTCAAGCTGCCTGTGTATAAATTCTGATGTAACATTTCAAAGATTTTTTTATCAATGTCTGTGCTAATCTTCAGCTGAATCTGACCCTCACCTGTACCTTGGGTGTAGTGTTGGAGGCTATCTTTCCACTGTGCTTTTCAATTACCTAGCTTTACGTGTGTCCAAATGAACAAATGTCCCCACCTTCATTTATATTTGGGTGACGTTCCCAGTTATTGCAGTGTTGTATTTACAAGAGAGTTGATTTCTGTGGTGAAAGAGGATGTGTGTCCTGCTCCAGACACAATAATGTGGTTCTTCAGAATTGTTTGTATTTTCCAGTTGATCCGCTCCAGGAAACTATATTCTTGCATTTGTTTACAATTTGTGTATTGCTGTGTTTTTGTATCGGTGGGTAAGATGAATAACTGTATGGCTGTATTGTGTTGCATCAGTGGGTTAGATGAATAACTCTTTGGAGGACTGTGTTGTATCTGTGGGCTAGATGAATGACTGTATTGCTGTATTGTGTTGTATCAGAGAGTAAGATGAATGACTGTATTGCTGTATTGTGTTGTATCAGAGGGTAAGATGAATGATTGTATGGCTGTATTGTGTTGTATCAGTGGGTAAGATGAATGATGTATGGCTGTATTGTGTTGTATCTGTGGGCTAGATGAATGACTATTGCTGTATTGTGTTGTATCAGTGGATGAGATGAATGATGTACGGCTGTATTATGTTGTATCAGTGGGTAAGATGAATGATGTACGGCTGTATTATGTTGTATCAGTGGGTAAGATGAATGATGTACAGCTGTATTATGTTGTATCAGTGGGTAAGATGAATGACTGTATGGCTGTATTATGTTGTATCAGAGGGTAAGATGAATGATGTATGGCTGGATTGTTGTATCAGTGGGTAAGATGAATGATGTATGGCTGTATTGTGTTGTATCTGTGGGCTAGATGAATGACTGTATTGCTGTATTGTGTTGTATCAGTGGGTAAGATGAATGATGTGTATGGCTGTATTATGTTGTATCAGTGGGTAAGATGAATGATGTACGGCTGTATTATGTTGTATCAGTGGATAAGATGAATGACCGTATGGCTGTATTGTGTTGTATCAGTGGGTAAGATGAATGATGTATGGCTGTATTATATTGTATCAGAGGGTAAGATGAATGATGTATGGCTGTATTGTGTTGTATCAGTGGGTAAGATGAATGATGTATGGCTGTATTGTGTTTTATCAGTGGATTGAATGATTTGTATTATGTTGTATCAGTGGGTAATGAATGATGTACAGCCTGTAATATGTATCTTGTTTTGATGTGCGGCTGTATTATGTTGTATCAGTGGGTAAGATGAATGATCAGCACTGTATTTTGTTGGATCAGTAGGTAATATGATTGGCAACAGTGGATATTGATGTCTCTTCAGAAGATGAATGATGATGATGAATGATGTACAGTTGTATCAGTGGGTAAGATGAATGATGTATGGCTGTATTTTGTATCAGTGGGTAAGATGAATGATGTGTATGGCTGTATTATGTTGTATCAGTATCAGTCATAATAAGATGATAATAGCACTGTATTATTTAACCAATTAATAAATGAATGATTAAAAATGGCTTATTTGGGTATGAATGATGTATAAGTATTATGTTGTATCATTGAATGATGTATTGTTTATGTTGTATCAGTGGGTAAGATGAATGATGTATGGCTGTATTATGTTGTATCTGTGGGTAAGATGAATGATGTACAGCTGTATTATGTTGTATCAGTGGGTGAGATGAATGATGTACAGCTGTACCTAGCATTGAATATGTACAGCTGTATTATTGATCAGTGGATTGAATGATGTACAGCTGTATTATGTTGTATCAGTGGGTGAGATGAATGATGTCATTATGTTAATCAGTGGATAAGATGTCATGATGTGGATAAGATGAATGATGTAACCTGTAATTATCATGGGTGAAAATGATTATAAATTGTTTATTTTCAGTGGATAAGATGAATGATTTACAGCTGTATTATGTTGTATCAGTGGATAAGATGAATGATGTACGGCTGTATTATGTTGTATCAGTGGGTAAGATGAATGATGTACAGCTGTATTATGTTGTATCAGTGGGTAAGATGAATGATGTACGGCTGTATTATGTTGTATCAGTGGATAAGATGAATGACCGTATGGCTGTATTGTGATCATTAACTGAATATAGCTGTATTGTGTTGTATCAGTGGGTATGATGATTAACTGTATGGCTGTATTATGTTGTATCAGTGGGTAAGATGAATGATGTATGGCTGTATTATGTTGTATCAGAGGGTAAGATGAATGTCTGTATGGCTGCATTATGTTGTATCAGAGGGTAAGATGAATGACTGTATGGCTGTATTATGTTGTATCAGAGGGTAAGGTGAATGATGTATGGCTGTATTGTGTGGTATCAGTGGGTAAGATGAATGATGTATGGCTGGATTGTGTTGTATCAGTGGGTAAGATGAATGACTATTGCTGTATTGTGTTGTTTCAGTGGGTAAGATGAATGATGTATGGCTGTATTGTGTGGTATCAGTGGGTAAGATGAATGATGTATGGCTGTATTGTGTTGTATCAGTGGGTAAGATGAATGATGTACGGCTGGATTGTGTTGTATCAGTGGGTAAGATGAATGATTAACTGTATGTTGCAGTGGGTATGAATGATGTTTGTGTATTAGTGGTGGGTAAGATGTATAACTGTATGCCTGTATTATGTTGTATCAGTGGGTAAGATGAATGACTGTATGGCTGTATTATGTTGTATCAGTGGGTAAGATGAATAACTGTATGCCTGTATTTTGTTGTATCAGTGGGTAAGATGAATGATGTATGGCTGTATTGTGTTGTATCAGTGGGTAAGATGAATGATGTACGGCTGTATTGTGTTGTATCAGTGGGTAAGATGAATGATGTATGGCTGTATTATATTGCATCAGTAGGTAAGATGAATGATTATGCCTGTATTATGTTGTATCAGTGGGTAAGATGAATAACTGAATGGCTGTATTATGTTGTATCAGTGGGTAAGATGAATGATGTATGGCTGTATTATATTGTATCAGTGGGTAAGATGAATGACTGTATGGCTGTATTATGTTGTATCAGTGGGTAAGATGAATGACTGTATGGCTGTATTATGTTGTATCAGTGGGTAAGATGAATGACTGTATGGCTGTATTGTGTTGTATCAGTGGGTAAGATGAATGATGTATGGCTGTATTATGTTGTATCAGTGGGTAAGATGAATGATGTACGGCTGTATTATGTTGTATCAGTGGGTAAGATGAATGATGTACGGCTGTATTATGTTGTATCAGTGGGTAAGATGAATGATGTACGGCTGTATTATGTTGTATCAGTGGGTAAGATGAATGACCGTATGGTATCAGTGGGTAAGATGAATGATGTACAGCTGTATTATGTTGTATCAGTGGGTAAGATGAATGATGTATGGCTGTATTGAGTTGTATCAGTGGGTAAGATGAATAACTGTATGGCTGAATTGTATCAGTGGGTAAGATGAATGACTGTATGGCTGTATTGTGTTGTATCAGTGGGTAAGATGAATGATGTATGGCTGTATTATGTTGTATCAGTGGGTAAGATGAATGATGTATGGCTGTATTGTGTTGTATCAGTGGGTAAGATGAATGATGTACGGCTGTATTGTGTTGTATCAGTGGATAAGATGAATAACTGTATGGCTGTATTGTGTTGTATCAGTGGGTAAGATGAATGATGTATGGCTGTATTATGTTGTATCAGTGGGTAAGAAGAATGACTGTATGCCTGTATTGTGTTGTATCAGTGGGTAAGATGAATAACTGTATGGCTGTATTATATTGTGTCAGTGGGTAAGATGAATGATGTACGACTCTGTATTATGACCCCAGGGGGATCGGACCTGGCAGAGAAGCTGCTGCAGGACCCTAAGCTCGCTCAGAGTAAACAGGCCACTGCTGGCCTCTCTGATATGAAGCAACTCTTCAGCTACCTGGAACTCTTCAGAGTTACTGACAAGGTGAGCAGAATACATACAGGTATACTGTATATGCAGACACACTTATGCACACGCACACACATGCACACAGGTATGCAGCGCGCACGCTTATACACACACACACACACACACACACACACACACATAGGTACACACACACACACTCTCATGTACACACACATGGACACAGGTACAGACGCACACACATGCATAGTAGGTACGCGCACACTTAGACACACACACTCGTGCAAACATGCTCACTCACTCCAACTCACTAACACGCATACACACATTTGCACACATCCTGAAACACACTTACGCGCACACACACATCGATGCACTCACACACTCAAACATAATTACATTCAGTAGCACATTTTCTTGTGTTTATTCTTGTTATTTATATTTTCATTTACTGAAGTTGTACAACACTGATCATTTCTAAACATGCCTTAAAAGTAAAGTTCACCTAACTGTCTCTCTCTCTCCCTCTCTCCATCTCTCTCCCTCTCCAGGTGGTGTTTGACCTGAGCCTGGCCCGCGGCCTGGACTACTACACGGGTGTGATATATGAGGCGGTGCTCACCCAGTCTGGCCCGGCCCCGGTGGGGCCCCAGGAGCCGAACGGCCCCGGAGGGGAGGAGCCCGTCAGTGTGGGCAGCGTGGCAGGAGGTGGTCGGTACGATGGGCTGGTGGGCATGTTCGACCCCAAGGGCAGGAAGGTGCCCTGCGTGGGGGTCAGCATCGGCATCGAAAGGGTCTTCTCTATCATGGAGCAGAAGTCTGAGGTAAGCGGGAGTGCAGGGGGAGGGGTTAGGGGCCTTATGGGTGCTGGAAATCCTCGAAAACCCTTGAATTTTAATTTGATGTTTCTAATGTTTGAATAGTTTTTGGATTTTGAATGAAGTGCTTGAAACTGCTTGAAGCTGTGATGTTACTTTCATCATAAATCAGTATCTGACTGAGTCGGCTGATAAACATGTAACTCAGCCCAGCTTTAAGGAAAAAAAACTTGAAAATGCACCTTGAAATGTGCTTGAATTTGACTTTGGAGAAGGCGGAGGAACCCTGTGTTGGGAAGGGAGTGTTCGGGTTTCCTTTTCTAAAATCTCCACAGACGTGCCCTTTAGATGAGGGATATAAAACTGCTGTCCTGTGGGGCCGCGGAGCTGGGTTTTGGCTGTGCGTCTGCGCGCGTAATTCTATCAGTGAAACGGTTTCTCTGATATTGTGGAATCATCATCGCTGCCGTGACCACCTCCACGTCCACTGCAGATTCTCGTGTTAATGCTGTAACTCAAAACATTTTTCATTGACCTTTTTCAAATTTTATATGCCTTTAGATCTTATCAAGATGGAGAACTGCATTGATTTTTGGCTTTGTATTATTAATTGACCCATTAGTTTTCTGGAACACCGGAGTTCCATCATATTGCCCGATATGTAAGCAATATCTCCTTGAAGTTTTGCCATTTGATTTTTTTCTCTCGTGATCAGTTATTGCTGAATACTGCAACAGAAATATCAATAGAGTAAGTAATAAGATAACTTGTTATACTTATTACTGACCACATGAAAAATAATTGTGTATTTTTCCATTATTAATGAGTAAATATGGGCAGACTAAGAAAATTGGGTTCAGTCTGTAATAATTTCATTAGGCTGTCTGGGGAAATACAGTAGCCAGGCTTTCTTTTTGGGGAGCTTTTTCTTTGGAGTTTAGCCGATATACCCTTTGTTGTCAGGGGCAATGGTGTTGGCCTTGTTATCTTAAGTCACTGATTGGATCTGGAGTCCTCATACCTTGTTCTCAAGGCACTAACAGCTGATTGACATCTCATTAATGCAGGGGTTTTCGACCATAGACTGTATAAAAAGATGGACGAAGCTACCGTGACGTCACCCATTGGTTTCAGCATACCATAAAGGAAGCCTCGATTTTGACAATTTGAATTGCGCCATATTGTCATTTTGAAACCGGATGTGATTTCTGTTGGACGAGAGCGTGTATTGAAGATCCAGGGAGGACCGTGGCTCTGGATCTGACCGTATCGGACGAGGACCAGAGGATAGCCACGCCCCTAAAGCATATTCTGGCTTTATCCTTTATTCTAGTCTATATGGGACCATAATTTACAAAAATGAACATCATGATATATCGAAGAAGACTTGAAACTTGCTATAGCTACCATAAAATAATGTGAAAAATCATTATTTAAATGAAAAATCAGGTGGGAAGGTAGGATCATTTTCTCATAGACTTCTACAGCATTGAACTTCTTTCTGCAACCACCGACGTCGCCATCTGCTGGCGATTAAATAGAATGCCATTTTACGATACTTCCGCATGGACTTTTTTCAGACCAGGGTGCTGCGTCCATCTTTTTATACAGTCTGTGTTTTCGACATTATCTGTAAAGAGCTGACATGTGATCTGTGTTTTGTTTAGGCCCAGCAATGTGACGCCCCATTCAAATAGTTAACCAATCATGGACCTTTGTCAAAACCTTGATATGGTCTTGGCTGTGGACCACGATTAGTTTAACCGAACTACACCTCCGAACCTTCCCTGAGCCACATCACCTCACATTAGGGCATAAGCATTCAGAGTCCTCCCTGCTCCTTCAGAGATTACTATTGGACAGTATTAGGGGCTACAATAGAGGGCAGAAAGGGCCAGAATAGAGAGTAGAAGGGGCTAGAGCAAAGAGAGCCGGAGAGACTATAAGGCTAGAATAGAGAGTGGGAGGGGCAAGAATAGAGACTCAGAGGGGTGCGAACAGGTAGAATGGGAGGGGTTAGAAGAGGGAGAGTGGGAAGGGCCAGAATAGAAAGAGTGGGAGGGACTAGAGAACACAGCTGCAGGGAATCCAGTCATCCCTGGCAGTTTGATTGACAGCCCTCCACATGTTTGTATAGGTTAATATGGCAGAGGAGGGCAGATTGACTATTTCTCTCAGTACTGCAATTTTCCTGATGATTCTGGTTGTGGCCTCTGCCTGCCTAGCCCAGCTTTAATTGTAATTAACACATTCGAGTCATGAGGTCTCTCTTTAACAGCTGTGAAGACCTAATTACCCACCGCTGTTCCCATAAAACGCAGACAGTGCATTTCTGTCCCTCATCGAGATGGCATGTAGGCGGTAAACTGAGCGTATTAATTGGTCTTTTACTTTAATGACTAATTGAATCATTTTCCCTCTGTGTTGAGTTTAAACCAGCGGATCTTACTGTCAGCTATTTCTTATGTTTCTAAGTGTATCTTACTGTTCAGCTCTGCATGTGTTTGATTCATAATTAAAGGATGCTGCCTTAGAAAAATGTGTTTTTCTGGGGAATTTTAGTGTTTCCTTTATTTTTCATTTTCCATATTCATACAAATGATCAATGCTTTGGTTTGATAGGATGAAAATTGGAGAAGTGCTTTGCTTTGATTGGGTGAAAACCAGTGCAGTGATTTGAGGAGGTGACAATTGAAGTGTTTTGATTGGGTGAAATGCATTTTGATTAAATTTCCATCGCCCCCAGGCCTCAGCGGAGAGGGTGCGCACCACGGAAACGCAGGTATTGGTGGCGTCGGCGCAGAAGAACCTTCTGGAAGAGCGACTGAAGCTGGCAGCTGAGCTGTGGGACGCCGGTATCAAGGTACCTGCGAATCGAAACGCGCTCCTCTTCCCTCAACGTGTTCAAAACGGTTATTTTGAGCCATCTATAACACTGAATCTGTGTTATGGGGTGTGATGGGGTGTTTGAAGAAAGCATTTCTTTTCCAGCAGTGCTAAAAGTCTGATCTTGTTTTTGGGAACACCAATCGGTGGCGATACTTAGATGCGCACATTTATATCATGCTGAATTATCACAAAACACGTAAATTATGGATTTCTTCAACCCTGTATTCAAACCTGGACCTTTTAGACCCATGTTAATTTCTGGGGGAGATCCCAGGATTTCCTAGGATCCCAAATATGACATGCTGAATTACAGGGTAATGTGTATCAAATCATGTGCAAGATCTAGATATTTACCTTTGGTTATAATCTTTTGGCCATAGAAACATGGCGTCCTGGGTTTGAATATTTCTCTAAATATAAGTGTGACGTAGCTTCAGTGAAGCGCTGCAACCAGCAGATACAGAACATGTATGTGACATTGTCCCACAAGTTGGAAAAAAATGCTTCTTCTGTCTTTGAAACTACTTAAGGGAAAACTTGCAGTTTAAGGGGTTAAAGACCATTTGCTTTAAGGAATGATTGCATCGCTGTGACCCCTAAGTCCAGCAAACTTGGGTGCTAACTCAAGCGTCTGAACTCCGCTATTTTATGCCGAGCTGCAAGTTTTACCCATAGTGCACCTCTTTCCCCACCTCCCAGGCAGAGGTGATGTACAAGAAGAATCCCAAACTGCTGAGTCAGCTCCAGCACTGTGAGGAGACGGGGATCCCCCTGGTCGCCATTCTCGGGGAACAGGAGCTCAAAGACGGGGTGGTGAAGCTGCGGACTGTGGCAACCCGCGAGGAGGTGTGTACTGCAAACATCCAGCTCTCGCCCTCCGCTAGGGAGAGGAGAAATGGCTGGAGGTTCATAGTGCCGCAATATTTTTACCTCTGCCAAGGCGGTTATGTTTTTGCCAGTGTTGGTTTGTCTGTCTGTCTGATTGTGTAGCAGATAAATCAGAAAGTAGTGAACGGATATCTCTGAAAGTTGTGGGTGGGTTGCCATCGCATCAGATATTGAGCCTATTGATTTTGACTGCAACTGGTCCAACAATATGGCCGCCACGGCAGCCATCTTGAAAATCCTATGACATGCGATAAATAAACTTTGTTCCCTGTGATATCATTCAGATTTTGTGGGTTGATAGGTTCCATCCCTGATGCAAGACCAATCCTTAAATTTCTTATGAGCCATGTTCCCTCAGCAAGATTTTGACTGTGCTGCCTTGGCGGAGGTTTGCACTCTCCCAGTGCCTCTAGTTTCAATTTTGGATGGTAGCTATATATTGAAATGTATATCTTTTCCACCTAATTCCAGTAGAACATAATTGAAAAGGAATGCTAGGATTTGGTAAGGTTAAGGGTTCTGGCCCGAGTGGACAAATGGCAAATCAAGCCCTTGGACTGAACGAGTCCCATGGTAGCCCTGGGCCAGTGGGCACTCTGTAAGTCTGTATTGTCCAGCCCTGTTTTCTGAGCAACATTTTTGCACCAAACCTCAAGATCCCTCCTCTACTCTTATGGACAAATTCATAACATGACATGTATTTCTACCACTCTACTGTTCATACTGCTGTACTGCTCTGCCCTTCCATCCACTGTGGAACCCTGCAAATTGCACGTCATGTGGGTTTGCGTTGTGTGGACGGAGCACGCTGATGAATCGCAAATTTACCGGTTTATTTAGCGAAAATGGCTAATTTTGGCCTCATGGCTCAAGTTGTTGAATACATCAGCATTGCATAGCTGTTGTAGGAATACTGTTTGCGTATAAGGAAAGCTGATATTAACCGTACTCAAGCTAGTTACCTTAATTCCTCGTCTAGGACGGTTTTGAGGGGGTTCTCAAGACTAGGCTTTACAGAATGATGGATTGTACCTAGTTTGGAGTTAACTTGGAGCCGTAGGTATTTATACTTGGTGAGAGGAAAATGAGAAAATCTCTCTTTAGTTATTAAAATGGCCAGCATTAGTGCTCTGTAGCCTGTTCCCATGTCCTGTAATATACGCCATGTTGACTTATGCTAACGTGCCATTTTGTGGTGTTATCCTGTGCTAATATGTGCTGCTCTGCAATGCTAGGTGGATGTCTCGCGAGCAAACCTGCTGGAAGAAATCAAGAATCGAACCCTTCAGTAACTATAATCAACAATTCTGGCCGCCTGTTACCCGAGAGGACAGTACTCTCTGTATAGCCTGGAACCGGGAGCACGGATCCGTAGGCCAGCAGCAGAACCCTGGCTCTGTCCTATGTATGTGCATTAAAAAAAAAAAAAAAAGCAGGAACATTATCTTGTCATTTCTCCATTCCAGTTTAAATAATCTGTGCTGTCACAATGCGCCCGCTTAAATGGAAGCTCTCCTGTCCATTCACTCGAATAAAGTAAGCTTGTCACGTTTAACGTCCATTTCGTCTCTTTTTAATTAAATTTTTATGGACCTTAAAAGTGTGGTTTTCCTATTCCTCTCTGTACCTCTGCAACAAGCCATTGAGTTCTACCTTCAGCTCAGTGGCTACAGTAAACCAGGTTCCATCCAGACAATTCAGACCTCATTGGTAGGCTTGATGACCCTTGCCATTCAGTTACTGAACTGAAAATTAATTTGAATTGGAATGGTCTGAAAATGTCCGTTTTCTAGCTCGGTGTGTTAGTGCTGAAGATATGCTGCAGTTCTTGCTGGTCATTTTCGTTTACATATGAAGGAACTGCAACTCTGAGCTGGAGTTCTTTAATAAATTTAATGACTGGCAAAAATGCTTTTTAACTCAACTGGTTATTGACCAGCTGATTTAAGATGGTGTAAACTCTTGTCTATGAATAGTCTGACACACCTCTTTACTTTGGGCTTGCATTTCAGTCCTGCACCCCTGAAAGTATTGAAAGTGGACTTGTCCATTTCAGACCTTTCTAATTTAAATGAAGAGCTGAAACTTGGTATATCAATAGTAGATAGGTTTTTCTCAATTTCTGAAAAATTGCTGTTTTGTGACCTTTGACAATCCTTCACCCATAGACACCTATAGCAGTCTCAGATCTTGGTCAAATTTAATGATGCTTGGCGCACAACATCTTTAGGACAAACCAGTTCTTCATTTCAGCCTTGTTCCCCACTTCCATATGGGCATGGCTGGGTGGCAGACTAGTACAGTTTCAGGTTGACTTGAGAACCTCTAGTTTTTCTTAATTAACTTGCACTTCCAGTCTGGAAGGATCATAGATGCTCTTGAATCCAAATTTATCTTCAGATTAGAATACTTTTTATACCTGACTCTCAGGTAAGAAGATGGTGAGGGGAGAAAAGCCCTTCTCAAGCCCTTGAGGACTTATCTCAGAAATAAGGCACTGTAAGCCTTCACATTGGCACAAAAATGTTTTGTACCTAAAGATCTCTGGTAAAACTCCATCCAATATAACTCGAATAACATGTCTTTTTGGCATCAATCAGTTCAACTAATCTTACAAGTGACCAACATGTACAGAGGATCGATCTCAGACTTCAGCACTCAAAGAAATGTAAACCTTTAAGGAACAAATCGAGGGCCGACTGCAAGGAACAGTTATGTCCAATGTAAAACATCTGGACATAACTGTTTATTGCAGTCAGCCCTCGAAATGTACTTTCGCACAAATTCACTTAATTCTTCATTCTGCAAGTCAACCGTATGATGGAAAAAAAATACTGCAATTGAGAGACAAGGAGACCAGTTTTTTTTTGTGCAACAATTTCTCATTTTAATGAGAACAAGTAAGAAAAAAAGATGACAAACCGTGCTCAACACATTTCCTATACTAATCAAGTGCATAATTTTTAAAACAATCCCGTGTCATGAAAGGTAATTGCAATTGTGTGGGAGAGAAAAAAAAAAAAAAATTTACAGAAGTGCAAAATAAAACCATAAAACAACATTACCCAGAGAAGGGCATCTTTTATCTTCATAACAAGTCTGCAGGCTTTGACCTCATTCGTTCGCCGCTTCTTGCTCATCATACAAGTACATTATCGATCTAACTGAGAATAACATCTTTTTTTTTCATCTTCACAACACAAAGGGAGCGAAATTACAAATAAAATCTTATTTTAAAATAACAAATTAAAATAAAAACCACAAACTCAGACCACAACAAATTCACAACGCAGGTGGTAAAGGAAAATCCCGATTGGCCGAACTCGCGGTCACGGCTGGGCCAGATGCTTCAGGACGTTTTCGGCAGCCACCCGCTGTACCTCGCTCCGCAGCAAGGGGGCGCTGGTGCCGGGCAGGATCTGGGCCAGCCCCGTGAAAGGCAGGGGAAGGCCGGGGATCAGCACTCGGTAGGCGAAGTAGAGGAAGCCGTTGGAGCCGGTGTGGAGGAACTGCAGGTCGTAGAGTGGCGTTCCCACTTTGAAGGCCTCGCACACCCTCAGCAGAAGGGTCACGGCATCCAGGGTCGCCAAAGCGTCCGGCGGTTTGGGCACGGCCGGAGGAGGGGGGTAACGGGTGAGCTTGAGGTTGTCCTGGAAGCGTGGAGGGCGTTCGCGATCCGGGATTGGGCGGCAGGGGGGTAGAGGGCACGGTTTAGGGATGCCCTTCTGGGCCAGGAAGGGTTGTTGCCCCACATCCTCATCGTCATTCTCCCCCTGCTTGGGCTTGCTGGAGAAGTTGAACCACTTCACTGTGATGATCAACCCAAATTTCTTCTTAAACGCTAACAGAAGGGGGGCGGGAAATCATTTGTTGAAAGGCTTGCCAGAAACATAAAGCCCTCGGCACCTCAATCAAACATTTCCAAACAAACACAGATGTGATTGGTACACCATGGCTGTCTGTCCTTGTTTTGAATTGTATGGAAATGTTTGTGTCGTGGCTGTTGGTCAAACAACATTCTAGGACAACAATCGAAGAAAAGTGGCAGCATTAGAATGTTCCCTGTTGCTGGGGAATGTTTGGTTAGGTGCCACAGGCTTAACATGGTGCCAAGACACGATTTTTATTCTTGGTGCAACTCAGCGGGATTTGTCAATTTGTCAATAATCACATTCTGCTACTTCGTGCTCCAAAATCTGATATGGTAAGAAATGATCTATATGCCTGGCCGATCTTGTGTAGGCCTGTTATACAGTGTGCATGAAACTTCAGGGCACAAAAACTTACTGATGTCAAGCACTAGTGCAAGTAAAGATGAGGTTGAGCAAACAAATTTTAAACCTTCACATTGGCAGTGTTGCTGGTACAAGCGTCGTAAGTAAAGCACATTTATCTTCTATGAAGATATTGAACAATTTTTGCATGTTATATCGACCAAATCATATTGTTCCCTTTTTAACCTCATACTTTGATTTGGATTTATGCATTTTTGCACCCACTAGGCTCAAAGCACCATTGAAAAAAGGCTTTGACTTCAAAGTAAACCAATGTAACCACAAAAGCACTCACAAAGGTCATTCCATTTAATTTGAATGCCAATTAGTGCCAAGTCTGCTTAAGATGTCTTATCAGCCAGACTTTCTAAGGTAAGCAAGATGAGGATACAAATAGTTCCAAATTCAGCTTAAAATTGGCGCCTAAATCGCAGGTGCAGTGGTCACAAACCGCAAAATTATTTGCACTGCGGGGGCAAGTGCAGCAAAAACTTATGGCATTTGCCAGACACCAAAAATGGCAACCAAAAAACTGCAGCCGCTAGTCAAAGTTCTCCAACAGGCATTGATGGAACCTAGGCAGGGGTGCATTTCCCGAAATCACTGATGCTAACACATAGTTGGACTCATTGACTGTGAATGGATGAACTATGTAAGTTGCTAACTTAGTTAGCAACTAACTACGCTTTTGGGAAACGCACACCCAGAATAGTTGTTCACCACGCTAAAGTAGCGCCAAAAAAAAAAATTTTTAAAAATCACCATAGAATTAAAACCAATCTATATTTGAACCAGTCTCAAAAAAGCAGCACTTTGAGAGCTGGTATTTATGGCAGATGATCAGCAGGCATGTGGACCTACCTTCACACAGGACCTTCTTGGCCATGGAGGCATTGTAGTGGGAGGTGTAGTGCACGATGGCCGTCACCCTCTTCCCGCCCTTGCCGAATTTCAACGAGACCGACTCCACACCATCTGACAGGGCCCGGAGCACCTGGAAGGAGCTGTTCGCGGTCCACAGTGGTCGGCAGGTCGCCCAAGCTGAGCTGGCTCTTCTCTGTGCTCCTGCGGACACTCAACTGCACCCCCCGCTGGAGCTCATGCAGGTGCAGCGAGCGGATGGCGGCGGCCGCGCTGTGCGGGTCGCGGTACTTGGCGTAGGCGAAGCCGCGGTTCTGCCCGCTGAAGTTCATCATCAGGCGGAACTCGTACAGCGGCCCCACGCTCTGGAACAGCGGGATGAGCTTGTCCTCGTAGACGTCCCGCGGAATCTGGCTGATGAAGACCTCGCACCCGGGACCCGGTACTGGCCCGGTCCAGTCTGGGAGGTAGAAGCGTGGGTTGGGAATCTAGGTTGGTCACACTTGATAAAATGCTGGTTTCACCATGACAGATTAATCATGGGCTGAAGGCCATTTTATACTTGTAAGACACATGTTGACGGACGTTTAAAAAAAAAAAAAAAAAGTCAGACAATACAGATTCTTTTATGCCTAATCAAAATGTTCGACAACATCCGCAGCGCAAACTTATCTCCATGGCAATACCTAGTTATTGCTTTCTAACCACCACCAGCTGATCTCTTCACAAATGCTACAATATCAATATTCTGAAAGAGTCATTATACACACCAAATGCGCGACAAAGGAGGTACAAACCCCAATTCCATTGAAGTTTGGACGTTGTGTAAAGCTTCAATATAAACAGAATACAATGATTTGCAAATCCTTTTCGACCTACAGTACAGATCACATCAAAATGGAATTCTATCGCGGTAGGGTCGGGAGAAGGTAACAGTAACTTCAGAGCAACATGAGGGTAGAAACGCGGTAGGTTGTCTGAGAAAGCACAGCACAGGTAGGAGACCGGGGATGATAGCAACACTTTTTGTTTGAGCATCTGTAACTCAGGAGTTCTTTATGCCTGATCTCTCAAACTTTGCAGCATAGTACCCATGTTTGCCGACTACAAATAGCACTCACATAGACATCTATAACACAATCACGGAACGTGAATTAGCATCAAATACGAAGAGTGCACTTGTTACAACCCACCCCGCTGCTGGGATGAGTTGTAACACTAGGTGGGGATAGATGTAACACTGAAAGGTAATCTGCTGAAATAAAATATTCTAAATTCAATTTCTGCAAGGACTTTATTGAAGAATAAAGATTTAACATTATCAACAACCTGAACCATTTTAAGTAAACAAAAAGCAAAGTTCCTCAAAAACTTTTAATTCAGAGCAAAACAACTGCTGCATGTATGTTTGCATAAGTGCCTATTTGCATGCATGTGTGTCAGTAGAGTTCTGTGTGTGTGTGTGTGTGTGTGTGTGTGTGTGTGTTGTTCTTGCTACAAAGTGAGAACCAAAAAACTTTTTTCCCTACAGAGTGGGGACATTTTTGGGAAGTGAGGACATTTTGGCCGGTCCTCACAACTACAAAGGCAAATTGTAACTTATTAGTTAAGGTTAAGGGTAAGGTTAGAATTAGGGATAGGTTACGGTTAAGGTTAGGGTAAGGGTTTGGGTTAGGCATACATTGCTTATTGTTAAGATTAGGGAAAGGCTGTAGAGACACAGGAAGAATGAATGGAAGTCAATGTAATGTCCTCACAAAGATATAAGTACAAAGGTGCGTGCGTGCGTGCGTGCGTGCGTGTAGGTTTAGGCATGTGTCGGTTTAGGTGTGTGTGTGTCCAGGACTATTCTTTCACTCTCTGTTGCAGTTGTGGCAAATGTAGGTGGCTGCCCCAGGGATGCAGGCTTTGTGGGCCCAGAACAGACAGTGTTACAACTATCCCCAACCCAGGCAGCCATTACATAGCTAGCGTTTTAAGCATGTGGGTTTAAAGTTAGCATGAATGCAAAGTACCTGATTAAACTAGAGAAACTGCTGTTTTAGGTATAATAAATCGAATAATTGTATCTACAACACAATGAACACAAGACAAAAAATAATCTTCATGAAAAATTTTACTTTCTTGCCTGAAAATCATCTACAACACAATGAACACATGACAAAAAAATAATCTTCATGAAAAATTTTACTTTCTTGCCTGAAAATCAGTTTTTTGGTTATAAAATCCACAAAGTTGCACACAGAGATTTGCCACTTCTCCTGTGAGCTCAAAAAGGAATTAGGAAGTGTCCTATATTCATGACTTCACTGTATCTATTTCTGAATGCAAAAAAAAAGGGGAATCCTCACTCAAAGTTTTGACATAGGTTATTGGGGTTCCAGTTCTCGTTATCCAGACTCACTTCAGCTTGGCAAATAAATGAACATTATGAAAGGCAATATTTTGACAAAGACTTTCTGTGTGAGACAGAAGGACGATATTTTATTATGTAGAGCGCTGTGGTGTCCACACCCATTTTCACTTTCCTTTGGATAAGTGCGCCTGAATTTATAAGGAATCTTGCTACTTAAGTTTTTGCGAGATAAAAAACAAATCTTCATTTATTTTCTGTTTAATTTCCTCATTTCATGTTTCATACAGACACACTCAAAGTTACAAAGGCAACGATGTAAGACCATGCATATTCTGCTCAAGTTAGCTAGTACCCCTTTCAGTTTTAGGTGCATAGTGTCAGTACAGAAAGCAACACAAATCAGCCGCTGTCTCCGCTGGACTTTCAGCGATGCATGTTCTCAGCTCACCTCACTCCCTCACACTGGTGTACCTGAAAATATACTACAATAAATTTTATGTTAACTTCTCTTGATTAATCCGTTATGTTAAAATATCCTGCATCAAGTGGTTCTTACTGAACAGTGGGTAACGTAAGTGTAAGCACCGCTCAAGTGAAAGAGGAAAGGCTGAATGCCTATAGTTGTCACTAGCAGTTAGATCAAAGAATACCTCCCACCGGTAAAGATGTGTGGTCATGTGGAGTCGGTCAGTTAAGGAAACCACACGTGGTCAGGAACTATATTTTCTTACCTGGCGCCACCTCACGATCACTGACGGCAGTTAAAAGGCTTACAGCATTCATCTCGCGAAACAACGAGTTAGTCTGGCGGTAGTGTAGCGATACAAAGATGGCAAGACAGCGGTAAGTTAGCGAGGATTCTCACGATTTTTTCCGTTTTGATGTGAGCTGTATGGTATATTCAATTGAGTGCACTACAACGACTAGCTATTAACTGTTCAAACTGGTGAGCTTTATTTTTCTTTTGGAAATATTCACTCTTTTTGAATTTGATGCCTGCGACACCCCAAAAAAGCTGGGATGGGGGAAACAAAAGACTGGGAAAGTTGAGGAATGCTCAAAACACACCTGTTTGGAACATTCCTGAAGTGAACAGGTTAATTGGAAACAGGTGAGTGTCATGATTAGGTATAAAAGGAGCATCCCCAAAAGGCTCAGTCGTTCACAAGCAAGGATGGGGAAAGGTTCACCACTTGAACAACGGCGTGAGCAAATAGTCCAACAGTTCAAGAACAACGTATCTCAATGAGCAGTTGCAAGGAATTTAGGGATTTCATCATCTATAGTCCATAATATCATCAAAAGATTAAGATAACCCAGAGAAATCTCTAAGTAAGCGGGAAGGCCGAAAACCAACAGTGAATGCCCCTGACCTTCGGTCCCTCAGGCGGCACTGCATTAAAAACCGACATCAATCTGTAAAGGATATTACCATGTGGGCTCAGGAACACTTCGGAAAACCATTATCAGTTAACAAAGTTTGTCGCTACATCGACAAGTGCAAGTTAAAACTCTACCATGCAAATTGAAAGCCATCCATCAACACCACCCAGAAATGCTGCCGGCTTCTCTGGGCCAGAGCTCATCTGAGATGGACTGATGCAAAGTGGGAAAGTTTACTGTGGTCTGAAGAGTCCACATTTCAAATTGTTTTTGGAAATCATAAATGTTGTGTCCACCGGGCTAAAGAGGAAGAGGACCATCCAGATTGTTATCAGCGCAAAGTTCAAAAGCCAGCATCTCTGATGGTATGGGGATGTATTAGTGCCCATGGCATGGGTAACTTGCACATCTGTAAAGGCATCATTAATGCTGAAAGGTGCATACAGGTTTTGGAGCAACGTATGCCGCCATCCAAGCAACGTCTTTTTCAGGGACGTCCCTGCTTTTTTCAGCAGGACAATGCCAAGCCACATTCTACATGTGTCACAAAAGCGTGGCTTCGTAGTAAAAAGAGTGCGGGTAATAGACTGGCCTGCCTGCAGTCCAGACCTGTCTCCCATTGAAAATGTGTGGCGCATTATGAAGCACAAAATATGACAACAGAGACCCCGGACTGTTGAGCAACTGAAGTCATACATCAAGCAAGAATGGGAAAGAATTCCACCTACAAAGCTTCTACAATTAGTCTTCTCAGTTCCCAAACGCATATTGAGTGTTTTTAAAAGGAAAGGTGATCCACCTCGTACCAGCCGGCAGTGGTCGGCAGCTTTTTCAGAGTAGCGCACAATTGGCTATTGCGCTACAGGGTTGCAAATTGGGAAGGGACTGCCGTGAAGGGAAAATATTTGCCTTGTTTGTTGCTCAAGCGCCTCCTGTTGGCCAGACGGGCGCTCGTCAGGAAGATTCTAAGCCTGTTCATGTCCGGGTATCCTCCGCCCTCGTTCTGAACTTGAAGATTCAACCAATGAGTGTATAAGAAGCAGTGGCTGACAGGCACGTGCTTCGGAGGAGAGCCGCGAACTGTCAACACCAGTGGTGTCCAATCTTATCCATAAAGGGCCGGTGTGGGTGCAGGTTTTTGTCTTAGCCCAGTGCTACAACACCTGATCCCACTAATTAACTGATCAGGGGGTTCAATCAAGACCTTGATGAGTAGAATCAGGTGTATTAGTGTTGGGCTGTGACAAAAACCAGCACCCACACCAGCCCTTTGTGGATTAGATTGGACACCCCTGGTCTACACTCTCCTGAATTGGCAGCAAGGGGTCGCATACGAGCAAGCCTTGTACATAGTTCACCAATTGGGCATTCCAGATTCGGGTGGGATTGGAGATGCCAAATTTAAAAAAAAAAAAAAAAAAAAAAAAAAGGTGATGTAACACAGTAGTAAACATGCCCCAGTCCCAGCTTTTTTGGAACGCGTTGCAGGCATCAAATTCAAAATGACTGAATATTTCCAAAAAAACAATAAACTTTCAGTTTGAACATTAAATATCTTGTCTTCGTAATGTAATTAAAAGAATTTGCAAATCATTGTATTCTGTTTTTATTCACATTTTGAACAACGTCCCAACTTCATTGGAATTGGTTTGTATTTTTTTGAAGGTGAATATTGTCTTTAAAAATCTGATTTTATAATGCCCAAAACTAGCACATTCGGGTGTGATAACTGTAACCAAAAAGATAAGGAAAACATGGATGTGATAACCAAAAACAGAAAACACCACCATTCATAGTCACCATATCCCCAAATTAAAGTTCATCACTTTGACAGAAATGTATGCTAATTTGGAAAAATATGTTGAATTCTGCTCAACATAAAATTGTAAATCTTGTGTGCGTTGTTTGATAATTGTGTATTTCTAACACGGACTAAATATTTCTTTCGAAATTGGGAAGACATGGGAGTAGTGAAACTATCAATAGACACTACGAATTTGACGGAAAGAGTAACACACATTATGATAGAAAATAATTTCGAATTCGCTTTCTAAAATGCAAAAGCCCATAAACTTAATACATTAGGCTCCATCAGAATTTTGTCAGTATTCATCAAAAATCGTTGTAGAGGTAACATATTTGGTACAGTAGGTGCCTACTTTTCCACTGGCATGCCATGTCTCAGTTTTTATAAGAAAAAAAAAGTCAGAATATTTATTTCATATTCCTGTAATTATAAATGGGTAGACATCTGGCTTCCAAACTATTTCTATCACTATTAACTTCAAAGAAAAATAAAAGTAACTGAATTAGGTGATTTTTAAAAATTTATTCAACATAATGTAGCTTATATTTGGTACACATTAGCACATACAGTAGTGTGCAGTGATGATTATACACTTAAAATGAAGATAAATAGTGAGTGTTTGGTTTCTGATTTAAGTATTTTTTGCATGTAATATTTGATCATATACAACCCCTATTCCGAAATAGTTTGGACAAAGTGTAAATTGTGAATAAAATCAAAACGCAATGACTTTAAAATCACACCAGCCAGTATTTTATTCACAATAGAACAGAGATAACGCAGCAAATGTTGAAATTGAGAAATTTTACAATTTTATCCACAAAATGAGCTCATTTCAAATTTGATGGCTGCTACAGGTCTCAAAAAAGTTGGGACAGGGGCCTGTTTACCATGGTGTAGCATCCCCTCTTCTTTTTTTTTTTTTTTTTTTTTTTATATACACAGAGTGGAGGCAACTGGGCATTGAGGAGACAAGTTTCTTGAGTTTAGCCATTGGAATTTGATCCCACTCTTGTTTAGTACAGGCTTCCAGCTGCTGGAGAGTTTGGGTCTCCTTTGACGAACTTTTCATTTAATTATGCACCAAATGTTCTCAATCAGTGAAAGATCAGGACTACAGTCAGGCCAGTTCAGCACACGGACTCTTCTACTACGAAGCCATGCTGTTGTAATAGCTGCAGTTTGTGGTTTTGCATTGTCCTGCTGAAATACACAAGGCCTTCCCTGGAATAGATGTCGTCTAAAGGGGAGCATATGTTGCTCTAAAACCTTTATAACCCTTTCAGCATTCATGGTGCTTTTTAAAACCTGCAAGTGTCCCACACCATATGCACTAATGCATCCCCATACCATCAGAGATGCTGGCTTTTGAACTGAACGCTGATAACAGGAGGGGTGGTCTTTCTCCTCTTTAGCCCAGAGGACACAACGCCCACGATTTCCAACAAGAATGTCAAATTTGGACTCGTCTGACCACAGGACACTTTGCCACTTTGCTACAGTCCATTTTAAATGAGCCTTGGCCCACAGAACACGGCGGCGCTTCTGGATCATGGTTTCTTGAAGTATTCCTGGGCCCATTTAGTAATGTCAATGACAGAATCATGCCGGTGAGTGATACAGTGGGGTCTGAGGGCCCGAAGATCACGGGCATCCAGTGAAGGTCTTCGGCCTTGTCCCTTACGCACAGATTTTTCCAGTTTCTCTGAATCTTTTGATGATGTTATGCACTGTCGATGATGAGACCTTCAAAGCCTTTGCAATTTGACGTTGAGGAACATTGTTTTTAAAGTATTCCACAATTTTTTTTAAGCAAGCCTTCACAGGTTGGAGAGCCTCTGGCCATCTTTACTTCTGAGAGACTCAGCCTCTCTAAGGCTATGTTCAGATTGCAGTCCAAATCCGATTTTTTGCATATCCGATCAAAATCTGATCTTTCTGACTGACTGTTCTCATTGCTCATTGCAAGTGAGCACATCCGATCTTGGCATCCCTATTGTGCAGTGCTCAGATCCGATATAAATTACACACACCTGGATTGATTAGGTAGAATTTCACACAAACAAGCAGCCATGGACGACAGAGGATTGATTTTGGAAATCTATCAAATTATTACGCGTAGCCGTGGCACGAATGCTTTACAATTTGTGAGAAAACGCCAGAAACTGAGGAGGTTGCTGTGTTGTTATTTTTTGCAGCGGTCACAACTAGCATGGCACCATGGCACACGCTGAATCAATCACTTCCGTCACACAGAATTATGTTGTTGTTTGTCGTGGTGCAAATGACGAAAGGGGCACATTCAAATCCTATTCAAGTGGTTAGACTGTTCAGATCGAGACGAATCCGATTGGAATCGCAATTGAAACCACCTCCGTATGGGGGTTGAATCAGATTCGGGAAAATCGCATTTCATGTGGTTTTCTGCTATTCAGACCACCCGAAATTCAAGCTAAATACAATCTGGATATGCAAAAAAATCGGATTTGGGCTGGCAGTCTGAACAAGGCCCAAGACATCCCTTTTATAGCCAATCATGTTACACACCTGACGCCAGTTAACTTAATTACTTGCTAAATGTTCTTTCAGCTGATTCTCATATTATTTGCTTTTTCAGTCCTTTTTTGCCTGTGTCCCAACTTTTTTGAGACCTGAAAATTTGAAATGAGCTCATTTTTTGGATAAAAATGTATCAGTTTCAACATTTGAAATGTTATCTATGTTCTATTGTAAATAACATATTGGCTCATGTGATCTGAAAGTCATTGCATTTTGATTTTATTCACAATTTACACTTTGTCCGAACTATTTCGGAATTGGGGTTGTAGATGAAAAGCAGATATTATTTTGTAAAAACAAAAATGATGTCTTTTTTGATAGAAGTCAATATCTCGTGTGGCCACCCTTTGCTTTGGTTACAGCATTTCATCTTTTAGGGCATAGTTTACACATATTTTTTCCTCAGTTGCTAAACAATTCCATATGGTTTGATGTCCATGCCAAGGAGAGACTGTCAATCTTACAACAGATTTGTAAATCGTGGTATCAAGCAGATCCCAGATTAGCTCAATCAGATTAAGGTTTGAATTTGGAGCAGACCAAGGCATAATTTGTCACCAGATGTTTCTTTGAGATGATTCTTGCACAGCTTATTGTTTTTGTTTATAGTCTTACCAAAATATACTTGTGGGAATGATTTTTTTGTTCTCATTGCCTACAATAGTATTTTTCAATACATTTTCACCAAAAATTATACAGAATTAATGTATTCGGACCCCTTTTGGACAAAAGTGCTGGTGTACAATCATCACGACACACAATAGTTACTCATAACCGTGACAACCAGCAAACTCTCGGTCCATCAAGCCGATGAAGTTAGACGAAAACCAATGACAGTGTCTGCAACGACAATCGACAGGTACAAGACATGATCGGACAACACTTTTTCCTGTCTTTGACATCATTGTAGTCATCAAACACTGTCAACAGACACACCTTGGAGTCATAAAATGGCCTCAAGTATATTACATGGAGAATAACTACAGTACAGTAGTACTGTACTACTACTACTACACTACTACACAGTAAAATGAGGAAAATTCAGTTCCTCCTTCTGCCTAAATCCATTGTTTTCCTCCATCAGTTGGCCAATCAATCTAAAACTGCACATTGGCATTGAGCACTGGCACAGGCAACTTTTTACATTTACCTAAATTTAAGCCGTTTACAAGCAAATCTAATGTGTTTTTGAGCATTTTGCAAGCCTACGCAGAGTTGAGGAGGGTGCATCCATTCTCCATCCATTCTCCAGGTGAGACGAGGAGGTCACACCTTTGATAAAAAGTCAGCTTCACTCAGATTAAGCAAAATCCAAGAGTTTTATATCGATAATCTCTATTCAGACTAACATTTGGCCCAATCTGCGGATGAAGGGGGTAAGTGCCTGGTCACCACTTAACTGACTGAAAATAAGATGGACTCAGTGAGACAGATTAAGCCTAGTCCAAGACTAAAATGAGCTTTGCAAGGAGACTCTCCTGAAAATTACATTACGTTCAGCCTAGGAGTGAAAGGGAGGGAGAGTGGGAGTCAGTCACAACTTGATTGATTTAAAAATAATGGGCAGGTTTCACAAACAAAGACCAAGCATAGTCCTTATCCAGGGGGATCCAACCTTATCCAAGGGTGTATGCTTTGGTTTCAGGCCAGCACTATGATGCCAACACCTGATCCATAATGTTTGCATGTAGAGCCTAAACTATGAAAATTGTCACTGTCCAAAATTTTGTGGTCCTCCCTATTCCTTTTGTGGTCCTCATAACTGTCCCACCTAGATATATGTGCAACTGAGGACTCATTACGGGGAACTTTAGGTTAGGCCACAAGATACTTGTACCCATAAACTCACACAGCTAATTTCACAAATTAGCTGTAATGCCTGGCTAAAGAATTGTACAAATTGGCAAATCTGAAAAAATATACAGAGATGGACCAGCTTACAGATCCAACATTTTACTGCCCTGTTTTCAACACTGCTACGTACACTCACCAATGAGCAGAAGAAAAACTCTTCAGTGACCTTCACGACCAATCATGCCTGGTAACTCAGGACTTGTTGAATTTACATTTTGCACAGGAATTAATCCAGATTAATTTATTCTTCTGGATATTTAAAGACAAAATCAGGCAACAATACCTTCATCAGTGCCTCGATGACAACAACCAAAAGACCAAGTTATCGGTGCGTAGATATTGGCAACTTTTTTGGATGTCATTTCATGACCAGAAAAAGCTGCCATTTCAAAACCAAACGACACTGAACACAATCGGCCTTCCAGCAGTCTCAGTCCATATGCTTAGCTCTTGATGTCCATTACAATTCAAGTCTGTTCAGTACGCAAAATAATTCTTTGAAAAAACAAAAGGAGAATTAAATAGCCTGCAACACCTTTTCTCCTATTCTGCAACAGAACTGCTACTGGAATTATCCCATTAGCAAATGTTTACTGCAAAGCTCAGCCATGAAGAAACCAATTAGTCCAAATGTTTATTAGAGTCAAATATGGGGAACAAACAAGGAACCTTTGTGCATATAAATTAAGACTGAATCATTAGACAAGACTGGCTATAGCATCCATATAAAACCTGGAAAGAAAATAATTCTCTTTTGTGATTTATCACAGGGATTGAAACATTTAAAGTACTGCCAGTATTTTCCAAAAGCCGTCTCTGAGACAACGAGACAACAGTCGAGGACTTGTAACTCTAAAACTGAACTTCTGGGAGACCAGCAGCTTACTGCCTCAGCTGATAAGGAGAGCATGGGTGCATCTCAAAGCATAGGCTGCATCCTTTGAAGGCTGCATTTTTAAGAGTCGTCAAGTAATTCCATCTGCCGAACTGACGTAACGTCATTTCATCTCTGTTAAACGGCTTTGGTTTCTGTGACTTGTCACTGGTTTCCCTAACCTTAACTCCAACCCTTTACCCAAAACCTAACCCTAAATTTAACCTTGTCCCTTACCCTAAATGTCAGTTTAGCAGATGGAAGTAAGTGAGGACCCCTAAAAATGCAGCCTTCAAAGGATGCAGCCTATGCTTTGAGATGCACCCCATGTAATCAGATTGGCAACAGTACGTCACTACGCATGACTGACTGACCTGGAGGCGGTCCGCCATACTTCCGTTGTCCATTGACTTGGACAAGTTTAGTGGCAGTCTTTTGCACCCATGACTCCAAAGAAACCAGGCTCTCTTGATTGAGGACCTTCAGAGGAGCAGAATTAGTACGACATAAACATCTTGCAGAGATCAGAGTACTGAAATATTCAAGTTGCTTCCAAGTTATATCACCTCAAAGTCATCACCTGTCAGATCACCATCTACAACTGTAAGCGGCAGCCTTGCAGAAATGCAATTTTCTGGGTAACAATCATCTAATCCAGTGTTTCGTAAAACTCTCCTGGAGTAACCCTTGTCCTGCATGCTTCAGATCTCTCCCTACTCCAGCTCAGGTGATTCAAATGATTCGCTTATTATGAAGCAGCTGCAGGGGTTAATGACGACCTGATCACTTGAATCACCTGTGCTGGAGCAGGGAGAGATCTGAAGCATGCAGGGCAAGAGGTACTCCAGGAGAGGTTTGGGAATCACTGCTCTAATCAAACACTTCCTTGATAAACGACGATAGCCGGCAGACAATCGGGCTGTGCATGGGGTGCACTGTTGATTTATTACTTTGCTGAAAACACTCCTGTAAGAGCAACCCTTTCATTTTCGGTTTCAATTTAAGGTGCAGGTTACAAAGCGCAATACTACACACAAACCTAATGTCAAATACACGAAACATAGGCCTACCCATACTGCATATTAGTGATTCTCAAATTAACAGCCAGTTAAAAATCGTGTGATTGCAAATTCATTGGTGAATGGGATATCCTATTTGCAATTTTTTCTTAGAATTCAGCACAATGCAGGTACGTCGCATTATCAGCTGTATTGTCGCTCAATTATTCATCCTGCAGACGGTAAGGAATGGTTGAGAGGCGTCCCCACTTTAACCAATTAAGATTCGTCTCTGTCTTTAGAACAGTACGATACAGAATTTTCCTCATTAAGTAATTTCGTTTATAAAATGTATGCATTGTTCGCATCGCATAAACATTATTCTTCATTGCATCCATTGACAATTCTGACAACATGCGATTTAAAAGTTTAAGTAATCCCATGTTACAAGCATCTAATTAAGAAAAACAGCCTTTTAAATTCAAAGATTGCTTATGCGGCCGGAAAAATAACCATTACACGGGGGCCCTCAATTACTCCTTCGGCGCAACAAGGTTATGAACTATTAGCCCACCCCATGCCTGTGGCGACAAACAAGCAAACCCACCTACAAGGAGTCGTAAAAGCCGCACAAATCAATGGGCCTTTCAACAATCGAACGCGATGAAGTTGTTGTCATAAAGCAAGCTTGTTTAAAAATACATAGCAGGCAAACGGGGAGACGGAGTAGATGTTCATCGAAACTGAGCCGCCGAGTTTATTCGAGGTGCGCATTTTTAGTGGAGCGCGAATAGCAGAATATAGGTATGGAGGGCCCAGCTGGTTGCTCGACATGCTTTTTGTTGTTTACTTCGTAAAACTTATTTTTCAGCATTGCACATGAGTGATAATGCTGCCATTTTTTATTATGTAGTATTATAATCACTTTGTGGCTGTTCAGAAGTTTTTCGCTGTCGATTCATCCGTGTCTAGCCACAGCCATCCCTTGGAAAAATTGTTGCACTCGTGTAATCAGCGTTAAATCAAATAATTCAATTCAACCAGGTTGGTGTAATCAACATCAAGTTAATAGTAAACTAATCCTGCACATAAACACGTGCATCATATTACGCCGTTCCACGTCAAAAAAAAAAAAAAAAAACAGATTTTTTTTGCTAGTTTGCCTGCCTTCAGTCATGGTGCAGTTACATTTTGTTGCATGATGAGATTAAGCTGACTATCCCCATTGAATAATGTTAAGATATGCTGCAAACATGTTTTCCAATAACAAAAACAGCCAACGGGACCTAAGCAGCTCCGACTTAGATCACAGCCAACAATCAAGTAATAAGGAAAAAACTTGATCAGAAAATTCTCCCGCTTTATTTTACCGAAAATGTAACACAGTGATATTGTTTACAGTTAAATCGGATGCGGTTGGCTACATTTTACGCACCTGCCTTCGCTGGACCTCCATCGTGAGATACTCGAGTTTGCAGAAATGTCCGTTCTAACTTCCAATCGTTCGAAAGAAAATACTTTAAATTTAGCTACAGACGAGAAGTTGTCTGCAACCCCGTGACCCAACTTTCTGAAGGCTAATTGGATGGTCAGCGGTCATTATGGCGGAATGTAGAGATTTTTTTTTTTTTTACTCTGAAGTTTTTCGCAGATTTGAGTAAAACTACCAGATAGTCGATGCATAATCAACATTTTCGACGTGTGGGCTTCATCAAACGTTTACTGTAACAGTGTTGGAGTGGTTGTGAAATTGAAGAGAAATGTATATTGTTTTGATATGATTCAAGTTTAATAAACTTATAAGTATTCGTTTCTGCCGCATTATGTTCAATTCTCAATAAGTCTAATGGTGTCAAGCACATTATGCTTGATCTTAATGACATAGAATGTAAGTTTATCGATGAGCTGGCTGGATTTATATCCCGAATTTACTGGATTGAGTTGAAACAAATCACTCTGTGCTGATTAAAGTCAGAATCCTCGTCCACCGGCCTGATCTCGTAACCTGCCGCTAACGGAACAAACCTGCTCGACATGTCTTCACTGGACAGTATTTGTGATCTTCTTGTTGTCCTGTCTGCTATTTTATACAAATATTTACGTTACTGATTTTGTAAACATGTGAGTGGATTCTGTCCTGCTATCTGCTCGGTTCGGTGCGTGCATGGGTGGTCAGGAGCCAACCCCGCAAACATCGCGCAAACAACAGGAAAACTTTCTGAGCGAGTTATCAATCCAGTTACCAATTTCTAGGCCCCTAGATCAATTAAGACTTTCCAATCAACAAATACTGTGACTTTATGGACAGTGGAAGGAGCCAGAGTTGCAGGAGAGGCCCATTCAAACGAAGAGAGACTACGCAAACTTCTCACTGAAATGCTCCCTATGAGGCACAGTGCTGCTCGCTGGCGAAATGTGTTTTCACCTGTATAACAAGCTACCAGTCCATACTCAAGAAGCCAGATTATGTGAGTTTATCGTCTCAACTTTATGGGTGGTTGTCAAACGTGGTCCTTGGTGCCCTCTTTGTATTCCGATATTATTGCAACCACAATGGTCATCTTAGAAATTTCGTTATTTTTGTCGTAATTTCACTACTCATGTTTATTTCGGAATTATTTACTCTTTTAAGACGGATTGTCAGAAGTGGTTATGCCCTTAAAAGCTCAGTATTCATATTGCACCATTTAGCAACGGTATTCTTTTTGCGTTGAAAATGGTCAACTATGAGATTAAGAGCCAGTTTTGGCCGGCAGAGGGGTATTGTCGTCCCCTGAGGTGTCCGGCTGTCCGTCCATCGACGAGGTTACCACTCTAGCGCCGTCAGGTTTGCTTCTAGCTTTCTCATTTCTGGATGGCTGGTACGTCTATGGATCCTTCACTTACCTATCGAATTCCGGCCATTTTCGACTCTTACTTTGGCCACCAGGGGGCTTTTTGTGAAAAATTCAAAATTGCCATAACGTCCTTATTTCAGCTAGGACGCTCAAATTTTCACTGAAGGTACATGGGATCACACTTTATCACGTCAGACTCGTTTTTGATTTAATCTATTTTCCTCCGTTTTCCGCGTAAATGCTTCCGATCTTTAAATTCAACGATGTTACCGCTCTAGCGCCTTCAGCTTTGCTTCTAGGTTTCTCTTCTTTGGGTGGGTGGTACGTCTATGGATCCTTCACTTACCTATTGAATTCCGCCCATTTTCGGCTCTTACTTTAGCCACCATGGGGCTTATTGTGCAAATTGAAAAATTGCCATTACTTCCATATTATTTCAGCTTGGACGCTCAAATTTTTACTGAAGGTACATGGGATCACCCTTCATCACATATCAGACGCGATTTTCATTTCACCTATTCTTTACCGTTTTCGAGGTCGAATAGCGTAAATGCTGCCGATCTTTAAATTCAACGACGTTACCGCTCTAGCGCCTTCAGGTTTGCTTCTAGGTTCCTCATTTTTGGTTGGCTGGTACATCTACGCATGCTTCACGAACCTATCGAATTCCGGCCATTTTGGACTCTTAGTTTGGCCACCAGGGGGCTTATTGTGAAAAATGAAAAATTGCCATAACTTCCTTATTATTTCAGCTATGACGGTCAAATTTTTACTGAAGGTACATGGGATCACCTTTCATCACATATCAGACGCGTTTTTGATTTGACCTGTTTTTTACCATTTTCTAGGTCAAATACCATAAAAGCTGCCGATCTTTAAATTCAACGACGTTACCGCTCTAGCGCCTTCAGGTTTGCTTCTAGGTTTCTCATTTTTGGGTGGGTGGTACGTCTATGGATCCTTCACTTACCTATTGAATTCCAGCCAATTTTGACTCTTACTTTGCCCACCAGGGGCTTACATACGCAGCCGAGGGGTCTTAAGTGAGATTAGCACGGTATTTTTATAAGAGTCAGGCAGGCAGTGATTCACGACCCCTTCGGATTTGTCCGAAATCTTTTTCATTGATAGATGTATGATAGAAACAAGCAAAAATCACATTTTCTATCCTTAATAGGGACTGCTTTTTATTTTAGGGGCCCTGGAATATTGGGGTCAAAATCAGCCAAAATGGCAAAATCACCAAAATTAGGTTTTTGAATGCTTGTATTTCTGTGCGCCCTGAGTGAGCCAAATTGATTGCCATTTGTGCAAGTCTATCGGGTATGGATGCTCCAAAAATTTGAAAATTTTGGTGGCTGACTTAGGGCGCAGCCCATAGGCAGCGCTGCAAATCACTACTTTTTGTAATTATGCACACTTTCCCAGGGGTTGTGTGGCTTGCGACCTAAGTCAGCCAAGGTATTTTATGCATGTCATTATAGGTTAGGACCTCTTATTTTGATTTGGATGAAAATTACAGCGGCTGACTTAACCCTTTCGCAGGCAAATTTTGGCCCAGATGCATACCCCCACGGACGGATTAATTTTGGGTTTTTACCAAAATATGATTGTTATTCAAAATAACAATAAAATAACACCAAATCTCATAATAAGTTTCCCATAACTGATGTTTTATGTTTTAATCCTCTCCAGAATCGCTAAAATTTTGGATCCAAGTCACCCCGCTCTCTGGATATTCAAACTCATCGTCAGAGTCATTCAATAAAGCAAAAACTTCATCCACGTTGTATTTACGTTTAGAAACACGGCTAGAATGCGGCTATTTGTATGATGTTCACATGTCCCACAATTTGACCGGGAAGTAGTCTCAGTATTTAGCGTTTTTAGGAAATCCCATGCCTCGTTCCGGCTAAAAATACAGTGCTGGGTGACCTGAGAGACAGCCAATGGTAATGAGCGTAACTAACAAGGGAATTCCCGCAATCGGGAATTTAAAGAAGACTTTATAAAACACGTTGGTTAAAACGACAAAAATGTCGCTGTGCCTCTTGAAAAGGGTTAAAGCGCTTTTTAAGTTTTTTTGCCACCGAAGGGAAATTACTACATTTGCACCCTGCAATTTCTCCATGCGCCCTAAGTCAAAAATGATGAAGTATGGCTCATGTTGTCACTCAGCATCTCTAGTGTCAGTGATAAAGAGTTTCGTGGGTGGTTTCGGTATTAACCCTTTTTTGCACCATTTTTCTCGGGCCACTTCACGAAAAAGCCAAATATGGTAAACTGGTAACTTTCTCCGATTTTCATGAAACTTGCAGGATTTGTTTCCTTAACTGGGAGAAAGGTGTTCTATAAGCTTGAGTGCAGTGTGGCAAGCCACTTTGTTTATAGGCCGCCACTTGGTGGCAAAATTGGAGCTAAACTGCAAAAAGTAGCACTTTCAAATAACCTTATATCTCATAAAGTAAAGGAAGCAAATCCTGCAAGTTTCATGAAAATCGGAGAAAGTTCCCAGTTAACCATATTTGGCTTTTTCCTGAAGTGGCCTAACAAAAATGGTGTAAAAAGGGTTAATACCGAAACCAGCCACAGAACTCTCTTTACCACTGACACTAGAGATGCTGAGTGACAACGTGAGCCATATTTAATTAATTTTGACTAAGGGCGCATGGAGAAATCGCTGTGCGAAAATGTGGTAATTTCACCTTTTGGTGGCAAAAAGCGTCCCCTATACTTGTGCACCCTAAGTCAGCCGCTGTAATTTTCATCCAAATCCAAATAAGAGGTGCTGATCTATCATGACATGCATAAAATACCTTGGCTGACTTAGGGCGCAAGCCACACAACCCCTGGGAAAGTGTGCATAATTACAAAAAGTAGTGATTTGCAGTGCCGCCTATGGGCTGTGCCCTAAGTCAGCCGCCAAAATTTTTACATTTTCGGAGAGTCCATACCCGATAGACTTGCACAAATGGAAATCAATTTGGCTCACTTAGGCCTTACAGAAATACAAGCATTCAGAAACCTAATTTTAGTGATTTTGCCATTTTGGCTGATTTTGACCCTGATATTCCAGGACCCCTAAAAAAAAGCAGACCCTATTAAGGATAGAAAATGTGATTTTTGTTCATTTCTAACATATATCTATCAATAAAAAAAATTTCAGACAAATCCGAAGGGGTCATGAATCACTCTAATAGAAATCTGCCTGACTCTTATAAAAACTGGCTCTTAAATAATCAGTTGGCTTCTAATTGGTGAAAATTTGGAAATGTTCACTAAAACCCAATCTTAGGGGATCACTGTGAATGCTGGTTTTTGTTCTAACACAACTGCAATCCCCAGAATATCCATGAGTATTTTTTTTTAATCACATTACTCAAGTTTGCATGGATTATTGTCCCTTTTAAACTACAATTGGACAGAAATGGCTGTTTATTCAATGAAGAGTGAAAGCCCAAGATTTATACTGTGTTTATTTTGCTATATTATATGTGCCTCGTCAAACTTGAGATTGGTGAGTCAATAAACTGCTTATCAGGTTTCTGAATAAAGGTTAAAATGTTTTGCTGGAATTTAAGTCACAGATTACACGAAACAGGTTTGACTTCATTGCATTGTCTTTGAATTATTCATTAATAGTAATGGTGATAGTTTATTAATTTCAACCATTAGAAGTCAGGTGACTCTTTACTCTGTTACATCCCCCCATTTTATGCTATAAAAATGATGAATAATATAATGATATAAAATAATCCACTTGGTTTCATTTCTGCAGCAATTTCTATCCTATGAACTGGCACCTCCATAAAGTATCTCGTTATTGAATCAAGTGTGCTTTGTCAGGGTTGAAGTGAAAATCTACAGGATGGTAGATCTCCAGGCACGGGGTTTGGCAGCCCTGCTCTTATTGTTGAATGATTTGTGTGGGACTGAAGCCTGGAGGATGGTAGACAGGGGTGGGCAATTCCAGTCCTGGAGGGCCAGTGTGTATACAGGTTTTCATTTCAATCAGTTACCCTGACTTATTGAGCTGATTTTTTGTGCACGCAAAACATAGATTTAGACCAGGGCTGCCCAACCCTGTTCCTGGAGAGCCACCATCCTGAAGGTTATCACTTCACCCAACGCAAACCACACCTGCTTTCCCAGTTACAGATCTTGACGAGGCTGCTAATGAGCTGAATCAGGTGTGTTTAATTAGAGTTGGAGTAGAAACCTACAGGATGGTAGCTCTCCAGGAACAGGGATGGGCAGCCCTGGATTAGACCAAAGTAAAATGTTGCATTTGGGGAGACGAGAACAGTCTTTGGTGGTCATTTTATGATAAATGCAGCAGAAATGTCTGATTTGACTTATTAACACAATTAACTTTTTAAAGGCCAGAAGTTGGTGTGAAAACCGGGGACGGATATGGACCTCCGCCCACCTATGATGGTAGATCTCCAGAACAGGGTTGGCTATAGTGGTAGAGATTTTTTTTTTGGCATTTACAGGATGAAGTTGGCCCACTGTTCATGCATGGTATGTTTCTGCACAATTTACTCTTTTTCTGTAGCGTTCAATCACTTCACTGTTTCTTTTCAAAATTTTCAGAGTAATACAGCCTTCTCTCAAGCCATTGTTTGCTTATGTTTTCAAAGAATACAGAGCTCTTGCACCTGAGGAGTGAAAATTGAGCATGTGCAGTGTGGGTCACCTTTTTTCTGTGAATGCCAAAAAAAATCTCTGCCTTGTCTAGTGTGTTTATAGTGCTGGTCTGCTTCATACACTTTAAAAAAAAAACAATTTGTGAACCTCCAAATTAATTCAAGTTTTTCCTCTGTTCCTGGGTCTGCTGACAGGATTTAGACTGGGACATGTCTTGTAATGCGCTGCATGAATCTGTTTTGAGAATATAGCAACTGAAAGGAAATCACACTTGCTCCACATTTCTGAGCTAGAGGAGACTGTGAGCAAAATCACTAGGTGTGCATTCTTATCTCAAAACGATCAGGTTTGGTGCTGGGTTCTATTTCGTATGTGCTCCGCCCTCTAACGGGCTTTGCTATTGGTTTACCCCTCCGAGGCTCTGCCTCGGTGCCTGAGAAAGAAAATTGAACTCACCTGCTCCGTAGGAGGGGGTAGCATACTCACCTCCCATAAAGCCTCGGTGCTGTTAATGCTCGTCTCCCTTTTCCACTCAGCCTTGAGAGATATTGAACTCGCGAAATTTTGTCACTTTCTTGTGTCGCGATTCCAACATGGAAAAGTCTTGCCATCGTTGTGCCTCCCCCATGGTGCCCGAAGACCAGCAAGACGACTGTTTCGTCTGTCTGGGCTGGCAGCACCAGGAGGAGGCTGGTTCCTGTGCCGCCTGTGCAGCGCTTCCCTGGGGGTGAGCGAGCGGCGGCAGCAGTTTGTGCGGGCCGCACGCACCAGAGCCGGTGGCGGTGGTCCGCTCCAAGCTCTGGGATGAGTATGATGAGGAAGATGACCGTCGGATTTACGAAGAGGATCTGGCATCCCTCTTTCAGGACGACGAGCCTCCCCCAGAGCACCGCTACCCCTTGGATGACCTGCCCAGGTTATTCCAGTACACAGCGGAACGGATGGAGATGTTCCTGCCTCCGCAGCCCTCCAGTTCCTAGGTGGATGACTTCACCATTGGCCTGCTGGCCCAGCCGAAGTCGAAACCGCGGCCCAAGGTCGTATATCCCAAGATGGCACCCATTTTTGGCTAGGCCCAGCGCGATTGGGGGAACCCGATCGCCGCCAAGTCCCCGGCGATGTCATATGCACCCTATTCAACCGTCGAAGGCTAGGAGTGGGATACGGGCATGCCGGCAATTGAAGATGGGGTGAGGTGGTGTTTGCTCCCCACTGCCTCCATGTGGCCAGGCGATCGGCTGCTGCTTCTGTCCGAGAGGGGCAGGATGACAGCGAGCCTGTTTGACCGCTGTTATGCCAGCGCGGCTCAGGTGGTCGCACTAGCAAATGACATGGCCTTCCTCGCTGGCTCGATGGATCGCCTGACTAATCAGAAAGCAGAGCTGACTCCGGAGGAGATTGAGGAGATGCAGACAACGGCGGCATCCATGCTCCGTATGTCCCAGGCGTTCGCCATTGTGGGGGGACGAAGCATGGGTGCTGCACAGGTGGGGCGCCGTCATCTTTGGCTCGGGCTGTCCTTCCTGAAGTGTAATTCTGGTACTGGTGCCTACGAACCTTTGGAGGAAGGCTTCACTCGTTCTGCTGCACAGGCCGAGGTGTTACTGGTCATTAATGTTTCTGAGGTTAGAAGTCAGGAAGAGCTCTCACTTAACTCAGAAATAGCTGTGCCCCCGCCGTCCATGGTGAGTGAGTCACTAGGTGACGTGCTTGGGGATGTAGCGGAAGCATTGCTGCTATTGTCTTCTCAGCCCTTTCGGGCGGGGCCCCCCGGGCAACTCCTCCCTCAGGGGGAGGGGCGTCGCGGGAGGGCCCAGGCTATCGGAGACCATAGAATCAACTGCTTCGCCACTCACCAACTATTATCAGTCTTGGGTGAGTTTGTGCGCCCCCCTTGCAGTCTGGCTGGACAAAACATTGTGGAAGGGATATGCATTGCAGTTTCGCTGCCATCCTCCCCCATTCAAAGGCATTGTGCGGATGAGGCTCCCCAATTCCGCCGAGAGGGCGGTAAAGGGAAGAGGTGAACTCGCTTCTACGAAAAGGGGCCGTAGTGCCAGTTCCCCAATCGGAAGCTCAAGCGGGGTTTTATTCCCCTAATTTTTTGATTCCCAAAAAATCAGGAGGGTTGAGACCCATTCTGGATCTTCGCGAACTAAATATGCATATTGCGCGCAGACCATTCCAGATGCTGACGGTGAGGTCTGCTGGAATGTGTCAGACCTGGCGACTGGATGACGTCGATAGATCTGACGGACGCTTATTTCCATGTCCCAATTCTGCTGCGCCATCAGAAGTTCCTTTGTTTTGCATTGGAAGATCGGAGTTTCCAGTTTTGCCGCCTCCCATTTGGATATTCCCAGGCACCTCGGACATTCTCCAAATTTGTGGAGACAGCGGGAGCGCCGCTCCGGCAGAGAGGGATACGGATCCTGACCTATCTGGACCTATTGGCTGATCCTGGCTCCTTCCAGGCAGATGGCAGCCACCCATACGATGCTGGTAATGCAACATATCGCCCAACTGGGCTTGACTATCAACAACGACAAGAGCACCCTGCAGCCCAGTCAGACAGCGCTGTATCTAGGGCTGCTGTTGGACTCGCGATCTATGACCGCACGTCTGTCAGTGGACAGGACAGAGGCGATCCCGTCTCGGGCTCAAGGAATACTGGACGCAGTCTTGGTGCCGGCGATAGCAGTCATATCATTACTGGGAATGATGTCTGCTGCCCATTCAGTAGTCCGCTTGGGCCTGCTGCACATGAGGGATCTTCAGCACTGTTCATACGCCTTCATCTGGACCCAAGGCGGGACCAACAGTGCATGCTCCGCATACCAATGCGAGCACGACGGACGTTGGCGTTTTGGGCCTCACCCAGTCGGCTCCGCGAGGGGGTTCGGATGGGGTGCGTGTTTCACTATACCCACAAATTTGTAGATGCCTCCCTCACAGGATGGGGCGGGACTTGCGGCCCAGCTTCTGTCGCAGGTACATGGCAGGGGCCCCAGCGTCGTATCAACCTACTGGAACTCATGGCAGTTCAGAGGGTGTTGTACCATTTTGCCCCACAGTTGGAGGGGAGGGACGTCCTGATGAGATCGGACAACACAACAGCGATGGCCTATCTCAACAGGCAGGGGGGGGTCAGATCAGTGGCCCCACACGAGATGGCTGCTTCCATCCTATCGTGGGCGGATGGCCACCTCTGCTCCCTGAGACCCCGGCATGTTCCTGGCATCCTCAACGCTCTGGCAGATGGGCTGTCCAGGGGGACCCTGCCCGAGGAGGATTGGAGCCACCCCCCGGTGTCGGCTGAGCAGATTTAGAAGATGTTTGGTCGTCCAGTGGTGGATCTGTTTGCGAGCAAGGAAAATACTCTGTACCCTCTTTCGTTCTCCCTGAGGCCTACCAACAATCCTCCCCTGGGGGTGGATGCGTTGGCCCATCCAGCTTGGCCAGCCGGCCTGCTGTATGCGTTCCCACCCCGTTGGCTACTAATGCCACTGCTCCGCAGGCTACGGGAACAGCGCCTGTCAATAATTATTGTGGCATCAATGAGCCCGAGAGCCAGTTGGTTTCCGGATCTCATCCAGCTGGCAGTAGCAGGCCCGTGGGAGATTCCGGACCTTCCCTCAACCAGGATTCGGGCACCGGGTACCATTCTCGCCTGCCCCCTCATGGCCTGGAAGTTGAAAGGGTGAAGTTGAGCGAGTTGGGCCTGCCTGAGGCTGTGGGGTCCACAATTCAGTGTGCACGTGCCCCGGCCACATCCAAGGCTTATGCGGCCCGTTGACGGATTTTTGTCGGCTGGGGTCAGGCGAGAGGCTTGAACCCGCGCTCATGCCCCCTTAAAGGGTGCTGGATTTCCTTCAGGGACTCTTCGAGGGGGGCCATGCAGCATCCACTCTCGGGGTGTTTGCTGCAGCAATCGCGGCTGGACATGACAGGTTTGACCGCTTCACAGCCAGAAGTCACCCCCTAGTAAAGCGCTTTTTGAGGGGAGTCCGCAGGCTAAGACCCCCTACGCAGCGCATAATCCCGCAATAGGATCTGCAAACAGTGTTGGATGGTCTAGCAGGACCACCGTTTGAACCCCTGAACCAGGCGGACCTGCATATTTTATCTATCAATACTGCCCTCCTTCTGGCCTTGGCGTCAGCGAGGAGGGTGAGCGAGCTGGGCGCTCTCTTGGTGCACCCATCATGTTTGACCCTAAGAGAGGACAAAGGATCAGTGGAGCTTCGTCCTAATCTGTCCTTTCGGCCGAAGGACATCACCACAGCTTTTAAGTCATCTGTAATTCGACTGTAGGCCTTCTGCCCACCTCCTCATGCCACCAGCTAGCAGGAACGGATGCACATGCTGTGCCCAGCGCGCGCGCTCAGTCTTTACTTGGAACACACTGCAAATCTTAGGAAAGTGGATCAGCTGTTTGTTTGTTATGGCGGACGGGCTCAGGGGGCCCCTCTGTCAGCACAGCGCCTCGCCCACTGGATCTCTGATGCTATCTGCAGAGCCCTTCGGCGCTGGGTCTCATTGCCCCAGCAGGATTGACCGCACATTCTACCCGGGGCATTGCATCCTCTACAGCGCTATTTAAGGGCGTATCCGTGGAGGAGATTTGCAGGGCGGCCTCTTGATCTTCTGCATCGACCTTTGTGCAGTCATATCTCAGGGATATGACCGCCAGCATGGTCGCGCATTCAGTCCCCTCCAACACTGACTAGTGTATTACTACACCCTGAGGCGATGCGCTCTGGGGGCGCCTCGCCTGCAGGTGTGAGGTCTTGTCTTCGGGAGATGACAGCTAACAAGCCCTCCTATTCAGTCTGGGGGAGGGACCCTATCGGAGGGGGGTCCCCTCCCAACATCAGCTTGGCTTCCATTGTTGCGTCATGCCACGGCCTGAGGCGATGCGCTCCGGTGGTGTTCGCCTGTGGGTGTGGAGGTTTCTCGTTGGGGGGCTGACAGCTACAAGCCCCCCATTCATTCAGTCTAAGAAGGGACCCTATCGGGGGGGGCCCCTTCTGACACCTACTTGGGTTTAGTGCGACTTTTTTGTGTCACGACCTGGGGCGGGGTACGCAGTCTGGCGGTGCTCGCCCCAGTGTGTGGACGGGTTTCTCTTGGTTTCTGAATGGAAATCTGTGGTCTGGGGCCACCTGGGAGTACATCCATCCCTAACGGCCTTCGCCTCAGGTGTAAACCAATAGTGAAGCCCGTTAGAGGACTACGCACGTAAACAACCTGCCCAGCTGGCCCCGAGTGTGAGATGCTGAGTTTCAAAGGGAGACGAGCATTGGCAGCACCGAGGCTTTATAGGAGGTGAGTATGCTACCCCCTCCTACTGAGCAGGTGAGTTCAATTTTCTTTCTCAGGCACCGAGGCGGGGCCTCGGAAGGGTAAACCAATAGCGAAGCCTGTTAGAGGGCTACGCATGTACTCATGGAACTGGAGTTACATCCAGGTAACCAGTAGTTCTGTGTCCACCATATTTTCACCTCTGGCTCTGCCACTCCTACCCACCAGAAGGTGTTCTAATAGTGTCTCTCAACAAGGTTTGGTAATAACAAATTTTAAGATTCTTGTGGGCGATGAAAAATTTTTATGCTTCATACAGAAGTTTCAATAAACTCACTTGACGTTTCTTGTTTTGTTTTTAGACTAGTCTGGGAATGCTGGCATGTATCCGGGTCATCTATTAAAACTGGCCACATGATATAGTTAGCCAATTACACCTGTGCTGGCTTAAGTGGAGACTGTCATGATACAGGAATGGGCGATTCCAGTTCTAGAGGGCTGCTCTGCTGGCACGTTTTTGTTTCCACCATTGCAGGCAAAATGAGCTAACTGGCTACATACACCAGGGGTTGTCAAACTGGTCCATTAAAGGGCCAAGGGACCGCAAGTTTTAAATCCAACCAAGCAGAGGCACACCTGATACAACTGATCTCAGCCTGCACAGGCAATTAGCTGTATCACGTGTGCCTCTGGTTGGTTGGAATGAGAACCTGCAGCCCCTCGGCCCTTTTACAGACCTGTTTGACACCCATGGCATTCACAAATATGGCTTTACTCAAAGATTAGATGAGGGATCCCCAAACCTGGCCCTCAAATCCAGTCCTGATTTTCATTCCGTTCAGGGAATAAGCAGACAATTATTGCATCCGATTAGTGGGACCGTCATCACACCTGACTCTCCGGTAAAGAGAGGGTGGAACACCAGCTGTCCTTGGCCCTTGACGACTGTGATTTCTGGGTCTGGGGGATTAGATCGAAGTTAAATAGAAACTCCTAAATGTTTTGGTTTATGGAACAAGAAAAAACAAAACTTGGCTTGAAATCTGGCTGTCCTCATACCCCAGTAATTTAAACTAAAATGGAGTGCTCTCATAATACTGTCAGCTTTCTAGCTATGTTCATCAGAAATTTACACAACTAAATGATCCTCCGTAATGCTCAGAAATTGCCAGAGTTAATCAAAAACATAGCCAAACATGGGCATAATGCATTTGAGAAAAACATCAAATTGAACAGTAACTTTAAAAATGGCTTTATGCTTTCTAAGGTTTTTTTATGAGATTGATTTGAATTTAGAATCTGAGATGAAGGCAATGTAATTACATCTAATTATCTCTCGGCAAACACAAGAATTTGTTGTTGTAATTGTTTTAATTTTGTGCAGCATGGGTTTTTTTCAGCCCGTTCCTTCCCCGCATCATCAGTCAGTCGGAATACATATTTGTCCTTTTGACAGAACTTGCAGGGCAAAATTATAGACTTTAACGACGGGGAGCGAAGCGAGACATCTTTCAATATTATTTACATCCAAGTGGGTCTTCTCTTCTGGACCAGAAACTTTCCATCTAAAGATTGAAATGAAAGCGTGCCATCCGCCGAGTTATGGGCTGGCAGGGCATTGTCCATTTTACACCTCAGTGTTGCCACGGAGACGTTCAGAGGTCGAATATCATGCCCTCGCGGCTTTCATTAGCGGAAATGGGTTTTTTGGTGCGTTTGCCCGGGCAGTAACTACAGTCCCGAAATAATGAAGCGGTTCGCATTCAGCGATGAACTTAATGAGCCGTAGATTTTTTATTGTGCGCGAGGGAGCGCATTAACTAAAGGTTTCTCCAGTGCCTTGGGAGACCGATTGGATGGCACAGCATGGCTTTTAAAAATGGATTGAGACGACAGGTGTTACGCTGCATATGTTCAATATTCCTCCGTGACTTCCTCAGCATGAATTAAAACATTTAGGCTTAGAACATTAGGTGAAAACTATCAGAAGTCAGAAGAGAATATATCTACTTAAAGATTAATTAAAGATATCAACATTTTTTTTCTGTCAAGACAGAGGTTTACAAGCAGCAACCATTAGAATTTTAGGAATGAAAGTAGCATTATGATATTTTCTTCTTTTTTCTGCGCAAGTTTTTTTTTTTTTTTTTTTTGCTGATGTTAAATGACAAAGTCTGAGGACATTATGTTTCCATCCATCCCATGGGTCAAATAATTATGGATAGAGCACATTCTGTTTATAATGTCTAGTTATGGCTGAGAGTGGGCCTACTATTGAATCAATGCACAGAATGATATGCATGCTTATGAATTGGTAGAAATTACATTCAGTAAACCACACATCGCTTGTCCATCCCTGCTGGTGTCCAGTCGATTGTGTTGCATATGATTTCACTTAAAACACACTGTGAAATTCTTGTGTTTTGGCCCTTCATCTGTATTTTCCTCAAATGCAAAGTGAGTCGTCCAGAGTCTGCATGATGAACCCTGGCCGGACCATCCCTCATGTCTCTCTGGCTAATATTCTGGTTATTGGCCTGCTAGATTTCCCTCCTAGATATCTATTCTCTTGCCAACAACACTATGTTTTCTGCAAGAAATCTTAATATTACTTCTGATTCTCCACTAAAATTTGATGTTCATGGAAACATATTGGTTATTGGTCCCTCCATCTTGAATCAGTTGCCAAAATCAAACTGCATTTGTCCTGATCTTTGGTAGAACTTACACTTTTACTACATCCAGATTTGAGCGCTGCCATGCATTATTCAGTTGTCTTTCTTACCCTGTTGTGCAGCGCCTCCCACTGGTACAGAATGCAACAGCTGACCCTCAGCCAACACTAAGTGAAGATTCCACATTTCCCCGATTTTGGCCTCTTTCCCAATTAGACTCTGAATTGATTTTCAGACTTTGCTTATTACTTTTGAAGCACAAATGGTATGCCTTTCGCCCCTTCGTGTACATGAAGAACTCTTGCAGCCCTGTGTTCCTGGGAGAGATCTGAGGTTTGCCAACAAAGGCTTCAGGTGGTGCCGTGCTCGAAACCGGTATTTCTGAGCCCTGCTCCTAGAGTACCCCTGCCCTGCATATTTTAGATGTATCCCTGATTTAACACGCCTCATTTACTCATTAGTTGAGCATTTCAGAAGTGTGTGTGTCACATCAGCAGGCCTCCCAAAGATAACGGCCAAGCTGTTTCAAAATGTCATGTCTTCTTTTTTTAGACTTACCGCGTGAGCGCGCTTGCGCAGTTGGTTCGTCTCTGGTCGTGCGACTCATATGCATTTGGTTCTGGTGAAAATGTATCGGCTTTAAAGTGTTGAAATGCGAAGTTTTGCGGGAATGTGGCATGTTTTCGATTTCGTGTTGCTGGCTATTTGAAAAAGGTAGACATCTGACAAATTTTTGTCGCAGCTTGGCCGTTTTCTTTGGTAGGCCTTGTCAGTGCCCTATCCGTACCTCCTGCCCGATCGGTTCTGCGCGTGCGCAAACGTTCTGCGCATGTGCTTTGTTTAACTCAGATTTACGACACTGCCCGATGTGCTCCATGCATGCATAAAACCCTTTACCGGTTGGAATGGCGATTCAAGTGCTGGTTAAGCGGTAGAGACAGAGGCTGCGTCTCAAGTCTTTTAAATTGCATCATTGTTCCCCTCACTTGCGTCCTATCCTTGCATCTTGGTTCTTCCCACCGAGGATGCATTGAGGAAACAGGAGAGAGGACAGATGAAACGAGGACATACGTTTTAAGCGACATGAGATGTCCTTTCCTCGGTTGCGTTATATGAAGCGACGCTCGTTTCTGATGACGGCCTCGGCTGGATTTGTTGGAATATAATCCGTGGGAATTGGCACGCATGTATAGGCCTACCGTGAATTAATCGCAAAATTTAATCATCAAAGTAGGAAGTACAGTTCAATTGCCGCATGCAATATACCACTATAAACTACACAGGGTAGCCTAAATTTTTAGTGTGGTAGTTTTTTAAAAGTGTGATTAAAATGTTTTCATAAAATATTTAAGTTCTCCAGTAATTGACTGCCCCTAAAATTTTGTTGCGTTGTGCGCGACCCTATTGATAATATGACATAGATAAATTAATAGCCTATTTTAAACTCAGGCATTCAGGATATCTGTACCCTCATCAGAAAAAAAAAAAAATCGATCTCCCCCTATATAAAAACCATTTACTTTCTTACGCATCCACGCATCTCCGTTTCTTATCCATTGTAAGCTGTAACGGATAACTTGACGTTGTTTTTCAGATCACAGAGGGGAAAAAATAAAACTTCCGCCGGATGCCTAAAGAACAAGAGAGCGATATGTGGAGAATGCACCGTCAATGTGCTGAATGTCTGTTGAGGGACACGTATTATCTCATATTTATTTTGATAAAGGAGGGGTTTCGTCAAATGCGATTTTGGCCCACAGGGTTTACATTAGGGATCGGAAAAATGAATTATGTATAAATACCCAAATTCCTCTCAAGCTACCCATACTGTCAAACACTTCTGTAAGATTTCACGCGATAGTTTCCATATTTTGCCATGACTTGTGCAAATAAAATAAAAATCTATTCATGAAGGACCATGAAATAAAATATAATCTTTCTAAAATATCCTTGTGTTGTAGTGAATTTGTATACTATTATGTTTGTTTAAGTTAAAAGAAGCCGCTGGCTGCCGTCAAGTAAAATGTTTACGCATGTGTGGTACAAATCGGGCAGGAATTCTATGCACGTGCGCAGTACTAGTATTGCGCATGCACAGAACCGATCGGGCAGGGGGTACAGATAGGGCACTGACAGGTCTGATCAGGGAAACATGAAATGCGCAGGTTTGGGATGCTCTAGGATCAGGGTTGGGAAACACTGCACTCTACGGTCCGCTGATAGCGACGTGCATTTTCTTGGTGGGTGTCAACCCTCAGGAACAGTTTTCCCTTGTTGATTAGGTCTACTTATTCTATCACACGGTTTAAAAAGCTCTTAAACACTCCACTATTTTAACTAGCATTTTTTTGTACCATTTTTGCGTACGATCGTTTTTTAAAGCTTCTTGATTAATGTATATTTCTTGTCTTCCCATTTAAAGCATGGTTTTTTCTGCTGATCACATCTCTCCATAAAGACTTTGCAAATTTTGTTTTGAAAGGTGCTATATTAAAGTTTATTATTATTATTATTATTATTATTATTATTATTATTATTATTATGAGTAGTAGCGGTAGTTGTTGTTGTTGTACTAGTAGTACAAGTGGAATTGTTATCAATATTATTTATATTATTATTCGGATTCCCTTGACCATCAAATATAAAGTGGACTGTTTAATTTCGACACACACGTAATTGAAGTATTTTAGAGTTGCTACCTTTTTTATGCGTCGTCATTTGTGTTTTCCTTCAGTGATTGTGTTTTTAACGTTCACTCAAAAAAGATGTGTTTTTCACGGTGCAATTGATTCAACGGATGACAACATTGTAACCACTTCCACTGAACACATTGTTTCCAATGTTCACCTTTATAACAAAAAAAAACTTGGCACGGCTTCAGGAGGCCATTTTTATAACAATGCCTATGGTTTGCGCTTGTCCGTTCTGGAAGTATTATTTGACTGACTTTCAAACCGACCAATAGGCGGCGAAGGGGTTCCATGTGGAAATGCAGCTGCACGAATGACGTCTATTGCAATAAGACGTGCGATTGGATGTTTTTTGGCGAGACATTTAAAATGATATCCTTCATTCTTAAATGGTGACTTTACAGGAAGGGTAGGGATAAAGATTTTTTGAAGGGTAAGCGTGGACATTTTTTTTGTCCCGAAACACGAGATATGTATGTATGTATGCATCGCAAAATCTAGTTTGAAAAGCTTTAAAGTCGAGGTGTAGAAATATCAGAATGTTGAAAACACGGCAGTTGATTTTGGTTACATATTTTCTAGTTCGACTGCTTTACGGAACTGCGCAACTCTTCCTAGCAACTTTGTTATCGTGCATGTTATGCAAGTCGCTCTTGTATTACGAGAGAGTGTTTTGATGAATGTATTTGTAGTCTGAAGAAAGTATTGGATAATTCGAGGGAACGGTGTGTCCTGCAGCAGTTTACTTTAAATCTATAGCACGCTCATTGATTATGTGAGCTAGCTGAGAAGTGATAGTGTTAAAGTGTGCATGTCCTGAAATGCCTTTGTCTCGAAGGAGTTCAGTCGTGTCGCGTCAGATAAACTGATCATTTGGGGAAATGAGTCTAAACGGTGTCGACAGATTAAAACGAGCGAAACCAGTTTCATTTCATGCGCACGATATTTTGTCAACGATTGCTTGTTTCTGAAGACGATTCTTCCTCTCGCACTTTCAGCTTCAAATTTTTTCTTGGTTCCCCACCCAGCTATGACTGACCACCCGGCTGCATGCCCGGGCGCGTTCCCGAGGGGACCCCACTCCCCGGACCCACTCCTGTCCCCTATGTCCAGTCTGGCTCACTGTTTCACGGGTCTCGGTGCCTTCCAAACCGGGTAAGTAAAAAATATACGTAAATCCCGAGGTGATGTGGGAGCTTAGTTTTGATAATCTTTTTATGCTGCCACTGTTCATAATGTAACATTTGGAGTGCCCTGCTTATTATGAGTTACCGATACCTCTTTAGTACAATTTCAAGGGAACTGACCTGGAAAACCAAATTCAAGTAATCAAAGGACTTGAATAGGCCTACTTTATTATCATTTATAGTCTACAAAAAAAATCTATCTACAATTGTGATATCTGTTGATGAATATTTTTGATATGGGGAACAGGATGGTGATGATGACGTAGCAGTACCATTTCGCTGCTGTATATTGTTTAACCCATTCACCCCTTAGACTCTGGCTTTTTCTGTTTTTTTCCTCGAGTAGATTCAACATTTAAATCTTTTTTTTAATGTTGCTGGACAATTTCACATACATATTTCCTATCTGCCGGTTGCAGCACTTCACGGACGCAACATCACATTTGTACGGAGAAAAATATTCAAACCCAGGACATCGTGTTTTTATGGTCACAGCATTACATCAAATGGAGAATATCTGGATCCTGTACATCATTTTATACACATTTCCCTGTAATTCAGCAGGACATTTGGATTGTTGGAAACCTTCTCCACTAGAATTTTAAATAGGCCTGGAGTTCCACAGGTCTGAATACAGCAGCTGTATGGTTTTATGTGGTTAAAATCCAGGATGCCATGTTTTATGGCCTCAGCATTACATCAAATAGAGATTATTTGGGTCTTGCTCGCCACTTTATTCGCATTTCCCTGTAGTTCACATGGACATATTTGAGTTCATCGAAAATCTTGGAATCTCCTCTAGAATGTAAAATAGGCCTGAAATTTCACAAGGTTGAATACAGCAGCTGGATTTGACTGATCCATATATGGGTCTGTAGGTTTTACGGGGTTAAGCTCAATGCACCTCGCTAACCCACTAATCTTGCATCATAGTGCACCCATCACTGGCAAGTAGGCAGTGATGGAGAGACCTGGGGACGATGGAATGGAAATCCTGCTTGCGGCTCTCCAATACCCGCATTGCAAGCCCTGGGTTTAGGGTAAACCCTGGTTAAGGTTATAAGACATCTGCTGTAACTATGATGCTCTCTCTCTGCCAGGGATACCCCACGCCGCTGCTTGGACCTTTCCAACGTCAGCACTGGGAGTGCCGATGGTCCCGCCGCGCCAGAATCGCCATGCTGTGCACCGCCCTCTGGTAATGACAACACTCTGGTCATAGCTATTCAAAAGAATAATCGCGAAACTGCTGATCGGCGTGCAAATGCCATTGTAATGCTGGCTCGTTACTAGTATATTCTTAACTTGGTGTTAACACCAACTTTATTTGATATTCTCATTTGATAACATGTATTTGATGCTTAAAAGAGACGACATTTGTTGAAAGACGGGGCCAGTTTTTGGTTGCGGCCTGTATTTGTTGGTTTCCCTTGAAGTGGCATGAATTGCTGTGCTCTTCCTCTCACCTTTGTAATGATTTGTGTCTGAAATGAATTGAATTGCTTGCAATTGAGTGACTGAGCTGTAGAGTTGTATACAGCTTGTGCACTCAATAGTAGGCAAGTAAGCTGTTTAGGAGACAGTTGTGAATTTTTACTTTGTGCATTCTTCTTCTGGCTTTGGGCTTCCTGTGATCTATCTGTCAATCTTGTGTAGGCCACGCCCCATCTCCCCAGCTGGACTCGCCTGTGCCCAGGTACCAAACCATACTTCAGTTCTAATGTTCTCCTGCAGAGCACTCTACGTTCAGGCATCCCAGAATTATTTTAATCATGCATTATCCACGACCACTAATTTTTTGCTTGTTGTCTGGGTCATGTAAAGATGATCATTCTAGATTTGCAAAACTCTCGCGAGATTTATATTGCTCATTACCGGTATGGAATGTTACCACGGAGCCGCGAGAAGCTATGCGTCTACCTTCTAGCACTAAGTCGGTGCCACAGCACACCATTTTAGAACCGTAGCAAAAATATTAATGCAGATAGGCTAGCCTTCATGTAAGCATTTGTATACAATGTTGTACTCCTATTAATGTAGTTGTTTTAATCTCTACAAAATTACCCCAATAGTGAGGTTGACAGGACTCGCATTCACTCTTGAAAATAAATTATGGAACAGTCTGCAACCATTTGCTGGTAAAGTACGGCACAAATCTGTGCAGATTCAAGTTTACCTGTCCTGCGCGAGATTTCTGCAAATCTGAGGTTACTATCGAGACACGACCCGGTTCTGGCAAACCTTTAAGCACAAATTACTGTTGAGTTGCTTCGTTCCTCACTCAAAAATGCATTTGATTTGCATGGCACATTTGAGTAAGAGCACCTAATGGCTTCATTTGTATTTTTTCTCTTCGCACTTTGCCTACTTATGCTGATGTGCTAATTCAGCCTCAGTGCAGTGCCCAGAGGTTAGAAAACAGTGTCAAGCCAGGTAATTACTCCTGAATTAATCCTGCAAGATTGTGGTTCAGTGCTCTCCGTCTGCAAAGCTGTGCTGTTTTTAAAAAGTATGCCTATCTTATTTTGAATCTCAGTTTTCCGGCTCTTAATTATAAGTTTTCCCTCCTCGATTCTGAAGTGGATTTTCTTGCCGAACTAAAGCACATCGAGATATAAATGGATTAATTCCTAATATAATAACTGTATGAATCAAGAAAGAACAGATAAAGTGATGATAGCATTGATAGCGGAAGAATGAACTAAATGGAAATTCTGTAGACCTGATGGGAAGATTACGGGGGAAAATAGTAGCGACGGAAATAATGAGGTTCACTCATCGTTTCGCTTGTTTACAATTTACCGAATCTCCACAAAGCTCAAATGAGCATAATAAACTCTGTGAAAACATGACTGTTTATCTTTATTCTCTTACAAAGTCTCTAACCTATGACACAGAAGCCATCAGGGTTATTCTGGTTCTCATTTGCTTGCGTCTGTGAGATCTTCATTTTAATGAACCTGTTCACAGCCAGAGGGCGTTTTTATGACTGTGTTTACTGTTTATTTATTTACTTATTTTTTTTCCAGGGGTAACCGAATGAAGAGGCTCAAGTCATTTCTGGTAAGGTTAAATCAGAAGACAAGCCTTCAGGTCATTATCCGTGGAGTGTTTGGACAATATTGCTGTATAAGAAGGCTGCATTTTTTAATAGGTGTACATGACATGGATGTAAATAACTGGAAGTTAAAGTTTCTGTTTTAATCATTTGTTCGTTATTTTCAGAGGATGAACATCCCGGTTTCTGAAAGTAAAGGTCCTTCCACATCTTTCTTCTACCCCTGAACTCAGCTAAAATGTCTGTACTGAAGAGTAATTTTATTGGCAAATTGCTGATACCAGGACAGAACTAAGAGAAATTTTACTTTCTGAACCTGATCTGTCCACGACTCCTTTTTATATTGAGGAGTTTTCTATGGAAATTTGTGGATTCAAAGCACTTTAGTTGAAGGATATGAAGAATGTAAGCTGGTTTGAAATTGCCAATAATCACAGAAGAAGAAAATGCCCTCTATGATTATTGGGGTTTGTAAACAGTTGGCATTCTTCATATCCTTCGGCTCCTCGAACTTCCACAGAAAACTCCTTGATATAAAAAGCATAAAGCCTGAGTAATTAAATATATAAATACAATGCAAAACAATGATGGATTTGCAAGGATGGACGTGGATTTTGATTTGCCGTCGAACAAATTCAATTTGTTCTAAGTTGTGAGCATGCGCAGCAATCGTGACGTGTCAGCCTCGTATCCCGCCCTCAAATGGGCGTGGCTAGGTGGCAGACCCTTTCAGTTTCAAGTTCAGTTGAACCTCTAGTTTTTATTCCTGCGTACTGGAGTTTCTAACCATAAAATCCCATAAAAATAGGTCGGCCCAATTTTGACAAAAGGAGCCAAGTTACATAAACATGTGTCAGTTGCTTCCTTCTGTTGAATTTGGGCAGAGTTGTGTGAGGGTCGAGGCACTTGCTGAGTGTGTGTATATGCTAATGGTTACCTGCCTGTCTGTCTGTTTGTCCCTCCCCAGCCCAGGTTGTTGTGTAGCAGCCCGAAGCCAAACTCTGGCAGCCACAGTCAGGAGGACCCCCAGTACATGAATAAGGAGAACGTGAGTATGAGCAGCTTAAATACACAAACACACTCTGGATCACATGACCTCCCTGTGATTACATCACGCTAGTTATCCAGCTGGTGCTTTACTACGAGAAAGGCTTGGGGCCAGTTTCAAAGACTCAGATTAAGTTTCGTTTTGGTCTAAATTTGGTGTTCAGCGGAGGATCTCCACTCAAAGTTGAATCTCATCTGGGACTAGACTTAAACACTTAAACAAGGTCTATTTAACTCGTTCTCATAGCTAATTTATCAAATGATAAGCATAATGAGAGCTGGCTGGTAAATTTTTTTTTTTTTTGGTGAATTTTTCTTTGACTCATGAAGATGCAAATTTACTGGTCCAAGATGTTTTGACATAACCTATTCAAGCATGTCATTATAAAATTTAACACTGTTACGGTTTGCAACATCAAAAGGACGTCACTCAGAGTTATAAAGGGTGTGGGAAGGCAAAAAAAAAGAAGGGGAAAAAAAATGAAACTGTTGTTGGTAGCTGCACATATACTTGTTCAGGTAACAGGTGAGCTGAGGTGTTGTTTTTACCTTCACCAGTAGATGGTGCTGTCGACTCTACCTTTTATGGTTAATATGGTGTTGTGTACTTTTCCCAGATGGGTTTTGAGACATCCTCTATTCCGCTTGAAGTTGCTCGTTATGTGATGTGAATGAAATAAAATAATTAGCGTTATGCAATTTGTTTTGTTTCATGCATTATTTTTACACCTCAGGCATCAGTTTGATTATGATGCAACTCCCTTTCACAGACTTCTGCTGGCTTCCATCGAAGGTGGAAAATCCAGGCTCAAAAATTTGTGCCTAATATTTTGTTTGGCATACCTCGATATGCTATTCAGAATAATTGGGGTAGAGCTGTTTAGTGATTTAAGCAGAGAACATGGCTGGCCTTAAACCTTTTGGCCCCTGGACTTTCCACCTCTGACTAATTTAGAGTTAACCATTGATCTCAAACTCAAATCTTAGAGGGTGATCCTGTCACTGCACAGCTGGAATTGTCAAATTTGGCCCTTGAATCCAAATGTAGTTCAGATTTTATTTTCTTCCGAGTAATTAAGTGAAGAATGAAAGATTGGCCAGGCTGTCTTCGCACCTGACCTCCTCGTAAAGGGAAGGTGGCAAACCAGCAGTTTTCTGCCCTCGAGGACTGTGATTTGACAATCCCTGCTGTCGAGACCCAAAGCTTATATATGTTACTGTAAACTGCTCAGGTGGCTGTATGGAGCGAGCGTCAGACTCGGGCGCAGTGTATGCTGCAGTCCCGGGACCCGCAGACAGAGGGCAGCGGAGAGCTAAGTGAATTGGGAAGCCCCATCTCTGCCCTGCCTCTGTCCCCTCAGGAGGGATTCCAGGGGGCCGACGATTCGGACGGCTTCATGGAGGTGCTGGAGGAACAGGAAGTTGAGGTAACTGGGGCAGTCACACTTTAAAAATACGTTCACATGGAAAGCCGTCTACGTTATCAGTTGAGTAATGCCTAGTGTACACTGCCTGATTTTTCTCCTCAAATATATGCGTTTTTCAAGATACCCAGCTTGTACAAAACCAAACGTGACTGCTCTTCCCAGGTTTATTTAGACCACTTGTATCCAATTCAGATTTGCTCAAAGTTATTAAATTCAGAATTAACCATAGCATTTATTTACTGCAAAATGTAACAGATTTTACTTATCGAGAGCAAATATTTGGAGATGCACAATCAGTTTGATTTGAATCTTTGCTGAAGACCTTGATTAGTAGAATTTGATGTGTAACTGCTTGGTTTAAATGAAAGCCTGCACCCACACCGGCCCTTTTTGGATAACATTATGGACCCCGAGGCAATCGAAAAACACGGAAAAATCCGTATTCGGGCAGAGGAGTCAATTAGCATAATGTGCAAATTTCTGTATGCGGGTGCAAAAGGGTTAAGGACTTACTGAAAAAACAGTCTTTGCATGGAAGTTGCAAACACTTACCTACACCGCCCGCAAATGTTTTTGTAACTTCAGACAGTCCAGTCCAAATCAGCTCGACCAATCCTGTTGTAATCTTGTTTTGCGGCTCTCGTGAGAATATCTCACTGTCTGTAATTCGTGAACTCACTGCCCATCGCCTGTGGCTACTGATGTAGTGTTAGTGCTTCAGGGATGGAAGGAGCAGCCATGTTTACCGGAGACGTTGATTAAATGCGAGAACCTCTCTGCCGACAGGATTTTTAGTCAAGCAGTCTACACCAGGTGTAAGGAGAGAGGCATTGTATGGGGTTACTGAGTTGGTGTAGATTTCTGACTACCTCTTAGAGTGCTGAAATAATTTTTTTTTTTTAAATGTAAATTTAATTATCTTGTGCTGTTGAAAACCTATTATGCGGCAACTTGTTTAAGGAGCTCTTTTAAACAAGTTGCCACATGATAGGTTTTCAACAGCATCTGATTTTGATATCTTGCATCATTGGGCAACTATAGTTGTCTATAGGGCTCTAAGGGTTAATCTTATAGAGCAGGACATGCAAATGAGCTCCTGTTAGCAGTTTTCTCTCCATTGTCTTGGCCGTAACATTATAGATTCTGTCCAACCCTGGGTTCAAACAGTATTTGTTTGGAAATCAGGTACTTTTCTTCATTGGTCTGGCCTGGTGTATTTTAGCTTGCTCAAACGAGCAGATGGGCAGAGTTTGCACCTTTTGGAATGATTTTATTTGTTCTGCTAAACCAGCTTGGCCCAGCTTAATGCAGATATGTGTTTGACTTTCAGCCATAGTGAATGAATTAATGAACGGGTGAAACATTAATGAATAGAGTTTTAACTCAGGTCTGGTTTGGTCTAATGCCCCCTCCCACCCCCTACTTAATCTCCTCTCTCTTTTTCCATACGCTGGTTCGTCAGAACTCGACGGCTGTCCAAATCTCCTCCAGCATGGCCCAGCTGCTCTCTGACCCCCTGATGAACCAGGAAGTGGATTTCTCTTCTGTGAGTGTTGCCAGGCTGCAAGTGCACCTGGACAGATGCGTGCGCGCACACACACATGCACCGCATGTGCTCTCACACTCACACATGCATCAAGCTCTCACACTCGTGCATGCACCACAAATGCTCACACACATGCATCACACTCTTTCACACACACATGCACCGCATATGCTCTCCCACTCACACATGCATCAAGCTCTCACACTCGCGCATGCACCACAAGTGCTCACACACATGCATCACACTCTCTCACACACACACATGCACTGCACTACACTTTCTCGCACGTGTTCTTACATATAAACCATTCTCAGACCATATGCACACACATTCATGCGCACACACACGCACTCTCTCTCATGCAAACTGTTTTCTCGCATTCACTCGCGCGTGTACACACTCGTGCTGATTCACATAAACACATGCACCTACGCTCTCTTACAAACTCTATATACTCGTTCACTCACACACACTCTCACCACACTCTCACTCTCTCATACTCTCCACTTGCTTACATACACTCTATATACACACACACACACACACTCATACACACACTTACTCACACACACACTCTATCTCACGCAGTGTCTGACATGAAGCATATTTGGTCTCCCCTCAGTTCGCCTCCATGTTCTGAATGCTAGACATGTGACGCTAGCGATCAGACCGCTATGCATATTACAGCCGCGGATCGTTAGCGGAGCAGATGTCCTTGGCTGCTCTAGCGCCGCTCATAAGGTTTGCAGCGTCACACCTCCTGCGCGTTCCAGGCCAGTGAAGCTCTCAGCATTAACTGGACGTGTGAAGTGAAGGTGTTTGGCTATTCCGCAGTCGTACGATCTCACCTCGTATACGCCGTCACGTCACCTCGGTCCAGAGCCGCACTCTTCGCCGCGCTCCTCACCTCCCGCGCTGATAAATTTTAACGATCTGATTATATTCTAACGAGGATTCGCAGCTGCACTGGAGCACTGTAAATATTTACTGTACTGTGATGGCTGTGGAGCGGCAGGGCAGCTTCTGTGTGAAGGGGGCATGTTCTCTCTCTGGTCGCGTGCGTTTCCTGCAGGTACTCCCGATTCCTCCCATTATCTCAACACTGGGGTTGGCTAATTGGACCGGAGAAATTGCCCTAAGTTTAAGTGTGAGTGTGTGTGTGTGTGTGTGTGTGTGTGTGGAGTGAAACTGTGATGGTTTTTTGGCCTGTCATGCATGCTTGGATTGGCTTCAGCTCTCCCTGTGACTCTGACCAGGAAAATGTTCTTTGAGTTGATGTATGAATCTGCACAGTTTCCATGCACAGACATGAACAGTATGATCACAGCAGTAGCCTGCAGTGCAGTGGTAAAGGTGATTCACTGGGGCTTTGCCAAATTCTGCCAAATTTCATGCAATTCTGGTATGTCAACTCCACTAAGTATCTCAAAAGTGCCGTACTCTTAGAATATGGCTCCTAACAAATACTTTTATTACAATTCCATTCTTACCATGAACAATAAAGGCCACCATGTTTGACATTGTCACTGACTTCAGGTTGAATAAATCCGAACTCTGAAATGGCCCCCAAATTTCCGACTTCAGAGTTTGACGCCACTGAAGTCATTTTTAACAGTCTGGAGCTTGTTTTTGTGGAGTTGCTAGTTGTCTTAAGCGCAGCATCAGCATAGTAATTTTAGCAATGCTGCACTGCAATTCCGTAAGTTGGGTGAACATGGATAGTCCCTGGATAGTGTTGCGAAAACTCAAGAATAGGAGCCATTTTGTTTGCATTGCACACAATGGAAATCCTTGGATTTTTTTTGTCTTTTCTTGGAAGGGATTTTGTTTTTTAATTTTGGGGAAAAACAAAAAACCAGCCTGCTGTGTTTTCGACAAGCATAAGCGGGGAGAAAGCAGATAAAAAAACGTATTCACTTTGAGACAGTGCTTGATAAAGCGATAGAGACAAAATGGCACCATGACCAGATCATCTGGAACCGTCATGTTGCGACTGGTTCCATTTATGAACTCTGGGTAAACACTTGTTGGAGGTCTGTGGTTAAGAGCTGTGGCTGTGATTGCCCTCCTCACCACCAGGTGTCAGTGTGTCAGCGGGAGGGACGGCGCCTGTTCCGCTCCCCCTCTATGCCTGAGCGGCTGGACCGACCAAGCCTGAAGAGGGCCCTGCCCACCCCCTCCGCCGACCTGCCAATCAAACGACACCGAACTATCCCCGCCATCGCAGAGGAAGAAGGGACTCAGGACGGAGGAGACAATGGACTAACGGATGCCCGGAGGAGGAGGGTGAGCGAGGGAATGGGGGAGACTGACTGAAGGAGTTTGCTGGGGGGGGAGGGTACTCTACCTTATCCAGAGAGGGCCTCTATATCTGCCAAGTTTAAAGACTTCTGGCTAATGAATGGAGCCTATATATGCCAAATAATTATATTAGAAGGTTAGATGTGGTTTAAATCATTTTATTACTCATGTAAAAACTTAGAAACAGATGTACTGATTACAAACAGTTTGTTTGAAACAGATGAATAATGTACAAGGCAGTAAATTTTTTAAAGAGAAACAGTCTTGAATCTAGACGCATACACATGATTCCCTGTCAAGAGTCACAGGAAATAAAACGAGAATAAAGAAGAAATTTTAAATGTTTGGTGGCATATATCCATACGAAAAATGTTTATCATGCACTCGAACATCATTTTATTTTCATATCGTGGAAGTTTTTTCAAGATATGCTGTATATCTGTATTATTTTATCACCATGCCCTATGATCCCATTAGAATGGTCTTAATCGAGATGTGAAAATCACTGCTGGTAATGGAAAGCTGTGCTTCTGTTAGATCTTGAATTAGAATTCTGAGGAGACATTCTACTCTTAAAAAAGCCTACGCTTTATAAGGTTAATGTGTTTGTGCTTGTGTTCCTGTGTGTGTGTGTGTGTGTGTGTGTGTGTGTGTGTGTGTGTGTGCAGTGTTTCCTGAAGAAGACACTGTCCCTCTGTGAGGTGGTTCAGCACCTGGGTGGGGACGGTGTGAACGCAGAGCTCATTGGAGACTTCAGTAAGGTGAGCCAGATGTGGGCACTCTTAGTACAGTGCAAGAGACTCCCAGGCAACTCTGGGGACTAAGGATTTATTTATAATTCATCCATTAAATCCTTTTTTTTTTTTTTTTTTTTTTTTTTTTTAAATCGACTGCAATACATTTGTCTGCCAGCTCGCAGCCAACTTGCTTGTAAACAGTTATCTGAAGTAGGAACCCATAGATTCTGTAATAGCTTGGTGTCTAGACTCTGTCCTTGACACTTCCTATGGGCTACTGAGCTTGAGGAACAGACAGCAGGGAATGTCAGGATACCAACCCCAACTGCCACCCCCCAGGGAAATTCAGAGCCCACAGGATAGATGCTGGGGTGGAGATGGGATGGTAACTAGCAGCAGGCCAGAGATGCAGCAGCAGACAGTGTTACGAGCAGCAGCAGGGAGTGATGCAGCACAGCAGCAGGCAGAGGCCTGTTTTACTACAAAGGTGTAGCAGGAGAGCAGCTTAAAATGCCTGATTAACAGAGGGAAGGGGGAATGGCAGATATGCATGGGAGCGTCTGTAAGAAGTAGGGCGTGTCACAATTCGTCTGCCTGAACTGGCTCCACCAGCTGTGGCTTATTTTTGACTGTGGATATATTGCAACCGTATATGTGCCTCGCACAATAAGCCAAGAATGCCCAGTAACCCTGCACTCTGCCTGCTGATAAGCTTATTACGCATTATTTGGCCTGTAGTTTTGTACAAAGCAATGAAAAACGAGTTCATATGGAAGGTCTATGGTGCAGCTACAGACCGTGGGTCAGATGTGGTGCAGTTCGCATACAGATGCTGCATTGGATTTGGCTCAGAAGTTAGAAGTTGGGGCTGGGAATAACGTCATACCCAAGCTGACTGTGTTCTATTAAGGCTGAAAACTGACTTGGGGTCAGTGGGGTGTCGTCTGGTCAGGATAGCCTTTATTAGCTATTGTTAGCAATGCGAGTTAATAACCACGCATTACTCGATATTTTTCGCGTGCAAACACCGTAGCAACAAGTCCACCGATAAACTCTATTCAGTACTGTGTGTACAACTAATTTAATGAAACATAAATAACTCAAATTGCAAATATACAGTTTATTATTACAGCTTTCGCTTACTGTTTATTTACGGTGCATCAGTCTTGAACTCAGAACTTGGGGTAGGTGAAGAATCTCTGACTTTCCGAGTTGGAAATCCGACTTCAGGGGGCGTTCCAATTAAAATATCTGACTGGGAGCTCAGAAATCCCGACTTCCCAGTGCAAATTGAATGCAGCAAGAGTCCACAGCTATGAACAAGTGGAGTTTTTGTGGTAAATGCGCCTTGTCAAGTCAGACTAGAACAAAGGAATGTTCGCAATGGAGAAGTTAACATAATGACACCAACTCCAAGGTGGGTACAACTGCAACATAAGTGCTAGAATGTTCATTGGATAACAACAAACTTGCTACAATATTAAGACACAGTTGACACCTAATCAAAATGTGGAAGCATGTGTAAAGTGTGTAAGGCGTGTGTAAACTGTGTGTAAGGTGTGTATGTTTGGTTTGTCTCAGGTACACGCCTTACCCACCGTGATGGGGAGACATGAGGATCTGAAGTACATCACTGCGGACACGGTGAGCGACGGTCGCTTCAGAGAAACTCATTATACTCATTGAACTCTGTGCATTAACACTTTTTTGGCTTCCATGGTCCAGTATGATGGATGTGAAACCGATTAACAGGAGTGTGAAGTGGAGACTGACAGCTTCAATTTGCAGGTTTTTGTATACATTTTGTGAAAAACATGTAGAAGTTGGAGACCTTTGTATTAAGAAAGTGTAGGGAGCCCTTCTGGAGGAGCATAGCGCAGCATGTTTTAAATGTCTCTCTCCTCTAACACACCTCATTCAAATGATTACCTCGTTATCAAGCCCTTGACGAGCTGCAGATGCTTAATGTAATGAGGCAGTTATTTGAATCAGGTGTGTTAGAGCAGAGAGACGTCAGAAACATACAGGGCCATGGCTCTCCTGAGCCCTGGTGTATAGCGTCACCGTCTGAATGTGCGCAGGCTGGACTGTAGCGGCTGGCTGCGTCAGCCCACCGACATGATCATCTGCTGTTGATTTAACTAAAATGACATTAAAATTCAAAGTGGCTTTATTGGCATGGAAAACTGTTGTTTATATTGCCAAAGCAATTTTGAAATTAAACAAAGAAATGTACAAGAAACAAGAGTTGTGATTTCACTATTAGAAAAAGAAAAAAGTAAACTTTAAAAAAAAAAAATTTTCTCTCTGGCTTTTTCTTTGCTATTCTCTCTCTCTCTCTCTCTCTCTCTCTCTCTCTCTCTCTCCGTGTCTCAGATGTGCGCACTTCTAAATGGGGAGTTCAGCAGCCTTGTCGAGTCGTTCGTTGTGGTCGACTGTCGTTACCCCTATGAGTTTCGGGGAGGCCACATCAAGGTGAGCTATTCTGAGATGAAGGCTTGGTTTTGGGTAGTGGTTCTCTAGCGATGTGGCAGCTGCTGAAGTACATGTGTTTGTCCACAGGGGGCGCTGAATTTGCCGAACACAGATGAGGCGGTGGCTTGGCTGCTGAAGGAGAAGCTGCAGGCTCGCTGCCCGGAGAAGCGGTTGGTGCTGGTGCTGCACTGCGAGTTCTCCTCTGAGAGAGCGCCCAGAATGTGAGGGAACATCGCACTCCTACACTGTACATCATACACATGCATACACTATACACTCTACATCATACACTTGCATACACCATACACTCTACATCAGACACATGCATACACCATACACTGCATCATACACATGCATACACCATACACTCTACATCAGACACATGCATACACTATACACTCTACATCATACACATGCATACACTATACACTCTACATCATACACTTGCATACACCATACACTACATCATACACATGCACACACCGTACACTCTACATCATACACATGCACACACCATACACTCTACATCATACACATGCAGACACCATACACTCTACATCAGACACATGCATACACCATACACTCTACATCAGACACATGCATACACCATACACTCTACATCATACACATGCACACACCATACACTCTACATCATACACATGCACACACCATACACTCTACATCATACACATGCATACACCATACACTACATCATACACATGCATACACCATACACATGCATATATCATGTACACACACACACTCCCACATCATACACCTGCATACCTCATGTACACACACTTCACATCATACACATGCATACATCATGTACACACACATACAGCCTACATCATACCCATACATGCACCATACAGTCTACATCATACACACATACACTGTACATTATACACATACATACACCATGCAGTCTACATCATACACCTGCATACACACGCAAACACTGTACATCATACACCTGAATACACACCACATCATACATGTGAAACATCATACATTCATGCACACATACACTTTGCATCATACACCTGCATACAGTGCTGCATTGTTTACCATACACACACATGAAATCTGCATCATGCACATACGTACATCATAAACAGGCATAACTCTTCATCATATACATTCATACACCACACACAGGCATACACTCTGTCATACACATGTTCGCACATGTATACACCATACACTAAATCACACTCATACATACACCAAACACACATGCACCATGCACATGCATACACTCTACATCTTACACATGCATACATATTCATACAACATACACTACAATAACACGTCATGCAATTATGCGGTATACGTGCACCATAAATACACACTATACGCACACACCATGCACTATACACACGCACCTTACATCTACACACACGTACGCTCACACTCACTCTCATACTATACACTCTCACGCCATTCAACATATGCGCAAACCATATACACACATTTTCCATACACAGAAATACACATTCATACAACATACAGCACACCACAACACACACACACACACAAATCATGCACACATTACAGCATACACGCACCATAAATACACACTGTATGCATACTCATTACACACATCATGCACCTTACATGCACATAAATGGATATGCACGCACACACTCGCATGCCATGCACATGCAATACATATACACATCATACACCATACACTGTACACCATCCACACATTCCACATACATATACTACACACTAACATACCATGCACGCATACTCACATTAACTGAAGTTTGTTTTTATTTATACTTAAGGGGACTAAAGTATATTATAGCGTTAAAATTTTATTTCCTTATCCCCAAACACTAAAATCAACCCTCATCTTAACCTTTTCTCTAACACTAAACCTAATCTTAATCACAACTTACAACCCCCCCCCCCCCAAAATAATCACATTTTTTGTCTTGGTAAAGCACTTCACCTTGACTTGGAACATAACATTAATACTTGACCTAAAAGCTAGACTCAGGCCTAACCATAAGCCCAAATAGAGCCCAAACCCCATACCTAGCCTTTGGCCCAGAATTTAGTCTTTTCATCAAGGGATCCAAAAAAATGTCCCCATGGTGTTGTTTTTCTGGCTTTATTTGTGGGATCTTTAAGTACCCATGAGCACAGATGAATGCGTGTGCACACACACAGATTCACACACAGTATGGGCATGCATCTCTGTGTTGTAGGTTCAGACTGCTGCGTCGACAGGACCGCAGTATGAATGAGTACCCTTCGCTGCTCTACCCTGAGGTCTATGTGCTCAAAGGCGGCTACAGAGACTTTTACCACCTCTACAAGGTGAGAGCATTCCTGCTAATGCCTGTATACTGGGGCCTCTGTTATCTCTGTGGGGGAAGATTATTCCTGCTAATGCTAATGTCTGTATACTGGGGCCTCTGTTATCTCTGTGGGGGAAGAGTATTCCTGCTAATGCTAATGTCTGTATACTGGGGCCTCTGTTATCTCTTCCTGCTAATGCTAATGTCTGTATACTGGGGCCTCTGTTATCTCTGCGGGGGAAGAGTATTCCTGCTAATGCTAATGTCTGTATACTGGGGCCTCTGTTATCTCTGTGGGGGAAGAGTATTCCTGCTAATGCTAATGTCTGTATACTGGGGCCTCTGTTATCTCTGTGGGGGAAGAGTATTCCTGCTAATGCTAATGTCTGTATACTGGGGCCTCTGTTATCTCTGTGGGGGAAGAGTATTCCTGCTAATGCTAATGTCTGTATACTGGGGCCTCTGTTATCTCTGTGGGGGAAGAGTATTCCTGCTAATGCTAATGCCTGTATACTGGGGCCTCTGTTATCTCTGCGGGGGAAGAATATTCCTGCTAATGCTAATGTCTGCATACTGGGGCCTCTGTTATCTCTGTGGGGGAAGATTATTCCTGCTAATGCTAATGTCTGTATACTGGGGCCTCTGTTATCTCTGCAGGGGAAGAGTATTCCTGCTAATGCTAATGCCTGTATACTGGGGCTTGGACCATTTCTATGGAATTATAGTATTTCTGCTAATGCTAATTACGATATACTGGGAGTCAACCATCTCTATGGAATTATAGTATTCCTGCTAATGCTAATTCCTGTATACTGGGACATCTGCTATCTGTGGAGTTAGTGTACCTGCTGATGCTTATTCCTGCATATGAGACTTGTACAGTCTCTGAAGCTGGAGTCTTCCTGCTGTATTCCTCACTTTTTATGCCTCAGGCTGTGCAGTAGAACTTCCACGTCGACAGGACAAGGTCACTCCTGCTAATAATGCCTATACACTGGCAGCTCCAGAAAAAGTGTCATTCAGGGACTCTGTGGTGTACCGGCACCTCTCTGGTGTATTAGCACTGGTGCTGTTAGCGCTAGTATCTGTGTACGGGGACCCCTACCATCCTGTGTGTTTTGAGTGCTTTTGCTCATGCTAATTCTTCTGTTTCTCTGTTTGAAGTGTGCTCAGAAATCTTGGAGAGTTGGATGCCAGTGTACTTTCCTCTCTGGCATTGTGGCCTTGTTCGAAACTATGCACTAACCTACTACTCGCACTACTGATGACGTCAGAGTTGGGGGGTAGGTTGTTCACTTATGCGTGGGGAGTCAGTTTGTATCCGCGAGAAGTTCCCGGATGTATACTAGATCGGGCAGATATTTTGTTGGTGCATCATAAGCTCACTATTCATACATAAATTGCCCAAGATGAAACGTGACGTAAACCGCCAGAAAAACTCGCTGAGGAATAATAAGAAGAAGAAGCAATAGGAAGAGTTTGTTCGTAGTGAGTAGCATGTAGTGTGACTAGTGTGTAGTGAGAATAGTGTATGTAGACCAGGGATGGGCAACGAGGGCCGTATCTGTCCCTGGTTTTCACACCAACCTCTGGCCTTTAATTAGTTGATTATCTAAATTAGCCAAACTATTCATGAAATTTGACATTTATGGCGCATTTCTTTAAATTATCATGAATTAGCACCAAAGACTGTTCTTGTCTCCCTACAAAAAACATTTTTCTTTGATCAAACCTTTGCACAAATCTATATTTGTGTATGCAGCCAATTGACTCAAGTAGGCAGGGTAATTGATAGAAATAAAAACCTGCATACACACCGGCCCTCCAGGACTGGAGTTGCACATCCCTGATGTAGACCGTGATAGAAACCGGGTTTGAACCAGCGGCCTGTGTGTGTGACCTTGAGCACCGTCTTCTTGTACGCCTGTGTGTGTGTGTGTGTGTGTGTGTGTGTGTGTGTGAGAGACTCATTTCCTTGATAACAACCCAGAGTTTGGTTCAGGCTTTGAAGAGGCTCTTCCACAAGACTCCACCGCTCGCCTTTGCTCTTACCTTCTCTCCACTTTCAAAAATACATCATTTACAGGATAGAAACCTACTATTAGAACTGTAATTACTGTGGAAGCTCACTATCTTTTCTCAAATTTGCATAGTTTTTTTTCCATGAAGAAGAGGAAGGTGCATTTCTGTCTCAAACTCTCCTCTCGTGAAGGCTGGATATTAGCTCTTGGTTTTGTAGTTTAGTTCTTCAGCAGGTAATCTATTCAGCAACAAGGATATGGTTCCTATGACCTATTACGTTCTCTTTTCTCCATCTCCTTTCCCCTTTTTTCCCTCTCTTACGGTTTCTTGTCTCGTTCCCCATCTCAGTCCAGTTAAACTTGATTTAATTCAATTTGGTTCAACAACATATTATTCGTATGGCACCTTTTACTGAAGGGCCGCAGCAGAGACTCCTTGCAGAGTCGCATCAGGGCAGCCACCCGGCCAGAAATTCCCAAAAAGGTAAACTTTATGACGAGCGAGCTTTATTAAAAAAGAAGAAAAGCTTCAACGTCACAAATTTTATGTTGGGGACACTGCCAAAGTGCAGCATACTTTTGCTCAAATTAAGCTCGGTGATGCGCTCTGATTGCAGTTCTGATCGGCGCACTAATCAGTAACAGCGTCGCTGCAGGCTGACGGTAATAAAAGTCTACCCTCCGCAGCATAACTGTAGCTTTCGGTTATTACGTGTTGGAAAGCGGCCCAACTACTGGCCGGCTGCAGCGTGATAGAAAGTGGTGCTTGACACTACATCCTCGTCTCTCTGCTCTCCCGAATTGATCGCCTGGGGTGCAGTTATGGAGGTGGATGCATCGCTGTGGTCGTCCCGGCTGTGGAAATGGGGGCTGGGGGAGGGGCATGAAGTGGTCTAAAAAAAGATGATGCCCAATTTGATTTTTTTTTTGAATAGCGGATTCATTTAGCGGGGAAAATTTAACTGCGTAGTTCCACTCAAGTTTGTCGCGTGTGCGTTCAGGCATACGTTTTACCTCGGAGTTTGATTTATTTCTATATTTTGCTATTTGAAAGTTCACCTGACATCACCTCGAGTGACTGTGCCTGTGCGCATGACTGTGCATGCATATCCATGCCTGTGTGTGTGTGTGTGTGTGTGTGTGTGTTGTACTTGCTATAAAGTGAAAACCAAAAAATTTTTTTTTTTTTTTTTTTTTTTTCCCTTTAGAGTGGGAACATTTTTGGGGAGTGGAGTGAGGACATTTTCAAATGTCCTCATAACTAAAAAGGCAAATTGTGACTTATTAGTTAAGGTTGGAATTAGGGATAGGTCAAGCTTAGGGAAAGGGTTTGAGTTAGGCATGTGTTGCTTATTGTTCAGATTGTGGGAAAGCTGTAGAGACACGCAAAGAATGAATGGATGCCAATGCAATGTCCTCACAAGGATAAAAGTGCAAGGGTGTGTGTGTGTGTGTGTGTGTGTGTGTGTGTGTGTGTGCGCGCGCGTGCAGTGTTCAAATCTGCTGGTCCAACACGAAGAACAAATTTCTGGACTTATTTACCCTGAACATGTATGCATTTTGGACTTGTAGAGGACATTTCTGGGTCAGATCAGGTCCAAACTGTCTTCTGATCAGATTCCCTCTGAATGCAATCCTTAAACTATTGTTTCTGGTGTTCCTGTTGACTTTTAAGATCACTTGAGTTAACATTCCTGAATGAATGCATGCTAAATTACAGCTTGATCTATCTCACAGTACTTCATTAGGTCCTAATTGCATTGCGTAGACAGCTCAGCAGGTCTTTCTAATGTGTTGATAAGCTGTTGATCTAGGGAAACACAGTCTACTTTCCTGAGGTCTGGGCTTTTTTTTAAGTCATTAATCTTTGTCTTTTTATGTACAGAAAAAAGCAGTGGCTGTGCCCTGCTCTGGCAGAGTACCGTGAGCTGGTCCTGATTGGGCCGTAGCTCGGGGCTCACCATGGGCACTGACCCCAGGTCGCCCGTTTTGAGGAGCAATTTAACTTGTGTGCTGTGTAGAGCGAGGGAGGATCCAGATTCATCCTCTTCTTCTGCACTTTCATTAATGTGTCTCTGTTACTGTCCGTGGCTGGATATTCTCTCTCTCTCTCTCTCTCTCTCTCTCTCTCTCTCTCTCTCTCTCTCTGTCTATACCTCTATTATTATTATTATTATCATCATCCCTCGCCACAAGGTGCGATGGGGGATATTGGATTGGGGTCCGTCCGTGTGTTCGTCCATCCGGCCACAATGGGGACGAGATTTCTCTGAAACTATTCTACCTAGATGTGTGAAATTTTGTATGTTTAATAAGCTACTCATGATCTACATTCAGTTCGAAAATGGATGTCGAAGAATATTTTTCTTTTTTTTTACTGGGTTTTAGCCCTTGATCGTGGCGGGGGACACTGATAACGATGTTGTTGTTGTTGTTGTTAAACCTGTGTTTAACCTGGTAAGTCCCATTGGGGATACTAGATCTCTTTTTCAAGGGAGCCTTGGCCAAGACGGCAGTAGTACAGTGTTTCAAAAACAATACTCAGGTGACCATTACAAGACACATAAAACATACGGTAGTAAATCACTGCATCATGTACCTTTAAAGACAGATGGGAGGAAGCAGATCTAGCAGTTGAAGCAGTTACTAACTCCAGTTACAAACCCCAGTTACATTTGCCTCCAATCACTTTGCTACGACTTTAAAAGCTCTTATTGGGATCAGCTCATCTAATTTCAGATCTCTGCTAGTGGTTCCAGGCTACAGTGGCAGAGTACATGCAGGCCTGTTTCCCGAATTCAGTGCGAATCTTTGGGACGGAAAGTATCATTTGAGTGCAAACAATAATTACTAGTTCTGATTCAGATGTACCCACAAACATAAAAGGGGGACAGGCCAAGGATGGGCTTATAAATGAGCAAATATGCACCAGCGAGTGAGTCTTTGCAAGGCCAGAGCGGGCCACTGAACTCTGCTATATAAGGTACAATAGAGAGCAAAAACTTAGCAGCCAGTGATAAACCTCAAGGCGCTGTGGTACACCGTATCCAGCTAATGATGGCAGTAGGCATGCATGTACAACAGATCACCATAGTCAGGTAAAGGAAGGAACACGGCCTCAACCAATTGTTTTCTGCCAACATACGAAAAGAAATAATTTTTTTTCTGTAAGTTTAACTTGGGCTTCAGTTTCTTAACAGAGTTTTCAATGTGAGGTTTTAAAGTTAAATGATTGTCAATTAAAATACTTACATTCCCGTACTGCAACACTAATTCAATCTGACAACCCTGCATGGTTACAATATTAGGAACAGGAGCTAATGTCTTCCTAGCAGTAAAAAACAGCATCAATTTTTTTAATTATTTTTTTTTAGCTTTCAGCACAACTTAATTTCAAATCAATCAGCTGTGACTGTCCAATACCATCAGCAGGTTTTAAATACTCATGATTGAGCAAGGCTGGCACCACAGAATTAAATGATTGTATTGTTGGCATGAAAATAGAGTTGGCATTAGGAACATTTTTAACAAAGGTATTAACATAGATGAGAAACAGAAATGGACTCAAAACAGAACCTTGGGGAACCCCTAACATAATATGTTGCACACTGGAGAAAGTGCCATTAAATTTACATGTTTTCTCTCAGGGAGATTATCTTCAAACCAGCCTGCTGAGACAACCCTATACTGAGCAGCCATTGCTTCAGGATAAGATGATTAACTGAATCAAAGACACTAGAATGATTGATTAAAAAGTGCAGCACAGGTTTTTGTGATCCACTGACAAAATTATATCATTAGCAACCTTAAGGATGCCGGGATGTTACTGTGTTATTTCCTGAAGCCTGACTGGCAGACTGAAGGGGTACAATTAGCTCTCAGGAACTCCTGAAGTAGAATATTTACTAATCCTTCTAGGACATTCAACAAGGCAATTAAGTTGGGCCTGTAATTCTTAAGAGATGTAGAGTCCCCTTGTTTTAACAAAGGATAAACAAATGCAGATATTCACATTTTTAGGATGACATTTTGAGTGAGGGTGAGGTTAAAGTTTCTTTATTTATGTTTAGCAATAAAATCAACTGCAAATTTAAAAAAAAATGATTCTAGACTATGCTGTTTTTTTTTTTTTTTTTTTTTTTTTTTTTTTTTGGGTGTCCAAAGAAAGAAGAGATTTTTGGACTTCAGCAGAGAAGGGAAAGAGATTAAGGGATTGACCTTCAAGAATGCAATCAACAATCATATCTGAAAAAGGAAAAGTTTTTAAAGGCGAGGACTTGTTAAACGGGGAACTGGAGGCAAAGAAGTGCTCATTAAAACATTTCCAGCATAGCCGATCTTTCAGAAATCGATATAGTGTCCTTGACAATGCGAGTGAGGCCATTCATTGCCAAAATCAGTGGCTGAAATACATCTGATGGCTTTCCAAAATTTTTTTTGGTTTATTTCAATTATCAGTTGTTTCAGACAGTTAAAATTCAGACTTGGCTCGTCTGGCAAATTGAAGTAAAATGTTTGCGCAGTTCCCTAAAATGTTGCCAATCTGCCTCAGTCCCTGTTATCCTGGCCTTCGCCCAAGCCAGATTTCTCTGATAAAACAATTTTGCTGACAAAAACCAACGTTTCCTCGTCTCTTCGCTCTAAACCTTTGGTCAAGAGGATGATTATCCACTATATGTGAGATCCAGTCGTAAAGTTTCCAAACGTTTTAAACATCATCAGTGATATGGATTTATCCAAACTATGGTAAAATAAATCCGGTAAAAAAAAGAAAAGGGGGAAAAAAAACCTTGTTCAGAGGAAAAAAAAGCTTCATATCTTGTTTTATTACCAAATTTGTTTCTCCGCTGTCTCGAATAGATCGCCTAGGGTCCACTTATAAAGGCCGGTGCATCACTGGGGCCCATTTCTAACCGAGAACTCACACAATGGTCACTTATATCATCCAATGAAACACCAGCCAGACTACTTTTGGGGGCATTAGAAGTGTGTCAGAGACGATTGGTCTGGGTTTTTAGAGTTTGGGTTTTGTGCCCTTACACACTTTCTTTCTCCCTCTTTTTATACCTTCTGTCTATTTACCTCTCTCTTTCTCCCTGTCTTTCTTTATACCTTGCTCTGCCTCTCTCCCCGCTGTTCTTGCTCTCTCTCTCTCTCTCTCTCTCTCTCTCTCTCTCTCTCTCTCTCTCTCAGCATCTCTGCGAGCCCCAGTCTTACTGCCCAATGCACCACGAGGATCACCGTGACGAGCTGCTTCGGTTCCGCACCAACAGCAGAGCCTCGGCCGAAGAGCGCCGCCGTCGCGAGCACGTCTCCCGCCTCATCAAGCTCTGAGCCAATCGGAACGCAGCCGCGGAACCACTCGTCATTGAGCTGTCGGGCAGCTTTACGTGATCTCACGGGGTGTCGTGTGATGTCACAAACTTGTACTTGAAGCGGAACTTTCCCGAATGACATCGCAGAGGTGGATGCTCTTCCCTTTGTGAAATCATAGGAGGAGGGGCATCACAAGGGGAGGTTTCTTTCCTCTGTGAGGTCATCAGTGAGGGGAGGTGACATGGGGTTAAGCTGGACTGCCCCCCCCCCCCCTTTTTTTTAAACCATGAATCATCAACCCAACTCAAAGATTGACTGAAAACAATTCCCTCTTCCAGCCTTTGTTTCATTGTTTTTATTCTTTATTTTAAGAGCGTTATTTGTAAGGTGTACAAGGAGTAGATTTCTGGACATCTGGTGCTGCCATGACAACCCAGTTCTGCAAATTGTGGACAGTAATGGGGTGTCCAGCCTGCTTGCCGCTCTCCTCTGTATGGTGTTCTCAATGTGCTTGACCCTGTCAGAAGTGTACCTTTCAGTGGAAATCCTCAGTACAGCTTCCTTTTGTGGTGTAAATGGTATTTGTCACGGTGCCGATGCATATGAATGCTAATACCTTGCAGCGCATAAGACCCGTGCAGGGGATGTGGATCGGGAGCATCTCCCATCTCTGGACTGGACATTCCATTAGGAAGAGGTCAGGAGGTCAACTTTATTTTCTTAGCTGTGCCTGCCTGAGATGGGGTGAGCGATTCAGGGGAGCGATTCAGGGAGAGAGAGAGAGAGAGAGAGAGAGGCCTTTTCATAATGAATTTTGAAAATTTCAGGCCTTTTTCAATTTTTTTTTTTTTGGTTCTCAGTGTTTTCATTTTTTCATTAAAAATAGACCTTAATTTTATGCTGGGCTTAAATATTTTTTTTTCAAGACCAACTGTTGATGGTTGAAGAAGCTGGAGTGAATTTAAATAGCTGTAGTAACAGGAGGGGAGATCAGGGGAGAGAACCGCTGTCTTTAGAAACATGGGTTAGTACCCAGCCTTGCATGCTGTTTAAGTGCACACACTCGTGTTCGCATGTAAGTGCATAGACATGCACACACTGGCATCCATTGTTCACTTGCATTCACACGGGCAAGCCTGCACACATGCATACAGTCTCGCACGCAGGACATGCATGCACAAGGCTCACAAACATGCACGAGAATGCGCACTTGCGTGCATGCATGCACACATGCGTTCACTCAAATGCACAATACACACACAGGCATGGGTGCGCGCACTCGGATCGCAGAATTCTGTTGGCTGTAAGACTGGAGTGTTTTTTTTTAGTATCTGAAGCTCAGTAAAGGGAGACTGGAGGATGGGCCTGGGTTGCGGAGGGGAGCCAAACGTGACGGACAGGTCACAGCTCTGTGACATTGGCCGTGACTCCACTGCGTATAGGAGCGAGGAGACTGCGGACCGATGTTGCGGAGTTTTTTTTTACACGATGCGCCATCTGACTAGGGCTTAGCATTTTATTGACTTGCAGATTGTCTCTCTCAGACAAACAAGCGGTGTGTGGAATTTGGGATTTGTGGGGGGCGGGGCCAGTGGGGTTTTCATGGCAACAGCCAACGCAGTGGTTTCTGGATTTGCGTCAATATACACATGCATAAACATGCAAGTCCAATATCGACGGAGAAGGCCAACCTCGCTGTCCAACCCACCCTCTTCGCAGGAGTGTGTTTTTTTTTTTTTTTAAAACACGCTTAATTGACGCCCCTGAAAGGAGACTTTGGCGTGCGCTGTGTGTACTTGTGTTTAGGAAAGGGTCTCTAATGGAGCGCGAGGCGACCCTGTGTGAATCTGCTCGAGCGGGTATCCCCCTCTCCCCTCCTCCATCTCCGCACCCACCTGTGGGCCCAATTCCCCTGACGCTCTGAACCGGAAGCGTCCCGCCGTGCAGCGCCCCCCCCCCCCCCTCCTCTCCACACCCCTCTTTTATTCCTCCTCTCTTTCTCTCAGCTGGAAAACTCCCCACCCACGCTCTCCCACAGCTGGCTACACACAGCCAATGTCAGCAGTCCCTTTATCCCTCTCCATCTCCTCCATTCTTACTCCCCTCTCTTTCTCTCTCTCTATCCCTCTATTTCTTGCTCTTTCCTTTTTTTCCTCTATCTCTCACTCTGTTTCTCTCTCCCCTTCTTTATCTCTCTCTATTGCTCGCTTTACTTCTCACTTCCTTCTTCCCCCACTTTCTGCCTCTTATTTATTTATTTTTTTTACCCATTTGGACCCCCTCTGAGTATCTCTGTCTGTTTTCCTTCCCTCCCTCCCTGCAGCTCTATCACTCCCTCTCTCCCTGCCTCTCCTCTCTGTCTCTCTGCATCTCTCCCCCCCCCCCCTCCTTCTGTTGTGCTTTAATCCCTTGCTCTCCTGGGTGAGATTTTTTGCAATTTTTTTGGCAGCGCTCGGACACGCCCTGCTCGAGTGGGTACCAGAGTGTGTTTGGGCCGTGAGCCACCCTTCCCAGCCAACCCAATTTTAAAGAGCTTCAGCGTTCGGGAGAAGAAGGGGAAAAAAAAATCGCTCCGCTCGCCTGTATTGATCTAAATGGGCGCACTGTCCCCTTTGTGTTGCGAAATGACAATCCTGTTGATTCCCCGGCCTTGCGGTCATAAAAGAGGCCCTTGTGTGCGGGGGGAAATTGCGCACCATCTTTGGCCTTCCCGTCTTTTCTGGACCCGCTACAAAGGGCAGCCTTCTTCCTCTGTTCCTGGGTGATTTGCGCTCATATTTTTGGTCACGTGATGGAGATCCTGTGTTATTTATGAGACCGGACTGCTTATTTGTAAGTCGTGCTCGCCTGACCAAATTAGTTCCAGAGTGCATATGCTCTCTCTCTCTCTCTCTCTCTCTATCCCCCCAACACTCTCATTCCATATTCTGCTGTAACTTTCTCTCTCTTCCCCTCTGTTCCTCTCATCCCTTAATCAGTCCTTCCCCCTTTCTCTTGTTTTCACTCCTTCCTGCGATCCTCTTTGGTCTCATTTCATTATTTTTGTCTTGCTCTCTCTCTCTCTCTGTCCCTCAGCTCTACCTTCTTTACCTCCCTGTCTTCCTCTCCCATCCTCCACACCTGCACTTTCCACCTCCCTGTTTTCGTCAGTCTCTCCATCCCTCCCCCGATCTACCCCTCTTTCATCCTCATACACTCTCCTTCCAAGGAGTGTGACTTCAGTGTAGAATGGTGGTCACCACCCCTGTTCCTGGAGATCCACCATCCTGTAGGTTTTCTTACCCCACCAAAGAACATCTCATTCAACAACTAGAGCAGGGCTGCCCAACCCTGTTCCTGAAGATCTACCAATCCTTTAGGTTATTTTAACCCTAACTAGTTGCACCTGATGCAACCGGTTAGCAGCTCAACTCTCGCTGTTGAATGAGGTGTACTTTGCTTGGGTTGGAGTGAAAACCTACTGGACAGTAGATCTTCAGGAACGGGGTTGGTTACCACAGGTGTTGAACATGCGGGCAGATTTCACAGGGTTTAGCAGAGGGTTACTGCACTGTTTAGTTTACTGTACTGTAAGCAGTCTGGGTGGGTGTGGCTTCAGTCTTGACTGACATGTGTTTCTTAAGGGGGGAGGGAGTGTCAGGGACTCTGTGAGTGGGGCTCCTCTCGATTTGGGGGCAGTCAACACCATTTTCATTTTTACACGGCCAACAAATGCTGGCATTCACCAGACAAGAGATGAGATGGAGATGGAGAAATGGAGAGTGATGAGGAAAGAGATACTTTTCGGCATTCCTTTATAGACATTTTTCTCATGCCCAAACCATACTATATACCATACCCTTCAAAAAGACAGTCCTTACCTGCATTTTTATATTCGCAACAAAGGCGATCAAACACTGGTGTTCATGGAACAAGTGTCAATGAAAGGACAGAGATGAAGAGGAAGAAATGGAGAAACCTCTGCCATTCTTTTATAAACAAGCGTCATGCATCCAGACTGCATGCCATGCCCGCAAACAAAATAAACAGAGGGCTTTGCCACCATTTTCTATATCGACCACAGGGGTCAGGCCTGGCTCAAATTTGCCAGACACATCCAACAAACGCTGGCTTTCATGGGAAAAGTGTCAAGAGTTGGTGACGGACACAGAGCCAGAGAGAGATTGTACTGTAAATAGTAGACATTGTCAAGCAGATAATTTCCTGATATTTTCCAGTGCTCAGCATTCAGCTAATGCTCTGTTACATTAAGATAACGGCTATAGCCTGACTCGCCAAACAAACCTGTCGTTCAGTATTGCCGCATATGGAGTAAGATATTTTTTTATATACTGGGCATTTTAGGTAATGTTATACTACCGGTATTATTATTATTATTATTATTATTATTATTATGTTTGTAAAATAGTTTTCTGCGTTGAAGTCAAATTCCCGCAGGTATTGCATGTGCCAATTTTTAGTGCTATGACTCTCCAAATATTTTCTGGCTGGGTCGTGTAATGGTTCTGCAGTTGTGTTTTCGTGGCGCTATTCTAAGGGATGGGAAAACAGTTAATGAAATGTATTAGGATTCTCGGACAAAGTCAAAAGTATAGGACATGGAAAACGCGCTATCGCTAAATATTTCCATCTCCCATCTGATTCCCTGGGGACAGCTCATGACAAAGCAATGGAGTTTGTGTCTGTCAACACAGTGCTCAGAGACTGCAGGTGTAAATCGTACCATTGGGAAAACGAGGGAAAATTCTGTGAGAAAGAACAGAGGACCTTGGTAACAGTTATATGCTGTTGTGGAGCGCAGCGATCAAATATCACTGGCTATAGTCTATTAAGTGGGCTGCAATTGTTTCACTAAAGCCAACTAGCTTTCCAGTTAAAGAATAGTAACTATTTAAATATGTCCAGTCGGTTATTTTAAAAATAACACTCGACAGATTCTAAAGTTAATTCTTTTCTCGTCAGTCAGATAAAAAAAAAGTCCTGAATGAGCTCTGATATCATGACGTATACAAAAGAAGCGATTTGGCCATGCGAATACGGCAGTTGTAAATTTGGGGTAGATTATCAGAGGGTTAAGGAAGATTAGCGGCAAGAGCGAAAGACAGCAGCTGCAAGAACGAAACGCCAAGGCCGCGATATTTTATCCGTGGATCAGCAGTCCCAGAAAAGTACGGTTGGGTGGTCGTTTTTCTGCGAGTCGTGTTTCCTGCCGCATGGCCTCGTGGCTTGATTTACCCTCCTGGTTAAAGCGCAGTGAGTGATGCGCCCGGACCCCATGGAGCGGAGTTTGCAGACGCATCAGGAAAGGACTCAGAACTGAGAACGGCTTCAGTGATGTCGCGAAAAGGGAAGCCATATAATTTGGCTGTGAACTTGCACGCAGATTAACCCTACTGTGCTTTTCATTAGTCTTTGTCAGGACTTGATTTTCTTCTCATAAAAGCCCCAAAACGCGGCGTCATCGCCCGTCACTCCTGTTCCACAAATGTCTCTAACAGCAGGTGAGTCATTTACGCTGGAGAATACTCGATGACATTAGCGTCTTTATGTCAAACCACCGTACGTCGAACCCCCATCGGGAATGGTTTGTATTAAACCTCCAACTGGAAGTAAATGACATCACCTACTGTCAGATAGAAGAGCAATTACATGTCTTAAAAAGTAACGTAATTATGCCCCGTTTGGCCCAGTTGTCAGCTCTGGGCTACCGAGACAGCAGCTTGAGGCCCTGCGGGAGTGCAGCTGTGAGCGTCTCTTCCCCTGCACCACTCGTAGGCAGGACATATCCCTGCCACACGCCTTCCTGGGGGCATCTCTGCGATCTCCAATCTGTTCGCTGTCAGAACACGAGTGTACTTCTCCTTCTCATATACCCTTGGTACTTGTTGCAGCACTTTCCGTCGAAGTTTCTGTGATACCCGGAGAACATTGCAGTTGAGCTGCTCAGTCGTATGCCAGCCTTGTGCGTACATGTAGATCTAGGCAGCGCAGTGATAAATTGAGTAGCCCTGCCAGTCCTGGGTTGTTCCAGTTTGTGTATCTGCCCTGTTGCCTGGGCTTCCTCCCTCCAAAGGGGTGCTGATTGGGTACATTGAGAGCGTAAATTGCGAGTTTGTGAGTAAATGGTGTGTGCGCCTTGAGGTGGTTTGGCAACCTGTCCTGGGTGTGTTCCTGCCTTTTGTCCGAAAATACTTACTGAGACCAGTTTTATAACTCCATGCTGCCCTGAACATGGATAATTGGGTGAGATAATGGAGGGGTGTCCGGGGTAACAGCTCAAAGTAAACCCCCAGACCAGCGTATACCCAGGATATAAAACTGCCTAGCCTTGTTTAACACCCCGGGTATAATCCCAGATTATATTCCCCCTGGCCAGATTATACCCCGGTATAAGCCAGGCATGGCCATTTCATGCCCCGGGTGTATTTTGGCCTGGGACAGATTATACTCTGGTATAGTTAGACGGGGGGTTAATCTGGGCTGCTACACTTGTAGTGTTGTAGGAAAAAACTTTGAGTAAGTGGATAAAGTGTTCCACTGACCCTTGTAAATCTATCTCCAAAAAAAGGACACATTCTCCAGAGTCTGATGCGATTGGGTTTATTGTAAATCCATCCAGATGAAGCACAGGCTGGTCTGCGCAAACCACATAGCATTCATTCTTCATCAATCACCCCACGCCGACTACCATCCGGCTGTCCGAATCCTCATATTTATTGGCCTTTTGGCACGTTTCTTTAGGTGGGATTAAACGTGACTCCTTCTACCTTCTCTAATATTACTAATTCTGATTGGTACATTGTCCCATAGCGACCCTCCACCCTTAGTAACAAGTTTGCCATTACATCATAGTTTACCTTCATTTTCGGCCGCCACGGACACTCAAAGACCACACCTAAGTCTTCCAAACCTTGGGTTCACCTAAAGTTTAGTGAGTTATCTGAGGACATGGATGGTTCCAGAACACTCAGATGCGCATGCTCAGGTAGTGGGACCAGGCTGACCGATATGGTCATTCCGGAAAGTTAGCTCATTAGGCCGGCCTTGATGGTTCTGCAGAGTTTGGCTTATCTGGGTTTCTTGGCAGATTTATAAGTTTTTGCTTCTTCACTGCTACTCCTTGTATAGCAGTTTTAAAAGGTTTTCTTGAGATTATGGTTTTACTTTGAATTTAGAATGTTTTAGGATATTTTCCCACCACGCTTGTCAAAATTAAGATGTTTTCTGAGGTTATCGAGCAACAAGCATGTTCTCAAACTAGATTGTGGACACTGGAGTAAAAACTTTAACAGGGTTTATCAAAACCACACACACACAAAAAATGAAGTGTTAGCTTTACCTAAAAATATTATGTCAAGTGGTTCCACACAACTGTTTTAAGTTAACCTCTATTTAAATTCTAAGATTGTAGGTCTGTTTGATTAATTACATTAATTAGAATGTACCCAGCTGGAACCAATTGATATGACATTATGAAGTAAATCAACTTTCATTTTTGAGTTCAAGTTTGCTCACCAAAGACATGAGGTAATGATTTAATGGTCCATCCGTCTCTTCTGAGTTGTGTATCCTGAGATGTTGAGAACGACTGTCCTCACTCCTTGCCACAGCATTACATTAGCCAACATCTATGCAGTGACTCATGATGTAGGAGAACAGAAGTGCATAAGAGTCGTGAGTAATAGCATTAGACTTGAACAAACTGCATTGCCTGACCAGTGAGTGGGCATGTCGCTAAAGCACTAATGCAAATGAACTATGCTTAGCATATACAGAACCAAGTAAATTGGCTCTCGGAAGACTCCGGAGCCTTTAATGGAAAATTTAAACAGTTTACCTGATTTCTGTCATTGTATTGCTCGTCCGAACCCAAAGGGCAAAAATCCTATTTCTTTTGTTGGTTCATTTATAAACATTGTCTCCTCATTTCTCACTGATTGAGGAAATCTAGTATTGTTCTCCCAGGGCCTGTTCAACCTGGGTACACATGATTGAACCAAAGTCATGTCGAAATCTGCGCACTTTCCTAATCATACACTGGCAAGGATGCACTTGGAGTGCAATTTGGCCTTTTCCATCTCTGACTGGGGGGGGGTGCGGGGTGCTTCATGACCAAAAATGAAATAATCCTATTTATATTAAAGAACCCATTTATCCTAAAGATGTCCTGAAACAAATTAAATACAATGATGCTGTCCTAAATTATAAACAAAACATTGTCAACATATAAACAAATCTATTTTTACTTAGATTTATTATTATTTTTATTATTCTCATTATTATTATCATTAATAATGAATGAATGTGAAAAAGTAATGTGACTTTTGGGCCATTAAGACCACACAATTTTTCAGTGAGACTATTGCATTATTTGGATTGATTCATGCGCAGGGAACCTCTCTCGCACATTTTTAGTTTGATCATGTGTCAGTGGTGGGACACAGGAAAATGAAGCCAGTGAAGAGAAAAGTCAGGCCTATGAAAACGACTGAGCGGCCCAATTGTACACCGGCCCTCTGGTGTTTGTCCCGGTGTTCCCAGCTGGTCAGTACACCACTCTGTACTCCACTTGTATAGACAGTACTTTTATATACCAGATTGACTGATTTAGGCTCTGCCATTTGCTTTTGGTGAGATCATGACCATTTGTGATGTCTGAATTGGGATAGACTGTGCTAGTGCTAGTGGGTTTTGGGGTCCCCACCCCAAATAGACACACCTCGTGCCAAAAATGGAAGGGTTTTCCATCCATGGCTAGTTTTTGGTTGCCCACAAGGCATGAGTTTTCATTCCCAGTGGCATCTGTGGGAAAGATTGCCATTCTGCTCCTCTCTACCCAGGACTATTTCTAAAAACCGGCAACATTCTCTTCACAGCAAGGAGTGTAAGCTGATTTTCTTGACTCAGGAAGTAGTTATTGAGTAGCATAGTTTGTCATGTCATGTGGTTGAAGCAGAAACTGTGGGGATTATTGTGATCTGGCTCGATGTAGAGCTGGATATTGTCTAGTTCTCAAGTATCCTCAGTGCCCGTTTCACTTTAGATGTCGAGGGTTTGGAGCACAATGGTTATATGTCCAAAATTTTTCGATTTGAGATCACGTTTGTGCTCCAAGGAAAAGCATCAGAAACCACTTGTTTTAGTTGTCGCGGTCGCGTTTGTCTAGGGATATAATTTCGCTTGTAAAAGAAGGCAGGCTGGCCTGGACTGGTGAAGGTAGAGGGAAAGCCGGTGTTCCGAGATATACAGCTCCTCGAATTCTGAGCTGCCATGGGCGGGGATTTGGTGAATATTCATTACGGAGGTTGTCGTGCGCAGGCCTACTTTTCAAGCGTTTTAGATGTGGATATGTGTTAGTGTGGGGAAACGGTGACTGTTTGGACAACAGCTGATGCGAGAGGAAGTGTAACATTCAGTAATTTGGCGACCGTGTTGAACAACTGAGCTACACCAGGATATTCAGCTCCTCTCCGTTCACTTGCCATGATGACTGCCTAACGCGAGAGCGCGTACGACAACCTCCGTAATGAATATTCACTAAATCCCCGCCCAGGGCAGCTCAGAATTCGAGGAGCCGTATATCTCGGAACACCGGGACTTGCCTCCCCTCACGACGGCACCATGGCGTTCCAGGGCAAGCTCAAGCTGCCGCTCCACCGGCGAATAGCTCCGCGTCGTTCGGTTCTTTGATTCAGTATAGTGAGTTATTTTCTGAAAGCATGGCAGTCTGATAGGTGACGAGTTAAAATGAAACAGAATCGCGTGGTCAGGGAAGGTCCGCCACTTCAGGGCTCCGGCATATCTCCACCTTTGATTTTGGCCTATTTTAAAGGGACACCCCTCCCATGACCAACCACTGCCCAATCAGGACACAAGACATCGTCCCGATTTCCCCAACCAGTCACCAATCGCATTGCACAGCCGCCATGCCACTAAATGTGTGTTACCTATATCTACATTTTACTACAAAACAGAGGAGCCATTAGTGTTTCTGTCATTATGCCTTGCTCCCGGATCCGAGGGCATAACATAGTATAAATCTCAAATTCGAAATTTTGGACGTATAACCATTGTGCACCAAAACCCTCGATATCAGAAAGCAACTAGCGTTTTTTTTTTTTTTTTTTTTTGGGCTGAATGGCTTATTGTTGCCTTTTGGTTATATTAAAAATGGCAAAAATAGTGCGTTAAACCTGCATCATCTGACAAATCAGATACAACAAAGAGGTTCTGTGAGCTGTGGGTAAGAGTATGGCCTTCCTCTGAGATTGGATGACATCATCGTCCTTTTTTCTGATTGGTTGGCATGCTCTCTACTCAGATCTTCTCCTTGATAGCCTGTGGCCTTTAGCTCGAGATATGACAGATAAGAAATGTCATCCTGCATTTTTGCCTTTCACTGTGAAAATGAATGACTTGAGCAAAGAGCCAGCTATGTTTTGGGCATAAGAATTCGACAGGAAAAAAAAAAGTTGCGGTTTTGAATCATTTCATATGGATCCTATGCATTCTGGCTTCATTTATTTCAAATTTGAAATTTCCCTGCCATTTCTGCCGATCTGAAATTACACTTCTTCCTGAGTTATGATTCTTTTTTTGTCCCTTTTAAAAATGCAAACCTCTTTTGTGATTCAATCACGGTTGCAGGCTTTGAAAAGTTAGGGAATAATTGTTATATTATTATCGGCCATACACAACCCATAATGTTTCCCTCGCCCCAAAATCAATATTTTCATATTGTCCCATTGGCTATTTCCTAGTGTTCTCTGTCCTACAGTGGGATTCACAAAAGACTTTGCACTTATTGTGGATGCGTTGCCTGTAATGGGCTGTTTTTAATGCATACCAATAACAGACCCTCTTATCCCTCTCAGATCCCCCATTGGGCACATCCCCAAACAACTGGCTGACCTTTCCATAATTACTGCAGCACATCTTTCAGGATCTGAAACTTTCTGTGCTAAGAGGAAACTTTAAAGGGCTGTTGGATCTTTTCAAACCTTTTTGAAGAGTAGGTTTAATCATGTTTTTCTTTTTTATTCCACAAGATTCTAAGCAGGTGTTCTAAAACTTGATTGCTTTCCATTCCCACTGGAGATTGCTGGGCCGCAGCTTCAATTCTGCTCATTCGCAATGGAATGGATGGTATACATGGTGTGGCCGACATGCCCTTTGACATTTTCTTAATTAATTGTGCTCGAATTTTGGAAAGTTGAGTTGTTTTTAATGCTTATGTTACATTTACTCTGAAAATGACAGTTATTTTCCTTTTATCCCATGAGAACTTTTGAGATAACTGACTGGGTAGCCTCTACGTTGATATGACGAATAGGGTACATGTCATCTAAAGTCATCTCTGTAGTTCAGCTGCTTGTCTGCCTTTGAAATTTGGTGAAAAGGTTACACTTTTTTTTTTTTTTTTAGGAATGTTTCATCATCCATCTTGCCTGGTTACTTGAGATGGCGGCCATGTTGTGTCTGGCTAACGCACAAAGGATAGTAGAATGTACACGGTCAAAATATTGCAAAAACTTGAAGAAAATGGCTAAAACTTTTAATTCTTTTAATCCCAAGTACAAAACATCTAGAGTTCATTTCTGCTCATTTGAATTCTAACTAGCACCATGTATTTGCTTTAAAGAAATCTAATCTGCAGAACTTTGCCAGGTAAGTTTTCAGAGCAAAATGAGGATACTAAAAAAAGTTTCAAAGAGGTGTAATAGTTGGTGCTCGAATTGCAGGTGCGTTCCATCGCACAAACAGCAAAATTATTTAAGTAGGCAAGGGGCACTGTGCCAAAAATTATGGAAACATGCCAAACATCGAAAAACAGCTGCAGCAAAAAATAACTGTGGCTGCGAGGCAAAGTTCTCCACCTGGGACAGACGAACACTAGGTAGAATAGTTGCTAATAACCACAGAACAACATTGTTAAAATTTCCACAGAATTGAACCAATCCGCATCCCAGCCAGTCTAAACTGAAACACGGCATGTGCTTCTCAAAGCTGATACACATGTTAGGGTTCCTGGCGATTTGATCCCCCACCGTACACTAAAACAGAGGGAACAGCTCAGAGGACTGCTTGAGTTTGCACCCAGAATGGCAACCCGATGATGTATGATCTTTTTCAGTCTTCAGATCAGATGCGCTCACTGTGGAAGTTTCAAAAGTGGTTTTTAAACAGCCCTGCAGCTTCAGGGCAGCCTGTAGCCTTCAGTAATTATTGATGCTGGAGGTCTATTCAGAATTTTTTTTGAATTTTTTTTTTTTTTCTGCACAATTTTTGAAACTGAAAACCCAGAAAGCAGTTGATAGGAGAATTGGACATATTCACACCCCGAGTCCTCAAAAGTTCTGGAAGAATAATTTATAAATCCGCGATATGTCCAAACAAATACACTTCACTCCCCCAGATCTGTCCTCAAAATTCCATTCAAGTGTCTGCTATATTTCTCTGCGATAAGACCCGTCAGTGTGTATTTGCCCTCGTGTGTTTTCCCAAATCCGAACTCAGTAATATAAACAGCGAGTGCCGCGGCAGATCTAATTGTTGCAGTTAATAAAACTGGCCGACGGCTCTTTATGGCGACGTGGTAACTGCAGCCGCGTCGGGCGGATGCGCGACTGGCCGAGCGCGGCGGTAAATATTGGTCGCGAGACGTCTGTCTGCTTGGCAAAGCCTCCGAGCCTTTAGCGGCCTCCCATCTTGTTCGTGATTGTGTGCTGATAATAAAAGCTAAGTGCAAAGATATAAAAAGACGTACGTTCTGGTAAAGGCTTTGCGTGTGTGTTCGTACGTATATGAGAGAGAGAGAGAGAGAGAGATGGCAGCTGACTGACCTGTAGTATAACTGTGTACGGAGATAACCCACTCGAAATTGCTGTCTATCCCCTAGTCTAGTACCACATGCATAAAGATGCCTTCTCTCTGGAACCTGGACTGGAATGCAGAAAAACTTTCCCTGCAGTCCTTGGAAAGTAGGCCTGCGTAAATGTATTATTCTTATTCCAATTTTATCGCTATTGATGTTGTCATTGGTAGTAGTGGTGATAATATTATTGGGCTTTAACCCCATGAAACCTAATGCAGCTGCCGTATTCGGACCGTTGGAACTTCAGGCCTATTCTAAATTCTGCTGGAGATCCCAAGGTTTCCTACAATGCCAAATATGCTCCGCTGAATTACAGGGAAATGTATAGCAAATAATGCACGAGATCCAGATATTCTCCATGCGGTGTAACGCTGTGGCCATTAAAAAACATGGCATACCGGATTTGAATATTTCTCTCAGTATAATTAGCTTCAGTGAAGCGCTGCAACCAGCAGATGCAGAATACGCATGTGACATTGTCCCGCAATACGAAAAAAAAGATGCTTTTTTACTGTTGAATCTACTCAGCGGGAAACTTTCGTGAAAACGTCAGAGATAAAATAATTCAATAATAAAAAATACATGCATGGCAAGACAATATGCAAAAGCAATCTGAGGTATGAAAATCAGGACTTGATGAGAATTGTTGAATATAGGCTATTCCTAAGTTTTCTTTTTGTTAGCATAGCAGGCTGTGTAAAACTAGACATACAATGCAAAGTACTGGGCCTGCTCACCCGGAAATATTGAATACTCGCAAACTTTTTAAAAAGATGCAAATAAGATGATCGATCAGATGTATGTGAGTGAGAGTAAAATAACCTCTAAATCAGCCGGAGGAGAGTTTTATAAGCAGAAAATCGGTGAGATACACAAACAGAAATATTGGCCGCAGTACTTAAAGTCCGTGTAAACAGTAACAAACGAATAAGGGTATTAAAATCGAGTTGAACCAGCGTATGCTTGTCTAATGGGATTAGTCGGGCCTGCATTTAAAAAAAATAACTGGAAATGAATCAGCTTAGATGTATTTTTGAGAAGAGCGTTCCCGAGTGTGGGCACAGCGAGGCAGAGGATCTCCATTGCTGGAAATACTGAGATTTTGCCTTCAGGAAAGGATTATTAGGGGATGTCTGCATCTGCCATGACGGGTGCCAGAGCAGGGATGGAAGATTCGGAGGAAAGTGGGTTACATCAGCGACGACAGACCGGCGGGTCATCTGCAGGATGTGTGTCTGTAGTTCGGAGTCAGGTGATGACTTCTGCTAATATCATGCATAGTTTATGTATGGGGTTGGTTTTTCGAGTGACATCCCGTATCTGTGGGCACCGCTATAACTGAAGATACTGGAAAGAGGTTTTTTTTTTTTTTTTTTTTTTTTTTTTTGTCGTCCAAAATTATAAAATGATGCATTTGGCAAATGGTGAGCAAATTTTGCTCGTGGAGAAAGTGAATACAACTTTGCTATTTTTGATAGCTACCAAATATTTGCCAATATGCTGTCAAGGGCTGCCTGCAATCCATTTTCTGGAGAAGATGACATTTTATTTGAATGAATGTCATGATATTCCAATTCTGCAGTACTGTTTGAAGATTTCGTCTCCTTGAATTTCTGCTGCTGGCCATGGGCTGCTGTGAAATCCTGTCTGATCACGCCATTATCTAGTCTCTGTTGATAAGTCTATATTACATGAAAGATTTTCTGTTGCCAATTTCCATAAAAGATTTCTTTAATGATCCCTTAATAGCAAACCCGGTTCTGGAGAAGTTAGGGCATTATCAAAAAGAAAAATGCTTATGAAATCAAAAACAGGTTATTTGAAAAGTTCATTCACCCTCTGCTTTATTGAAAACACTTCAACTGCACATATTGGATTCTGAGACTTGTGAGTGAAATTGCTTATTGAAAACATACAATTACTTGAAAACTGATGATTGCAACAGACTCCAAAAAGTGCTGGGGTCATTTAAGACTAATAATGATGTGAAAAGTTGCTATAAGAGGCTGATCAGAGACTGCTAAAGCCCCCCGCCAGAGAAAGTCGTATACGGCAGTGAAACAGTCAAAAGGCTAAACTCAAGGATGAGGCTGAACTTTACAAACAATTTTGATAGGCCTTTATGAACAGTGTTGGAGATATGCTCCTGAAATGAATCCAGACAGATGCTCGCACGCACACAGGCAGGGACAGACGTGGTCCAAATCAAGAGTTCCCCGACCAACCCTTCCAGTGGCAGGGCACAAAGAAGGTGATGTTAAACAGGTGAGCTAAGAGCTTCCAAAAAAGACATTGTCCCCAGAGAAAAGGTGGGTTGTGGCTCACCAATTTGCCAACAGATACATTCCCAAATGAGGTGATTTTGGGTGTTTCACCCACTACAGTGCGTGATTAAAAAAGGGAAGAAATTCAGTTGAATCTTGGGGCTTGGAAATACTTTGATAAACCTTTGTCAGTCAACTCCACTTCAGTGCTGCATCCAATAATGAAAGTTAAAGCTTTAATATGCGAAGCCAAGGCTGTACATTGACACTGTCCAAAAACGCCACCGACTTCTCTGGGGTCAGTGTCGTATCTGAGATGGACAGCAGCACTGTGGAAGCGTGTTGGCTGCTGTTTTCTCCATATCAAAGACAAGAACAATGCAACCTGTTATTGGGGTCACGTCCAAAAGAGTGCACATGGCATTGATGACTTGCATTTTTGCGAGGGCGCCATTAATGCAGACAGATATGTACAAATTTTGGAGCAACATATACTGCCATCTTAATGGCATCTCTTCTCGGGATGTCCCTGCATTTTCCACTAGGGCATCCTCAAACATTAAAAGTGCATGGCTGTGTAAGTAGAGAGTGTGGCTGCTAGATTTGTCTGTCTGCAGTCCACTTGTCTCTCATTATGAATGTATGGCGCATTATGAAGTTACATACACAGCAAGGAATCCCTCATACAGTAACACAGTTGAAGACCTGTAATGGAGGAATGGGAGAAAATTCTGCTTGCTAGACTTGACAAATGGCTTAGAGTTCTTTGTCCCCGGGCTTTTCGTCCCCATGAACTTTTCGTCCCTGGACTCTTCGACCCTGAATAATTCATCCCCAATAATGCTCTGCCCTCTTCCTGCATTATAACACTATCCCTAACCCTAACTCTAACCCTTATATCATGGTGACCTGTCCGTCATCCGTTCGTCCATCCATCTGTCAACAATAGTGGCACTTTTTTTATCATAGGGAACGAAACATCCGGGACAAAAAGTCCTTGGGGACGAACAGTCCAGGGACGAAGAGTCCTGTAACCTTGACAAACTGCTGTCCTCATTGCCCAAATGCTGAATGAGCGTGAGAGAAAAGACATGATGATGTTACGCTCTGGTAAACAGTCATCTGTGCCAACTTTTTTGAACTCAGTTGCTGTCATCATTGTGCGTATTTTCAAAAAGCAATTAAATTCACATAAGAACATCAAATAATGTGTTGTTGTTTTCAGTATAGTGGAGGGTGAAGGGACTATCCAAATCAGTTCTTTTTGTGCCAATTTTTTTTTTTTTTTTTTTTCAGAGTCGGGGTTGTAAATTGAAAACTAAACATTTCCAGTCATTAAAAGCGCAGATGAGCGGCTGAAGTCTTATAAACGCTATACGATTTCAGTCTTCTCTGAGTCTTATGCAAAGTAGACATACCCCTCTCACTGTTGACAATGGGGAGAACCTCTGTTTTACTGAATGACGACTGTTGTGAAACCATTATAGATGGAAAATCACTGCACTGCAGAGGCAGAATGACACCATATGAGACGATCACGATAAGCTTGCAGTCGTGGCAAAAATGCAGGGCGAAGGTTCACCCAGCTCTCTTTGAACACTGCATCTGTATGATTAAGGACTACAACCCTGGTTATGTTTGCCGAAGTCTTACTCCATGGCTAAAAATATTTACCTGACTCTGTTTGTCTTCATCGCTGAGCAATTTATTGATGGAGAATGGGTCCGAAAGATTACTGCAAATGTGATTTGTTGACAATGAGCAGCAAATCAGTGTAATGCGCATCTCTCATCATGCATAATTTTTTTGTCATTAATTTCAGTGCCTGCTAATTTTGTTTTTGGGAAAGAATCAAGTTAATCGCTCCGAGTGGTGGAAAAGCACAGGTGTTTGATGAGCCTAAACTAAACTGTCCTGAGTTTACTCATGACATCATTCAGTAATGTGTGTGAGTGTTGATGCTGATCTATAGTTTTTAATGCTTGCAACAGTTGTCTCTACTAGCTGGGGCACTTTTGGACTGAGATGAGTGCACGTGCGCGTATGCATGTTTCTGTGTGCGCATTTTATACTTGTGTGTGAATGCAAGCACGTGTGTGTATGCATGCATGTGCACGCATAGATGCGCATCAGTGCAATCATTTGTGCGTGTATGCGTGTGAGTGTATGCATGCATGTGTGTGTATTTGTATGTAGTAATTGATGCAACACTTATTTCTAAGACTTGGAGAAGCAGGCTGTCCCGTGTGGCTTAGTTCCAGCTGCTGAGTTTTAGATAGAACGCATGTTTGCATTTTGATTTTATCACAATTGCAGCAGCCTCAGTCACGGCGGGCGATGGAACCATATTGTTCTTGTTTCAGTTTTGCACTGAGAAAATGGCAGGCTTGAGCTCAGACAGTATCACACCAGTTGGCCAATCACTATGCTACATTAAAAGAAACACACTAGGCTACCACTGCTAGTGAGAAAATAATAGGCCCCGGAACCCAGGGCTGGCATTGCAGTTGGTGAATATGATACGCAGTGGAACTGAATTTAGTTTATCTTATTTTAAAGTCATGTAGTTTGAAGAAAACATAAAAATCCATCTTTGTTTTGACAATGATACCAATTTACATTAAATCAGTATGCCTTGCGCTGCCATAAACTTTGAAAAAATATGAAAATAAATGTACAGTGTGGGGGTAAAAAAAATCATGGCCACAGTGGGAAGCAAAATAAACTATTATTGTATATGGCAGATATGAAAAAAACAACATCATAGCTGGCTCTGCCTACGTACAAAAACATGTCCTCCATTTTTCTTTAAAGCAGATTTTCATTCCATCTGGAGAATTTGCTTTTGACTATGTAGTTTGTACTGACACCTTCTTCTGATTGGTAGTAATAATAATAATAATAATAATAATAACGTAAGGATTCACTCTCTCCTGATTAGTTGAGGCGAGCTCCGCTGGTCATTGTGAACAGTGATATTCACCACACGAAAGTGCGCGAGAGGTGAATATAACAATTCGACGACCTCCAGATAAAAATAGATTAGGCTTCCCCACAGGATCTCCTGACAGTGGCTGTATTTCATGTTGCTTCGTCCCTGTGAGGTGCATTACGTTAGACTTGTCGCCCTTTTCTTATATGATGAAACGGTTATTGACTTGAGTTATTGGTAAACCAATGATTTATCCACCTTGGACAAGTGACATTATATCACTTTCCCTAGGTGGATAAATCATTGGATTCACCTCAACTGAAGTCAATAATTGTATATTATTATTATTATTATTATTATTATTATTAATAATAATAATAATAATAATAATAATAATAATAATAAGTAAAAAATGTACTAGTGGCCTGCTACCATACCTGCAGTGAGTGACTTCATAGTTTGGGAGTGACTGTTGGTCGCCCTGCTCCTAAGTAACTGGATGGGTCAAATGCCGAATGCGTATAGGCCCACGGAGCTCAGTAAAGTTCGTCTCGTCTCATTTCATCTCATCCTCTCTCGGTTCTGTGCTGGTTCCACAGCAGTCTGTACAGTCTCAGCACCAGCAGCCTCACTGTAATGGGAGCGGACAGGAGGACGTGGTGTTTGTACTGCAGGCTGTTAGGTGCTGTTATCCAGGAGTAAACACGGTCTCTGATGGGAGCTGTACCCAGAGCCTCTGCAAACCCCTGCTAACTGGAGTGAAGTGAGTGTGTGTGGGTGTGTGTACATGTGTGTGTTTGTGTGTGTGTAAAGCTCTGAAGCACTCTCAATGATAAATGATCTTATATACTGTGTGTGTGGAGCCATGTGCATGCAAGAATATGAAGACCACAAAGGGAAAACAATCCGAGTCCAAATTTTGCATTTTTGTATGTTTGATATGTTATATATTATTATAATATTTATAGTAACATAATGATATTATATATTATTATTATATTTTATAATTTTTGCATTTTTTTAGTGCTTTGTTTCTAAGATAGTTTTGAATTTTAAAAATTCATCATTTCTCCACGATGTGAAAATGCAACTGATCATTTTTCCATTGTGGTCTTCATATGTTTTGTGCATATTTGCTTGTGCATGAATGTGCGTATAGGTCTGTGCGCGTATGTATGCATGAGTGTCCGCGCTTAAAACTCCGAAGCAGTTCCTGAGTTAATGTTCGTTTATACAGTATTTGTGTGCAGGACTGTGGATGTAAGAATATTTTATGCCTATTTGTTTGTGCATGAATGTGTATGTAGGTCTCTGAATGTGCGTGAGTACCTGTGTGCACGTGTTATATGTCATTTTCATAATTCATTTAACCAGTAATTAATTTATTAGTCCATTTTTATCTCTGTTTGTTCACCACATCATGCAGTCATTAGCCTAAAAAGGATACATGAGTCTATATGTGTGTTCATGTATGTGCAAAATTTGTGTGTGAGTGTATGTTTGTGTGCATGTTTTTGAAAGTATGTGCATATATACAAATGTGTGAGCATATTTGAGAATGCCTTGTGGTTTACATGCATTTATGCCTTCTGTCTTATATTTCTTTTGCTTTTCTATCCCTTCTCGACACCATTTTGTACAAAATATAAAAAGCAAAAGCAATCTTGTTGTGTTACTTTTATAATTGTTGTCTTAACGCAAAAAAATAACTAAACTGTAAAAGAATCATTTGAACAACTGGATACTGTACACAGATTGCACGTTACAACTCTGAAAAAGCGCATGCATGCTATTACCTGAAGATTTTCCAGCTGTGGTCTTCGTTGTTCGCATCGGTGAGTATTTGGCAGTCGTGGATATCAAATGGAGTCTTGAGTTTATAATTTGGAGGGAAAATAACCTTCTAAGATGAAAGTTCCTGGTTATTGAATCAGGGTTTTATATTAGCATAACTGAGTGGTGAGAACAGACCGTTCAACCCAACAAAGCACACCATTCTCCTATCCCAAAAGTCTGCTGAACACTCAGGATGCTTGAGAACTTGACAGTGCCTAGAACTGTATCAACCCTCGTCCCCTGAGGTTCCATCTCTACATCAGCTGGCAAGCTGTTCCACACTGTGATCACTCTCTGTGTGAAAAAACACTGTGTGAAATTTACCCTGGGCTAACTTCCATTTATGACCCCTATTTCTGCGAACAGAACTTAACCTATGTAATCCTGCGAAGTTAACTTTGTTAATCCCTTTTACGTATTCAAAGGCTCCAATTAGATCACTGCAAAGACCCTCTGTTCTAAGGCTGAAGAGGTAAGGATTCCTCAGTCTTTCAGTTTCGCTTTTATCTTTTATACCAGGAATTAACCATGTGGCTCTTCTTTGAACCTTTTTTAATGGCCTCTGTATCTTGCTTGCAGTATAGTTCCCGTACGGAGACAGGGACAGTGTATGACAGAATTTTGAAGTTTTTCAAAAGTAATTGACTGTTTTGGATCTGCACTTAAAATTTTGAGAACTCAGCAATAGTTTTTACAAAAAAATGTTCATAAACAGCTGAGATAAACTATCTAGCGTAAAATGTCAATACAGTATGGTAATGTTCTGCAGAGTACCTAAGTTATACTACAAAGGTTCCACTGTACCAAGAGAGCTGTTCAAATGTTCCCTCATCTCTTGATGCAGTCTGTAATACTCTAACGCTAACTGGTGAAAGGTAAATAGCAGCCTGTGGATGCTGCCATTTGTGACATTGTCTCTAACAAACTGAGTTTTGCTGCAACTTGTATTCCCCAACTCCAGTGCAGGCTGCAAGTTACTGCCAGGAATGGCTCTAGAATCCTTTGCAATTTGGCAAGGGGAAAACATCTTTTGCGAGGCATATGAAATATGCATGTCTCAGGTGCTCCCAGTCAGCAATGGTGAGTACCTACTGACAGTGGTCCAGGGAGGGATAAATCCTTAACTGGCGACAAGGTGTTGGACACCCAAGACTCTTTGATGCATAAGGGCGACAAAGGTGATCCCGTCTGGTCAAAACTGACAGAAGGGCTGTTGTAGCACAAGTAGGTAGCAGAGAATTTTGATGGTACTTTTCTGAGGTGTGTGGCACAATACACAGTGCATTGCACCCCACTGTGTCTAATGCTTTGTAGTTGCAGACCAGTCGGAGTGACTGTATTGTTACCCTGGTCCACTGCGAAAAAGAAGAATACAATGGGTGTGTGAGCATTGGGACTAGATCTATTGAATGTCATCTGGTCCAATGAGTCCAGTTTTATGGCGCGAGGGGAACCTATACAATATTAGGCAGGTGGTTTTAATGTCGTGGCTGATCGTTGTATATCTGTATTTCTGCATTTTTGCATGTTTGTCTTCAGGTGTATAATATTGCTTGTTTTCCCACACTGTGACTCACACTAATAGCTGTTCGTTCTGTGACTGCACCATTGCTCCACTGGTTTAGATCATTTCATATTTGTGCTGTTTCGAGTGGAACTAACAAGTAAGCAAGCACATGTTGGAAAGAAACTAGAGTGTGTGTGTGTGTGTGTGTGTGTGTGTGAGAGAGAGAGAGAGAGAGAGAGAGAGAAATATTGTGAAGAAAAAGAAACACAATGACATTGACAATGTGTGTGAATGTGTTCTCATGTTTTTGTTTTGGCGTGTGTGTGTGTGTGTGTGTACAAACAAATCTGTGTTCATGTGTGTGTCTAGAAAAAAAACTGGCCTCTATCATTTTTATTTGTTACCTCCACCAAGGAGGTTAAGTTTTACCTTCTGTTTATGGGTACATTTTTTTGTTTGTCAGCAACATTACTGAAAAGGTTTTACCAGACGTGTGGCTTGGTCCTACTTAGAAGTGATCTTATTTTGAGAGTGATCTGGATCAAATTCTGTATCTAGGAATGTTTTGTAGCATTCTCCACCATTCAGAGATAGGGCCTTTTTCGACAGAAATACATGTAGTTCTAAGATATTAAAATTCAGGGGAACCCTCCTTGATGAGGACTACCAGATAATAGGACTTGCTCCAGATCTAATGTCCTTTCTGGATTTGAAGCGCAAAAGCAGGATTTTTGATAGGGGTCATATTAAGAGAGTTACTGTAAGACTGCAAATAAGAATAGACATAAGCAACAAAAACCAGAAGGTAGCTGAGAAAATGGCGAGTCGATAATGTATTAACAGATTTGACATATCTTCAATACTTCTGGATCTTGATCCGGAAGAAGGTGACGCACAGAAATGCTGAATTTTTGGGCCTTGGCAGAGGTATGCTCTCTCTGAGTGCTCTTGAGTTCTATTGTATCCCAGTGCACCAGCAGAAAGTTAGAAAATTGTGTTATGTGATGCCAGCTGAGAAGTAAATGGGAGTAAGGCTAATGGGACTTTTTGACTGTGCTGAAAGACAGAAAGCGTGTGTCCGTATGTGTGCGTGCGTGTGTGTGTGTGTGTGTGTGTGTGTGTGTGTGTGTGTGTGTTGGGAGTGGAGGTTGGAAACACACAGAATCGTGGGACCTCCCACGTTAGCATGTGTCAAGCACAGGGGCCAAAACAGCAGATTGGCCAATTAGTGGAGTGCTGCTAAAAGGCTACCCTGATGAGATCGTAAACCCAACCTGGTCAGGACTGCGAGCGTCTGGAGGCCAGGAGAGTGACGGGGTGAGGTTGAGGTAACAACACAAGAGGAAGAGTAGAAATAAGAAGAATGAGAGAGAGTGAGAGAGAGAGAGAGAGAGAGAAGGATAATGCAAGAGTTTATTAAAGCAAGGAAAGTGAGTCAAGGCAGAGGAAAGCGTGAGAACAAAAGAATGAGAGAGAGAGAGGGAGAGAGAGAGAGAGAGAGAGAGAGGCACACATACGTGGGCAGATGGTGCAGTCTGAGGTTCATTCGCCTTTCAGCCCTCAGCAAATGAAAACAAGCAAGGAAGTAAGTAATACAATGGAGGTCAGCAGTTGAATTGCTTACAACTGCACTTCACTAATTAGCGCAAAGGACAACACCAGCGCTTACTCCTGTTGTAAACTTGCCGATGTCGCGTGCCGTGCGGGCATTAATTAATCTAGCAGAGTGACAGTTAGAATATTTGGATTTTTTTAAAAGGGGAGTTGGCTCCTTAAAGCTATATCAATTTGTGCCATTCTGTTCTATCGCCCCCCCTCCTCCGATGACTGAGGCTGCGTCCGATGACTGAGGCTGACAATCCCGGGGGACGTCTTTTGTAATTCCCCCCCCACCTCATCGCATAATGGCTGCTTCTCTTGTTCTCCGGGGCAGTCACCATCGCCGGTGTACCGCCTCCACTGAGTAGCCTACCGCAAGCACCACACAGGGAGAGCTCGGGGGGACAGAAAAAAAAGGAAGTGGCTATTCGCTCCGCAGAGGGGTGAATTGGGGGAAAGAGAGCTGCTATCTTTCCCGCAACGGGGCCGACAAGAGAAGCTGTTCTGCTATTCGCACCGCGGCGGGGCGGATAAGAAAAGCACTTCTGCTATTTTCCCCACAGTTGGGCCAATAAGAGATTTCATTTTATAATCCGACCAGCTCTTTGATCTTTCGCGCTGAACCGCCGCGGGGCGAATAGCCTCTTCCAAAAAAAAAAAAAAAAAAGTGAAAACAAAACACAATTGGCTTTCTAGTTTTCACGAGGTTATACTGTGTATAAGTGTAGTTTAAACAACTTCGTTGTAGCATTTTTGAGCCGTTGTAATTGGCATATAGTTTAAGTAATACAAAAATGATAAAGTTTCAACATGGTATTTACTGAAACAAAATACTCAGAGATAATTTGAAGATTTAAACAGTAGGCTATTTTCAACAAAATAAGACGGGCTTGAAAGCCACTCTTCTATTTTCAAATGTAGCCTGAAACTAATGAGCGATTACACTAATTACGCATGGTCTTTGGCTTTCAAGTTCGAGCAGTCTTGTAAAAATTCTAATCAGATCATTGCGATAAAACTTGGTGGGCAGGGCAATTAATTAGCAAAATTAGTTACGCCTCATCGCATGAACAACTTTAGTATAACATTTTTTGTAATGTAATTTGCCCTATCTCAAAATATCCCCTCAAATTCGGAGTTTCTGGAGCGGAACAGTTACTTTTTTTCCACACCGGTAAAGGTATGTCCGCGGAAGACGGTGCCCCGAGCGTATTAAAATCCTTTTCATCTTAATGGCAGCGCGCGCGGGGTCAGCGCACGTTGCCATGCTACAATGGAGTACCTGGGCAAAGCGCGCGGATGAATAGAGCCCTGCAGATGGTTGAGGAGTGTACAAGGGCCCTTGCTGCCGTTTCGAGGGGCTGTTAATATCTCAATGATCTAGAGGGATCGCAATCTGCTGGCGCGGCGTGGAGCACTTGCTGGGTGTCCTGCAGAAACACCTGAATAACGCATGATGTCTTCTCTTTGAAACACTGTTTGATTTGGAATGTGAGGTTCACGATGGGGGTGGGGGGAAACAGCAGGAGACTCGATGTGCACTGTGCACTGGCTTGAAAATATCAAATTATGATTGATGTGATTTTTATACTGGAGATTGAATCCCAGGATATAAAGTCACAAGTGCTGAATAAAAATCCTGCCGTCAAAATAGTCCTGTGTCCCCTTGAGATAACATGTCATACCCACGATAATATATTTTAATTTATCTGTCCCATTGGGTCTCCAAACCTTCCTCATTTCCTCATTTTATGCATTTAAGTTGATGCACACCTGACCTACAGTGCACAACGAGAAAAGCATAACCTGGCAATAATTATTTTACCGCCCGCCTCTGTCGTATATATGCTAGATTATCTGTCTCTACTGTACCGTTTCGCACGAGCCAATCGCTGCGCTGCCGCTGCGAATGAAATGCACCGTGCGGTTTGAACATGAGCAGTATGTCACCTTCGGTCGCGTGAACGACACACTACTGGACTGAGGGGGGGACGGACCGGACCGACCCGCGTCGCTAGAAGCCCTTCCGTGGACAAGAACGCTTTGATTTGTGCTGAGCAGAAGCAAGACGGGACGAGCTCCGTGCTGTTAATAACCCACACACTGGCCAAAAGTTTCGGAGCGTAACCTCGGATTTCTTTTGCGCATTAACTCTTTCAAGGGGCACAAGGTTGTACTGTGTTTCACGCAATCTCTGGAAGATCTTGGGATTCTTCTGTTTTGTTTTTACTCACGTCACACACATTGAAAGGATCTGCGCGTCATTAAACTTAAGTATTTTTTTGGTTCGCTGCTTGTATTGGTGTACAGTGGGATTCATCCTCCGTTGCTCTATCTACGCGTATCTACTCCCTCGCCAGCAGTTCCTGGTGAAGAGGATAGCGGCGGCGGCGGCGGCTGGATGTATGTAGCGGTCGGCGGGTCTGTTTCTGTGGGAGAGTAAAGTAGAGCGGGGACCGGACGACCAGCAGAAGTCCAGAACTCCCCGTCAGTATTCGCTCCGAGTGCGGCTACCTGGTGCTGTTATACTGCGGACAACAATGATTTTCCTTGGAGTGCTGCTGAACGTCTTCATTCGTGGTAAGTATCGGCGCAATCGCAATTATTTTTCAGTGTTCGAATGGTTTAATTATGGACTATAAAACATCTGTTTTATTTTACTTCATTTCCACTGCCCTTAAAATATTTTGCGTTGGAATGGCCATGATGTCTATGGTAATTATACTTTAAAATCTGTGCCAGTCTTAAACTTGAGAATTGGACTGAAGAAAAGTAGTTATTGAAAGAACAATGCCCATAATTTTATAGAATGTGTTTTTTCAAGTATTACTAACAGGTATGCAATCTGCAATGCACATCTATGTATAATCTAGTCCGTGGAAAGTAATTAAAATCTGTTGAGGCACAGGCATAATAGTCTTGTAAGGGCTGCTTTGCGATTGATAACTTCATCACTTAAAAATTATTTGCGGGCAAACGAACTTGTATTCTTTAGAATGTACGGATGCGAATAGCCATTGATTTTTCATGCTATCTTAAACTTATCTTTTTTTCGTGCGCGCACGAGTTAAAGTTTTTTCCAAAGATAACATCTGGTGTTTTGATTAACCAAGGCTTATATGCTGCAAAGTTTTGCGTAATCTAAAGTTGGTGCTCCTCCATGTGCGGTCTGTGATTCAGATTTATCTGTTTGCGTATGATTTCAGCGATGGCTATTACCTGACCAGCATTATAACGAGGGAGGTGAGACAGTATGAATTTTGCTCAATAGTGAACATCCTCAACCAGGCTTGGAGATATTGTCCCATACTGTGTTAGTTCAGGAACACAGTGCCATAACGAGTATTCTGTTTTTTTTTTTTTTTAAATATATATATAACTTCGAAATGATTTTTACGTGAATTTGTACTCTATCTTTTAATAAAACAAATGCCTATCGTGGCAATACTCATTCAGATAGCTATTGCATGTCCGAGCCGTGCGTCATTGGGCAGTTGAAGAGATTCTTTTTAATGAAAAAGCGCCGAGTATTCAATTTCTTGTCCAGCAGCGTGTAGCCCGCGATTGCCCAGTCTTTTGTGTCTGATATTGGAGCACTTAAATCTGCTCCGCGCGCCAAGTGTGTGCTCGAGCCGGTGATCTATGACCGTCGATATGGTTATGACTCTGGCTATCCATGACATCATTTCTGAGGTCTTAAATATGATCATGTGGTCCTTTCTCTGTATGCAAAAGGCCACAATGCGTGCCACCGACGAGCTCAGTCCACTATACAGACTGTATAATGCAATGTTTTGTAATAATTTTACGACCGTATCACGAGAATGGATAATTCATTCTTATGTCCCAATGCCGTCAAATTTCGCCTGTTCTCCCCCTTTCCTCTTTCTCCACGGTATATGAATCACTTTCCGCCTCGACACTTTCCAACGTGCCCCGCAAACACATTGCGCTTAATGGGGCAGTGGCTTTCCAGGGAGTTACAATTAGTTTTTTTTTTTTTTATCGGGAGGCAAGACGGATATTATCATGTTCAGCTAAATTAGGATCCGTTATTCGATCCCTTTACAAGTTAGATGATGCGAAATCGGAGCAATGAGCTCTAACTTAACTTGAGTATCTAAGATAAAGGCCTTGTATAGCCCACGGCTCGTGGGTGGCCAACTCCGTGCGCAGAAAATCCACGACAGTGACAGGAACGTGACAGCTAACAGCCTGCCATCCGTATTATACCTTGAATAGCCTGACATAATCGGACAGCCAATATCTGCAGCACTTCCTCCAATTCGGTTATATGCACTTTTGTGTCTCTGTAGGGCTGACATCCCGACCGTTCATTAACTATACAGTCCCACATTTGGCGTGAGTCAACGGACCATCACTAACACGCTGTAATGTCCAGACGGATTGACAAAGGTTATTTATTAGCGGTGCTAATGATTGCAGATTTGATGTGGTGGTGCGTTGACTCTTTCCCCTTGGGTCGGGTTGTATATCAGCGGGGCGCTGCGCATCACTTTCCCTGTCTCTCACGCTCTCGGAGACTCCAGAGCCGAGGAGACAAGCGATTAGACTACTGGTGTGCTGTAAAAAGCCAGGATTTATTTTTAAACTTTCAAACGTGTTATTACAGCTGTAGCCGACGGTCTGTGAGTGCGTTTTCCCCCCTCAAATATGGCGCCTTAAATAGACTGTGGCCGTCGAGGAAATGCGCTTAAATGCATATTATGTGGCATATTGCTTTGTCCAATAACACGCTGCTGAAAAATCTAAATAATTAACATTCATTGGAGCTAAGAATCTACTGCAAGATATCAAGCAGTTTTTTTTTTTTTTTTTTTTTACTGTAGTGCAATTATGAAATACCAAAGGCTTCTCAATTATTCAGTGCAACATCTCTTGTTTGTTCGTCTGGAAAAATAATAGCGAGCAAACAACTAGGCACCGACATCGCCCTCTAAATTTCAATTATGAAGCTCATGCTGGAACTTACAATTTCTTAAAACTTGTACTGCTCAGCTGCTTATTTATACCATCTTGAATCCAACTTGAATCCAATAGAGCTCTAATTTCGCATGTACTTATTGGAACAACGACTGGCTCTGTGACTTTCCTCGACCGTAGGTTCAGAACAACGCGCCGACTGCCCTCATCACCCTACCCGGGATGCCCATTGTAATTGCCACTGAGATTCTCTAGAGGGAGCACTATCACACGACATTGATGCTGCTCCCGGTCGCATATCTCGCGTCTGGCTCCCTTATCAGCATGTCTGCGTGCCAAATGTGTGCCCAGGTGTGAGCGTGTAAAGAGAAGTTGACAAGTAGAAGTCGCCCACTGTGTTTCGGCGACAGTGTTTACATCCACCGTTATTCCCTGCCTGACCACCTATTCTCCTGCCCAACACCTGCGAACAGGTGTAGACTGCAGGTAAACATAGTTGCTCTGGGCTTTGAATAACAACAGACTTCGCTTGCTTTTAATGGGCACGAGATGCACGTACAGTACCTCCTGGGTCAGCCGACATCATCTGAGTGGCAGGCTGAGAAGATCTTTGTTACCTGATGCAAAAGAATGTTTTCAGGGTGTTACCTCCGGGACTTTACATATTTTAGGTGTTAGGACCATGTTAAATTCCCCGGAGTGAAAGGGCTTAAAATGACCTGTGGGGTGAGGTGAAGTGTGAATATCTCCATACACAAACACTATGTGTTTGTGCATGCCTGCGTGTGTGTTTGTGTGTGTGTGTGTGTGTCTTAGTGTTTATGTGTGTGTTTTTGATGATGATCAGGCTGGAAACGGTCCTTGGAGCAGATGGCTCAAAGCTTAGACTTTGGCTGGGACAACTGCTCAGTGTGTGTGTGTGTGTGTCTGTGCAGCGTGTGTGCGCGTGTCTGTGTGTGCGTTTGTTTGTCTCTGTGTGTGCGTGTGCGTGTGCATGTTTGTTTGTTAGTGTGTGTGCATGCAAGCTTATGTGTGTCTGTGTGTATTTGTATGTATGTGTGTGTTTGAGTGTGTATTTGCATGTATGGTTGTTTGTGCGTGTGTATGCAAGCTTGTTTGTGTGTGTATGTGGATCTGCACATTTTTGTGTTTGCAGGTGTGTGTGCGTTTAAGGGCCTGCATGTTTGTGTGTTTGCATGTGTCACATTCTCTGTATATGTGTGTGCATGTGTGTGTGTCTGTGTGTTTTTACAAGTGTGTACATCAAGTGAGGGAGAGAATTGAACAGCGAGAGATTGCTAGTCTTTCATATATGAGTAGAGTCTGTATTTGTCAAAGCGAGAGATAAAGAGTGTGTGTGGGCGCATCTATGTGTGTTTTTGCATGCATGTGCAATAGTAAGACTGAAAGTCAACAGACCCATTTGCCCATCTACAATAATACCATGTAAATCAGAAGTACTGCATAGCATACTTTCTTGAATCATTGTTAAATATATCATTATTTCAATATTATGAATCTTAAAGATGGTTTAATTCTAATTTGGGTTTAGATGGATAAACAAGATTTAGATATTTGAATGTGTGGAAATGCATTCTTAGGATATAGGGTTGTTTTGCTGCCAGGCAGGGTTAAACGATCGCTTTGAATACAGTGCATTACCTGACCTTACATTATTCATTAACTCACCAGACTCACTTATCACCGACCTCTTACTGTACATTACTTACATTTTACATCGTGCAGTTTCTCTCCGTAAGCCATTTACACAGTCCCGTCGCTTACCAGGGTAATTTGGCTAAAGTGGCTTTGAGAGTGTCGTCTTAAAAAAAAAGGCACAGTGTAATTTTTCATTACCGTTGTTAGTACCCATGATGCTGAAGCCAATGAGGACTAAACTTTAGCATCGCTTCGCCTGTGTTAATGCAGCCGCCGAGTCTGTTGGAATTCTGCTGATGCTAGCCCTGTTAGCGAGGAGAGATTAGCCAAGAGGCCACATCTGGATTGAAAGTTTTTAAGGGTCGTCCTGTTGGCTGGTATCCCCATCGGAGGCTCAAGTTCTCTCCTCTTCTTCTGTTTATTTTTCTTTCCCCATTCATTCTTCCTCTTTTTTTTTTCCTTTACACAATCTGCTAACGTAACAGAATTAACCACCTGCCTTATGGGCCCAGAGTTGGTGGCACAGTTCCATTTACTCTCTATAAACACAGAAAATTAACGGGACTTCACTCTGTGTATTTCTTTTAAAACATGGCTGTGACGTTCCAAGAGGACGTTTAGGATACAGGAATTCAAATTTCTTCTCATTTATTTTCCATGTCAGCCGAATTAGCCACCGGCTTCCTCGTTCGTGGGCTTGCCTGTCATTTCATCATCTTCGCCTTCAGCTGATGAGCCTGTATTGAATTTTTGAAGTTTCAAATTAAAAGCGTAAAGCAGACAATACATTAATGGGAGGGTGCTGGGAAAGAAAGCCAGAAGGGCTTATGCGAGTGCGTCTCTCACTGATATCAGCTAAGCTGTAAGTGACAACTTGAAGTGTCACAGGCAATTTTAACAGATGCATATTTAGCCTAGCCTGGGTCTAAATTCAATTCTGAATGGATGTTCTCCGTGCGAAACCCAATTTCGTCCAGGACTCAGCTTAATGTGGGCCTGTGAAACTGGCTGAATTTCTGCCATTAAGCCAGAATGAGCAGAAAGGAACACATTAGCGGTACAAGCCTAAGCTGGTGTGTAGTTTTTGAGTTTTTACACCATTTACTTCCTCCCTCTCCTGTCCTTTGAAATCTTATGGGGATGTGACCTTGTAGCCTCCTCACCCCTCATCACGTACCCCCAAAACATGTCTCGAGCCTAAAATCTGGAATTATCCAGGCTTTTGTCCCCTAACATGGATAATGTCTCAACACGGAGGCCCTTGTTACACAGCTAAAGAGGCTGCAGTGAAAAAATGAGTACTGATAATGGTGATTTGCGGAGTCCGCTCGTGTAGAAATGGACAGGCCGCCATGAAAATCATTTAAAACCCCAGGCTTTACGTATTCACCCTCTCTCCCAGGTCATGACCCATGCTCAGCAGGCGGCATCATCCTGTTTAGAGCTCCTGATTGGCTCTCATTGTTGAGTCGCGCCCCCCACCCTCCCTCCTGACCCCGTCAGATTTGGGGGTACAGGTCAGGGCAGGGGGGGTCAAACCTGCTGCTATGGGCTCCAGACCCTAGAATTGTATGCAGTAAAGCAGTAAAATATAAATTCTCAGAAGTATATCTCTCCTGGATGGCTTCTTCTATGTGCTTTGCTTGCCACACCAGGTGATTCGGGTTCTGTGATGACCTGTGAATCTGTTCTTAGCCCAGACCATATGGGTCTGATATAAACCGCATACCCAAAGGCGTAGTGTGGGTTAGTAGCAGTTGTTCTTGCCCCAAGATCCTTTATTGCGCCCCCAACTCCCCTTCAGCCCAAATGTCTCCAATAATATCAAGTCACAAATTCTCTCCTTCCTCTGCAGATTTTATATATTATTTGTTATATTTGTGTACCTGTCATCCCTCATTTGCACCCTCTACTTCTCTTAGTCAAGCTCACTCTCTTCAACACCATGAAAGCATAAAGAAGGTCATTTATAAAACAAAAAATTCTGTATTAAATTTCATATCAAACTGCAAATATATGAGAGATTGGCATCTACAGGAATTAAAATTTTTCTTTTATTTTAGTTATTATTGCTTTCTTCATTAGATTAAGAATTGCCCGTATCTTACATGGCCTGGCTAATGAAAAAGTGACACGCTCTAATATTTTGTTGGAGCGCTTTAAGCTTTAGTTACAGTGCACATTTGTGGTGGCATTGTTTTGACAACCTGTAGCAACGTCATAACGTTGATTTCTGTCCAGAGTTGCATTAGTTTTTGGCAGAGATCCTGTATTGACTACAGGAGAGTCGAACCACTTTGTAAAGTCCTCTTCAGCACATTCCAATCACTGTCAATGGGGTTAATAGTATGATGGACAGTTCTTAGCCCAAATTCACTCGTTTCATAGATCTCCCTAGTTGTTTCCATTGCACGAAGCAGGCCAACACTTTTCCCCTTCTTCAAGAGAGTAACATCTTTTCCACAACCGTGGGATTCGTCTTCCGACTATGTTGTTTAAGAAATGAGAGACTGCTCACTACATCAGTCAGGGTTCGTAAAATTGTTGCCAGCAAAAACATATTAATCACTGCAATGATGATTCAATTGTAGGCTCTTAAGTATTTGCTTATTTAAACCCAGCGGCAGCTTTTTTTGGGGCCAGGCTGTGTATATCTGGTCGTTTTTGTGATTGAAGAATTCAGTAATAATCTCCTGTCATCTGAAGGGCCCCTGGCGCCTCCTCAGGTCCTGTTTTTTGGCCCCGAACCCCCTATTGAGAGCCGCGGATCTGGAGGGAAGGAGAGACTGATTTAGGAGACAGTAGGAGGGCTGAAGTGGGATTTGAGTCTGTCAGATGCAGGGTCTGTGTACAGTAATGAGACACAGACTCTGGTGAAACCTGGCTTCAGGACAGTAATAACTGTGTGTGAGAGAGAGAGGGAGAGAGAGAGAGAGAGAGAGAGGGAGGGAGGGAGAGAGGGAGGGAGAGAGAGAGAGAGGGAGGAAGGGAGGGAGAGAGAGGGAGAAGGAGAGAGAGGGAGTGTGTGTGCGTGTACTTGTAATTTATGTCTGCTTGCACATGTGCCTGTGTGTGATCATGTGTTTGCGTGTGCTTGTGTTGCTCTGTCTACATTCACATGAGTGTGTGTGTGTATGTGCGTGTCTTCTTGGATGTGTATGTGTCTGTTTGGAGATATACATTTGTGTGTGATTGTGCGTTTGTGTCTATGGGATTTTGTCGGCGTGTGTGTTTTTGTGTGTGCCTGGGTGTGACTGTGTGTGCGCGTGCATATGTGTGTGCGCGCGTCTGCATATGTGTCCCAGTATGTGGTAGCGCGCGGACGGTCTCGTGACATTAACCTTCTCCACTCCCCTGATCACTGAAACCGCCGTCTTTTGCCTGGCGACATCGATAAATCCCCACACGATTAAGAAATCAATAACCCGCATTAAAATTCCCGCATATTCCATGCATAAATTTCTCTCGCTCATATTCCGGAAAGTTTTTTTTTTTCTCGCCTTCTCTCCATATCTTTTGAAATCTCATTTCCTTATTTATTTTTTTTTTTATTCTGGATTTTTCCAGCGAAGGGCTGGCGGCACTCTTATCGACGTGACGACAGAGCCTTCCATCATTGTGCCAATACGCCCCTCTCGTAATTATGATCATTATTATGACTTCTCTGCCCGTCAGGCCTGTCTGATCATCGCAATGCGAATTTAAGCAGCGTCGCCCCCCAAAATAAAGGGGCCGTCTGCGTCACGTTCTGGAGCGCCTGTCGATAGTCCTGGAAATCAATTCAGAGCTTTAGTAAGCTTAGAAAAAAGGAAATTAAAGCCAGAGTCTATGAGGTGGTAATTGAGGTTTTGATATAGCCTTGGGCTCTGTCTGATGCGAAAAGTATATTAGAGGTGAAGTTTGAGTTGTGTGATGTTTAATGATGTGTGTGTGTGTGTGTGTGTCAGACTGATGTATATGCGTTGTGTTTTTGTGTTTTATTTTGTGCATGCGTGTGTGTGTGTGTGTGTGTGTGTGTGTGTGTGTGTGTGTGTGGTGAGCGCATACATGTGTGTATGCGAGTGTGCGCTTGTCTGGGCACGTGTGTGTACATGTTTACCTATACTTATGGGGACTAAAATATACCTAGTGGAGACTTATAGACCTCACAAGTACAACGTCAATTCCGAAATAGTTGGGACAAAGTGCAAATTGTGAATAAAATCAAAACGCAATGACTTTCAGATCACATGAGCCAATACGTTATTTACAATAGAACATAGATAACATTTCAAATGTTGAAACTGAGAAATGTTACAGTTTTATCCGCAAAATGAGCTTATTTAAAATATTCTGGCTGCAACAGGTCTCAAAAAAGTTGGGACACAGGCAAAAAAGGGCTGAAAAAGCAATTAATATATAAGAGAATCAGCTGAAAGAAGATTTAGCAAGTAATTAAGTTAACTGACATCAGGGGTGTAACATGATTGGCTATAAAAGGGATGTCTTAGAGAGACTGAGTCACTCAGAAGTAAAGATGGGCAGAGGCTCTCCAACCTGTGAAGGCTTGTGTAAAAAAAAATGTGGAATACTTTAAATACAATGTTCCTCAACGTCAAATTGCAAAGGCTTTGAAGGTCTCATCATCGACAGTGCATAACATCATCAAAAGATTCAGAGAAACTGGAGAAATCTCTGTGCGTAAGGGACAAGGCCGAAGACCTTTACTGGATGCCCGTGATCTTCGGGCCCTCTGACACCATTGCATCACTCACCGGCATGATTCTGTCATTGACATTACTAAATGGGCCCAGGAATACTTAAAGAAACCACTGTCTGTAAACACAGTCCGCCGTGCCATCCACAGATGCCACCTAAAACTCTATCATGCAAAAAGGAAGCCATTGTTGAACATGATCCAGAAGCGACGCCGTGTTCTGTCGGCCAAGGCTCATTTAAAATGGACTGTAGCACAGTGGCAAAGTGTCCTGTGGTCAGACAAGTCCAAATTTGACATTCTTGTTGGAAATCATGGGCGTTGTGTCCTCCAGGCTAAAGAGGAGAAAGACCACCCCTCCTGTTATCAGCGTTCAGTTCAAAAGCCAGCATCTCTGATGGTATGGGGATGCATTAGTGCATATGGTGTAGGGCACTTGCATGTTTTAAAAAGCACCATGAATGCTGAAAGGTATATGAAGGTTTTAGAGCAACATATGCTCCCATCCAGACGACATCTATTCCAGGGAAGGCCTTGTGTATTTCAGCAGGACAATGCAAAACCACATACTGCAGCTATTACAACAGCATGGCTTCGTAGTAGAAGAGTCTGCGTGCTGAAGTGGCCTGCCTGCAGTCCTGATCTTTCACCGATTCAGAACATTTGGTGCATAATTAAACAAAAAGTCCATCAAAGGAGACCCAAAACTCTCCAGCAGCTGGAAGCCTGTATTAAACAAGAGTGGGATCAAATTTCAATGGCTAAACTCAAGAAACTTGTCTCCTCAATGCCCAGACGCCTCCACTTTGTGTTAAAAAGAAGAGGGGATGCTACACCATTATAAACAGGCCCCTGTCCCAACTTTTTTGAGACCTGTAGCAGCCATCAAATTTGAAATGAGCTCATTTTGTGGATATAATTGTAAAATTTTTCAGTTTCAACATTTGCTATGTTATCTCTGTTCTATTGTGAATAAAACACTGGCTGATGTGATTTGAAAGTCATTGCATTTTGACTTTATTCACAATTTACACTTTGTCCCAACTATTTCCGAATTGGGGTTGTATAGTCAAGTCTGAAAAAATAGCACTCTGGGGACATTTTTATTTATTTAGTTGTTTATTTATTTTCGTGGGTGCCCATTCAGGAATGCTTAATTCTGGGCCAAGGGCTAGGTTTAGTTCTGGAGTTACAATAGTGCTCATGGCATGGACTAGGTTTAGTATGAACGTTATTATTAGAATTATGCTCTGGGCTGAAATCAGGTTTTTTTGGGGAGTTTAAAGGTTATGGTTATGGTTTTGGTTAGGGTTAAGATAAAGGCTTGGGAAGGGGTTAAGATTAAGGTTTATTTTAGTTGTTGGGGGTATGGAAATAGAATTAGATGCAAAAATATTTTTTGGCCCCTACGAGTGAAGAAAACAAATGTGTGTGCTTTCCTTCCAGTGCACTCAAAGCTCAGGTTATGCACTCTGAAAATTGTTTTCAGAAGACGGGCAATATGTGGTCAAATTCGTAGGGTTTAGAAATGTCGTTTACTGAAATATTGTTTGTTGTTTTTTCTTCGCGCCTAGAAAGCCTCTTTTTGGAATGCACCGTTTTCTGCAGCCGAAGTGATTTCATTCCAGACATGATGTTAAATATTCATTGAAAGGCACCGAATATTCTATCTGGAGCGTTTTGGATTATCACCGCGCTGAAATACGCTTATAAAAATGTCAGCATTTTACGGGGTTGTATTAGTAGCTCCTATTCATTTCACTGAGGTGTTTAAAATGTATGAGGGAAATTTTACTTTAGGTGATATGATTGGTCCAGTGATTGCATTATTTTACTTTACTCACATATGAACTAGTACAGTGCTTTGTTCTGCATTATGTTAGTCGTCAGTCTGATGGTGCTCCTATATGGTTTCGCCCAGTATGTAAAATAAGTCACTGAGAGTTATTGCTTTGGCATAACAGGAATTCATAACCAAGCCACATTAGTTTAATTCCTATTCCGCAGAAACGCTTAATCTGGATTGGAGCCGCATATCAAATACAATGCTCTTCAGCCGTAAGCCTGGAATTGATTTTAAGCTTCAATTAGTAACACGTGTAAAAATTTCACATTAAATTGCTGATGGTTTCGTTTCATAGATGGCCCGAGGGGGGGGGGTGTAAAGGGGCTGGATTATGGTGATTGTGTGATGGCCTGACGCAGAACAGTGCACCTTTAATTAATTTGCGCTCACATCCTGCGGCCTGATTTCTTAAGGCCTAAGGTGGGAAAGGCGGACTCTAAATGTGAGTAACGGCGTGGAGCGCGGCCAGCTCGTGAGAACGCGCCACTGCGTCAGGCTGCGGGGGTTAACGCAAGGAAGTGTTTCTCTCTAATTTGAGTTCATCTACCTCCCCCCAAAAATAATGTGCTGTAATTTCCGCCCGATTATTAGACTCATTATTTAACACGAGAGTTGACTCCTGATTTTTTTTTTTTTAACGCACGCAAAACATCTGTGCGAAAATGAGACGCTCTGCCTGCAGAATTTCTTTTATTATTTAGCGCGTTAATTAAATCCGCCCAAATGCAATATTTGGGTAACTGTGCGTAAAAATCGCTGATTCGTTTGCGGAAAACACCTGGGGATCGAGCTCGCTGTTTGAAAACGTGTCACTTGCAGGAGCTGCCTAAGGAAACGTATAGTTCCTGTGTAAGAGACAGGTGTGAAGTCTGGTTACGCAGTACAGGGTAGAGAGATGTTACATTGCAGTTACTCAGCAGACGGTTTCATGACTTGCAGTTGATTTGGCCAAAAGGGGGGCAATAGTGTGGGGTTAAGGGCCTTACTCAAGGGCCCAGCCAAACTGCTTTTATTGAGGTCAGACTAGGTCTTGAATCCCTAACCACCTCAGTCCCAGTAAAAATGGTCTAAGTCACTATAGGCCACATGCCATTCCAGAGTGATACCAACCATTTTGCGTGTTGTCTTTGCAAAGTTTTGCTGCTGCTCAGCGCAGTCAGAGAAGGCACCATGCCACGGCTGATGGGTGTGCTTCTCGGCCTCAGCATGGCTAGGCCTTGATTGAGACATAGGGTCGATGAGGGGACGTGTTCATTTCTGTCTAGTGCCCCCTGCTGGTCATTCTGTGCATGTGGGCCACATGGGAGCGCACCAATGTCCTGTAAGGTATCATCAAGTCTGGCTCTCGAATCCTAATCAAACCCTGGTTTCCAATTCTGCCTTTTGATTAACTATTAGAGCTGCTGATTGGCTGCACTGGCTATACACCTGAGTCTCAGGTAAAGGGAAGGTGAAAAAGCAGTGGTTCTCTGTCCTCGAGGACTGTGATTTGATGATCACTGCATTAAGGAAATGTGAATAATGTATGAACTTTACATCCAGTAAAGAGGGTTTGAGTATGGGGGTTATTTAACTCCTCTAAGTAGTGTTAGAGAGAGAGAGAGCGAGAGAGAGTGTGTGTGAGCGCACTCATATGTGTTTGCATGTGTGAGTATGTGTGCATGTGTGTGCACTTGGGAGTGTGTGTCCATGTTTTAGAGTTTATATCCATGTGCATACAGTGCGTGTGTGAATCTGTGTGTTTGAGTCTGTTTGTCTGTGTTTGTGTATGTCAGCATGCGAGTGTGCAACTGCAAATATATGCTTGTTTGTGTGTATGTTTGAGTCTGTGGCCATATGCATATGAGTGTTTGTGTGTCTGCATGCTAGTATGTGTTTGTATGCATGTGTAAACGCTGTTGAATAAAAGTATTCGGACACCTACTATTTTCAAGCAGCCAGACACGAACCAATGAAATTTAAATGTTTTTTGTTTTACAGTCTAGCATGCTTTACATACTAAATCTTAGATTGATCATAGTTTCCACCCTTTGCCGCAGTAACTGCTAAGCAGATTCAAACCATTGTTTCTAACATGATAGTCAGACGGTTTGAAGGTTAACATCGAAATTCCCAAGGATACCCTGCTCTTGCGGTTTGCGTCATCTTGATTTTTTGGTCCAATTTGCCCCAATCTAGGTCGATTTTACATCCTTTGTTAGAAAATGGAAATAATTAGTCTACCTGTTTATTTTGCCAAGTACACATTTTTATTTAACTCCGAAATTTAGGTCACTATTCGAAATGTACTGATTCCTTTGACTCTGCTCTATTCTCATTGTGCCTGAGAGGTGATTCATACAAATTAAACCTGCTTATATTTCTCTAAAACTCTGAACAAAAAATGAGAGAAGTGATCAAGTATTTTTCAGGTGTAATGTGTGTGTGTGTGTGTGTGTGTGTGTGTGGGTGCATGAGTGTTAGCCTGTGTGCAAGTGAGGGTGCATGCATGTAAGCATGTATGTGTGTCTGAGTTTGTATCCTTGTGGATATATGTGTGTGCAGGCGTGTGTGTGTGTGTGTGTGTGTGTGTGTGTGTGTGTGTGTGTGCGCGCATGTGCATGCACGTGTGTGAGCTTGCTTGTGGATATATATGTGTGCAGGTGTGTGTGTGTGTGTGTGTGTGTTTGCGCGCACGTGTGCATGCACGTGTGTGAGCTTGCTTGCATGTGTGAGTGCAGTTATGTAGTAATGTGTATATGTGTGTGTGTGTTTGTGTGTGTATCTGAGTTTCCATCCCTGTGCCTGTAGGTGTGTGTGTGTGTGTGTGTGTGTGTGTGTGTCTGAGTTTGTATCCGTGTGCATGAATGTGAGTGTAGATATGTGTTTGTGTGTGTCTGAGTTTGGGTCCTTGTGCATGTATATGTGTGTGTGTGTGTGTATGTGTATGTTTGGGTTTCGAGTTTTGCATCCTTGTGTGTGTGTGTGTGTGTGTGTGTGTGTGTGTGTGTGTGTAAGTGTTCAGTTCCTCATGCACCTTCCTCTGGAGTGTGTTTACGGTCCATTAGCACAGGACTCTCCTGGGATATCACAGCCTCTCCTCATGCCGTACTGCGCTCCAGTGCACTCTCTCATTTAGACGTATGTGTGTGTTTCATATGACTTCCTTCCTGCTGTGCATGTTTATATGGTATATAATGCGTGAGGGCGTGTGTGTGCTTACATACATGTGTGTATTTGTGTATTGATGTGTACATGTGCACGTGTGGCAGTGTGTCTATGGATGTTTGTGAATGAGTGGATACTGTGCAATTTTTAGACAGACAGACAGATATATCAATAGATCGATAGATAAATCTCCTGTGATCTGGAAAAACCTAGTGAATTTATCAGTGGCAAGTATTCTCGCAACTGAACAAAAACCTTTTAGATTTTGGACTTTTCCCAACTGAAAAAAATAATAAAAACTTGATTTTGACAGTTCAAATAACACTAATAGCTAGCGTTTTAAGATTCTCGCCACTCTTAATTACTGCAAATGAGGTTCAAACTCAGTTTCTCCCAAAGTGACAAATGTAGTAGGTTTTTCCAGATCACAGGAGAGATAGATTGATAGATAGATGTAACTTATTGAATCCAGTGGGGAAACTCATCCTCTGTATTTGACCCGTCCTAATTCTATAGGAGCAGTGGGCAGCTACAGCACAGCTCCTGGGGCCCAACTCCAGTTGTAAAGCCAGAGCCTCAGGCATGGAGATAAGCAGGACTGTTCCTATAGAACATGTCCCTCAGGGCGAGGGTGACTGGAGCACCCGGTGGAGACCCATGTGAACATGGGACGAACATGCAAACTCCACGCTGGCCAATCGGGCCTCAAACCCAGGACCTCCTTATTGTGAGGCAAGAGTGCTAACCACTGCACCACCATATCAACCGTAAATGCTTGTGAATGTGTGTGTTACAGGTGTCTGTATGTGTGCGGGTAAGTGTATATGTGTGTATATATGCATATGCATGTTAGTGTGTACGTGTGTGTGCTTGTGTTTATGTGTGAGCGTATATGTACAGTTGCAATCAAAATTATTCAACCCTTATTGCAAATTAGGTTTACTGGCAAAATTTACAAACTTTCAGCAGTTTGCAATGAACAAATGAAACAAGAACAATTTAAATGGCTCAACACAACAAATATTACAAGTGGCTTCTCCAAATTCAACATAAAATGCCACTTTTAATGACTACTGCAGGCTCAAAATTATTCAACCCCTTCATGACAAGCATCTTTAATACTTAGTAGAAAACCCTTTTGCTGCAATGACCTGCTGGAAATATGATGCATAGGCAGATGTCAGCTTTTGGCGGCATTCCCAAGGAATCTTAGCCCAGTCCTCATGGACAATGGCCTCCAGTTCACTAATATTCTAGGGTTTGCATGCTGCAACTGCGTTCTTCAAATCCCAGCAGAGATTTTTTATGGGGTTCAAGTGAGGCGACTGTGATGGGCACTCTAGAATCTTCCCAGACTTCTTCTGGAACCAAGCCTTGGTAGATGTTGAGGTATGCTTAGGATCATTGTCCTGTTGGACGGTCCAATAATGCCCAAGTGTCAGCTTCCCTACAGACGGCATGACATTTTCTCCTTGGATATCCTGGTACTTGACTGAATCCATCTTGCCCTCCACACTTTGCAGGTTTCCAGTGCCAGAGGAAGCAATGCAGCCGCAGAGCGTCAAAAAGCTCCCACAGTTCTTCACTGTATGCAGGGTATACTTTTCAGCATATGCTTCTTTATTCCTCCTGCAGGCATACCACTGATTTATAAGCCCATAATATTCCAGTTTTGTTTCATCACTCCACAGAACAATATCCCCAAACTTCTGTGGCTAATTTATATGGTTTTGAGCATATTGGAGCTTGTGCTTTTGGATCAGTTGTGGTGTATGTCTTGGAGACCTTCAATGTTTAGTATGCGCCCTACTGTGCAAACTGAAACCTCTGTGCCTCCTGCCTCCAAGCCTTGCTGCGGGTCTCCTGCAGTCACTCGAGGGTTTTTGACCACCCGTCTCCTCAGGAATGTGGTAACAGCCATTGATAGCTTCCTCTTTCTGCCACATCCTGGTACTGTAGCCACTCTTCCTTTAACTCAGAACTTATAAACTATGCATCTAACTGTATCTCTACGAAACTTCAGTGCCTGTGCTACCTTTATGTATCCTTTTCCTTGTTTGTGCCAGGCAATGATCTCCTCTATTAGGTTTTTGGACAATTCTTTTGACAGCCATATTTCTAATATGCAATCAAATGTCACTGCCAACAAACCCCTAGCGAGTGCAAGTATTTGATATGTTCTATCTCAAGCAAACCTGATGCAACTAATTAAGCTCTTGATTAGCTGTTTTAGGTGTGCTTGAAACAACACCTGATTTGCAAATATGCTCTAATGACGGATTCTATTCGGGGGTTGAATAATTTTGAGACTGCAGTAGTCATTAAAAGTGACATTTTGTGCTAAAATTGGAGAAACCACTTGTAATATTAGTTGTGTTGAGATATTTAAAATGTTCTTGTTTACTCTGTTTATCACAAACGGCTGACAGTTTGTAAATTTTGCAAGTAAACCCAATTTGCAATGGGGTTTGAATAATTTTGATTGCAATTGTTTGTGTGCGTGTGTGCATGTGTTTGGATGTGTGTGTCTGTGTGTGTGTGCGCATATGTGTGCTTGTGTTTGTATGCGTGTGTGTGTGTGTGTGTGTTTGGGTGTGAGTGCGCATATGTGTATGCAAGTGTGCGTGTGTGTGTATGTGCGTGTGTTTGGATGTGTGAGTCTTTGTGTGTGTGTGTGTGTTTGTATGTGTGTGTGTGCACATGCATGAGCTCCTGCCCACATGGTGTGTTTGTGATTGTCGCCGTGCTGTGTCTGGAGGTGGCTTTCAGCTCCATGCGCTTGTGCTGCCAGCATGTGTGTAATTGTCCAGCGCCTGAGTTCTGCCACATTGTCAATTTAACGAGTGGCTGGCTCTGATGGGGGAGTGTGTGGCACGCGTATGAGCTCCAGTCTGCAGGAGTGTGTGCTTATCCAGCACACAGCGGAGCTCGACCCAAAGGTACCGGGCCAGCTCAGGAATGCCTGGACTCTACCAACTCCAAACCCAACCAGGGACGGACCAACTCCTGTCCGGGAACACAGTTCCTGTTCTCGTTTCTGCTCAAAATAAGTGACTTTCCTTCACCCAGCCCTGTTTGTTGAGGTCTACCATTAGGTTTTCACTCCAATCCTTATTTGGCTGTAGATTTGACCAATTAGCAGCTCAACTAGAACTCCGCCTGTTGAATGAGGTGTGCTTTGTTAGGGTTGGAGTGAAACTTACAGGACAGTCGATCTCCAGGAACAGGGTTGGGCAGCCCTGCTCCAGCTGTTGAATGAGATCTGCCTCGTTATGGCTGGATTGAAAATCTACAGGATGGTTGATCTCCAGGAACAGCGTTAGTTACCACTGCCTTAAAGGGAAAGTTCACCCAAAAATGAAAATTCACTCATCAGCTACTCACCCCAAGGGTAATCGAAGGGTCCGTGAATTTCTTTCATCCTCGAAACACTTTTGGAGTTACAAAGACAAACAGCATTGAAGACAAATCCAAATCAACTGAAGTCAATGGAGGCCACTCTTTCAAGCGTAAAAAACAATATTTAAAAACCACAAAATGCCTCCATACTGCTCATGCAGCGTAATCCAAGCCTCCGTAAGCCCCAACATTAAAATTTGACTCGTAAAGACGTCTTTTCACCATGTTTTTAGCCCAAATGTCCAGTGTAGCCACTTAGCTAGGAGCCCTGTTTATTTTAGCGGAAGAAGTTGACCTCGCTACGTTGGCCGACCATAAAAATACGCTGTTCATCAGTGAATACTAACATTTGAAGCTGCAGCGTGTTTCTCCAATGGGAGATGTTTAGGGCCGTTGCAGCATTTTGCCCTCGTTGGCCACCGTAGCTAAAGGTCTTGAATCTTGAACTTCTTCCGTGAAGATAAACAGGGCTCCTAGCTAAGTGGCTACATTGGACATTCAGGCTAAAAACATGGTGAATGTCGGGGCTTACAGACACTTGGATTACGCTGCACGAGCAGAATGGAGGCATTTTGTGCTTTTTAAATATTGTTTTTTTATGCCTGAAAGAGTGGCCTCCATTGACTTCAGTTGATTTGGATTTGTCTTCAATGCTGTTTTTCTTTGTAACTCCATAAGTGTTTTGAGGACGAAAGAAATTCACGAACCCTTCGATTAGCCTTGGGGTGAGTAGATGATGAGTGAATTTTCATTTTTGGGCGAACTTTCCCTTTAAACAGCTCTGCACCCAACACTGGTCTAACTTCAGTGCTTGAGTAAAGTCTTCAGGGTACACTGGGCGCCTGTGGCTATAACTGGTGCTCATATAAATGATGGATTTAGTCATTATTGAGCTGTTGAATTGATTTGGTCGGCATGGTGGCGTATTGGGCAGCACTGTCACCTTACAGGGGAGAGGTCTGTGGATTTGAATCTGGTCTGAGGCCTTGCTGTGCGAAGTTGGAATGTTGTCCCTTTGTTTGTGTGGGTCTCCTCTGGTAACTCCGGTTTCCTCCCACAGTCCAAAGACACGCGAGCCAGGCTAATTAGAGATTCGAAATTGCCCGCGGGTGTGTGAGTGTGTGTGTGAATAGCGTGTGTGTGCCCCACGATAAACTGGCGAACTACACAGGATGTGTCACTGTCTCTCGCTCATTGGCTGCTGGGATTGGTTCCAGCTCTGCCCAAAACCCTGACAAGAAATAAGCCAGTCAGATAATGGACTGGTGAAATCCTGAAATGGATTCAGTAATGTTGGAGAACCATGGACTTAACAGCAGAGTGCAGTAAAGGTCTTTATCCTGGACCGAGGTGAAGAATCCAGGTGTCAGGAGGTAAAAATCCTGACATGTTTTCCCTCCACTCCTGTATTCAGCCTGGTGTCTTGATGTTCACCAGCTGGATGAAAAATTGGGCCAATTTACAAATGCAGATGGCTGGAACTAAACGCTAGAGAGGACTTTTATTCACTGAATCTGGATTTACCAACCTCTGATCGTAAAGACACCACAGAGCTGCACCGTACTTACTTGACAGGTCTTACTTTAGACCAGCAGCGGTAACTGACCTTGCTCCTGGAGGTCTTCCATTCGGTAGATTTTCACTCCAACCGTAACAAAGCTCAGCTCATTCAACAGGCAGAGGTTCTTGTTGAGCTGCTAATTGGTTGAATCTAATTCCAGATTAGGATTGGGGTGAAAACCTACAGGATGGTGTATCTGCTGGAGCAGGGCTGGTCATTACTGCTTTAGACCGTTGCCATGGAATTGGCCACAAAATGAGTCGCCTCTTTCCCCTGCGTTATGCCGACAGATGTGTAAAAAATAACACGTAACATCCCATGCTGTCACCCTCCTCCAGGTCTTGTCATTACGATTACATTAGACAATTGCTGATGCTCTAATCCTGACAGACCTGCAACACACTTGTTGCCATGTTTTTTTTTTTTTAATTTTTAATTTTAATTTTTTTTTCACAGTATTAAAAATATTCCCTTTTTGTAACTCAGAGGTAGCTGCAAAAGCTGTGTCATGTAGCTATAGTATCACATCATTTTCAGGAGTGTGGTGGTAATGGTTCTACAGGAATAGCCCAACCCAGGTACTGGACAACCTCTGGCTGCACTGGTTTCAGTTCTCTTTAGTTCTCCTAAAAAAACCAGGTGAGGTGATTCCCTGTGTTATAAACTACTCTGATTTATCGACTGAATCGGTGAATTCAATAAGTGCCCAACTCCATGCATTAAATGTGTGGATTTAGGCCCTTATTGAATTCACCAATTCAATTATGTTCAGAGTAACATCTAAAACAGGAAGTGTGGGTCTTCAGAACCAGGGCAGGCTGCCCCTGGGTTACCTCATGCACACACACACTCTCTCTCTCTCTCTCTCTCTCTCTCTCTTTTATTCTCTCCACCTCCTTTTCTCTCTCACTGCTAAGGCCTTTAGCTCTATATTGATGTGATGTGAAAATCTAATTATGAAACTCTGAAATGCATGATTAGGTATTTTTATGGTGCAATCAAAGTACTACATTGACCAGCATGCCATGTTCTAGATATGAGAGAAGTTCCTTGTAATTAAAGTTTTGCATTTCTGAAAAAAGCAGAGAAATGACAGGAGAAAATGGTCTGAAATTCATGCCGTTAATAAAAGCTGCTCTCTGTCACAGCTTAATGGTATCAGAGAGCCAGTTTCAGTGAAGGGGATGCTTCGTACACTGTTTTTGGGTCATTGTTTATTTTATTGTATCTTGACCGAGTTGATCAAAAGTTTTTGTCCTGACCTTGTCAACACAACGACAAAAGGGCGACCAACAATCAAAGAAAACTGGAATGTTACATTGGCATTACGGTGGCAGGAAATTAATTATGAGTACAATTCAGCCTGACAGGAAGTCGCTACGTTAGATGAGCTAATAAAATCCAGTATGTGAGAGTAAAATAAAGACCAAGCCTCAATTTTTGAGGGCTGGACCTAATTGATTTGCCTGGTTGTGCGGTCAGGATTCACAATGTTATGCAAATTATGCAACCGATACCAATTCAGACCAGTACCTGGGGGATGTTCAAGATCACAGGGTCGAGCAAAAGCCCGCGAGTTCTTGCCTCTTGAACAATTAAAGTACGTTTGGTCTTGCGTAGACGAGCGAGAGCGTTTGTGAACAGTCTCGCCTTGCTTTTTAAGATGGCGTCCGGTATTTTCAGCATCAGTATTCATGCAGTCTGTTCAGTAAAATTTGACGCAAACCCTAGGTGGCAGCCATGTTAGAAAATGTGCAAGAGCTCACAAGTTGTCTGAAACTTTGGAGTTTTTCCCTCTTAAGACCTAGCATGAGACCCTTTGGTCTTGAACATGTCCCTGGATTTATCGTCGGCCGTCCATTGTTTTGAATGTTCAGCAGGCTCCTCCCCCTCTTTGTCCTCAGGGAGTGTCCAGGCCTCCATGCCCCGCCCTCTGCCTGTGATTGATTGCCTGGAGGCGGAGCAGGGCTGCTTGTCGGACCCAGGCTGTGAGGGACCGTACCGCTTGCTGGAGTACTGCACCAATGAGGAGGCCGTGGCGCCACTGGCACTCGAGTCCCGACATGAGTGCCTGGAGGCCCAGAGCGTCCTGCAGCAGTATCGCCCCCTGCAGGCTTGTAAGTGTCAGCGTGGCTCGCGCAGGGAGGAGCAGTGCCTGAGCGTGTACTGGACCATCAGATTCTCACAGGGTGAGTTTGTAATCCGCCAGAGGACGAGACATGTAAAATCCGACCTCCTGAAGGTCAACCTCATAAAACCTATGGACCCATATATGGGTCCGTCAAATGCAGCTGCTGTATTCAAACCTGTGGAACCTCAGGCCTATTTTAAATACTTGTGGAGATTCCAAGGTTTTTCACAATCTCAAATATGTGCTGCTGAATTACAGGGAAATGCATATTAAATGATGTACAAGATTGAGATATTTTCCATTTGAGGTAATGCTGTGTCCATTGAAACATGGCATCCTGGCTTTGAATATTTCTTTCAACGTAAATGTTATATAGCTGAAGTGAAGCAATTTAGCCAGCAGATACAGAATATGTATGTGACATTGCCCTGCAGTATGGAAAAAAAATCTGACTTTGAACCTACTCAAGGGAAAACTTAAGTAACTAGATGGAGGGGTTAAAAATCCTCCCAAGTATTTTTTTTTTGTTCCTTTCATGTGAATTTGTTCATTACACACTCCTCAGCCAGAAGGTGGAACTGAAAATAAATGGCAAAAAAATATATACAATTTCCGAATTTATTAAAATGTGGGTAAATAAAACTGCATACAATGTTTATTTAATCAAGATTAACTTGGAACTTTTCATATGTGTACAATCTTATTCATTTTGTGTGTTTTTTAATGTTGAGTTTGTCTTTATAAATTATCCGTTAAGAAATTTGCATACGTATCATTTCTGTGTGTACGTAGACTACGCACTGTTTATTAATGAGACCCCTGCTCTAATTTGAGCACTATCTGAACCCGTGTTTTAACCTTACTGGAATATTTATTGGCCCTTTCCAACTACGGGCCCTGCCCAAGCTGTGGTGTTTTGTGCAATTTTTTTGACAACATATCATTTTAACCATATAAACCCGCCTCCCTCTTTCGTTAGGATATGATGAGTACGAGGCCTCACCCTACGAAGATCTGGAGATGTCCCGCATGGCCTCCATAGTAGGAGGTAAGCACAGGTGACCCCGACAAAAATCCACCATCACTCAAACCACATTTGAACCGCAGCGAAAATTAAATCTCATGTTTTTCATTTTGGCGTAAGAGGTCACCTTCAACCTAGGTACTATTGTACTGTACCGCGGTACACATCAACATATTGGTTCTTTGCGTGTCTGTCAAAACGTACTCTGGCTCCAGTACCTTTTGATGGAACCGGGGTATGTTTCGACAAACATTCCTGGAGCCGAAGTACACTTAGATACATATCGAATTGGACCCTGGGTACACTTCGGTAGTACCCAGGTTGAAGATGATCCTATTTGCCTTAGTTTGGTAAGTCCTGAATAACCATACGAAAAAAGTCTTGAAGCATGTATCAGCACATACCAACAGACAGGGGGGCGATTAAATATGTATGGCAGACATCTTTTCCCCTCCAGTCAACTTCATTTTACATAATGTTGAAGTCAATCAAACAGACTCCCCTCCCTTCAGAATCTCTGCGGAAACAGATGCGTCATATCGCAAAAGTCTCCTCTGGTCTAACTTTCGTCTTATAGAGTCTTTAAACGTTATCAGTTTATCTGCATTCAACGCCCGTTCATCATTGCTCACGCACTCATTGGTCTTGGAAATAGTGCTACTCGTCTCTGGCACCGTTACCCTTGTGAATCAGGTGAAGGGGTAAAATCTAGGCTCAGAAATTAACAGCCATCGCCAATGTTTTGTTCTGGCTAATTGTCCACCCAGAAGGCTGTACTAATTGGTGAAACCAGCTGGTTGAGCTCATGGACAGAGGAGGAAAAAAAAACAAATGGCAAGGACTTTACGATGCCTGGATTCTACTCCTCTGGAATCAGATAGATGGACTCATGTTGTCGTACGCTGGAATTGGCTCTATATAAGCGCATCTGCTAAATAAACATAAATAGAACATAATGCAGTATTGCAGCAGTTACAAATACAGGGACAGATACATTACTGCTGCTTTCAGACATTGCCATGTGTCTGTATGTATTTTGTTTACATATGGTGCTGTGGAATGTATTCATCGTTTCGGCTTTAAAATTCGCAAGTTTCACCACACATTTCAGCGCGTTTCGTGTCCTCATTTTCTCATTTAACCCACAAGCTCTTGTGAATCAACACCAGTGGTTTCAGTTTCGTCTCTCCAATCTCAAGGACAGATATCAAAGAGTTTTTTTTTCCTGTTTAAACGGGAAAGAAGTGTAAGTGTTTGAGAAGTTTGGAGGGTAATTTCCGCTTGAATAGGTTGCAGGCGATTCTCTCCTCGGTTATTATTTTGTCTCCACGGATAGCGTGACCCAAAGATGAACCTAATTTTCTGGTTACCTAATGATATACCCTCCAGACAAAACAATAACATGGCTTGTTGTTCATCAGTTTGTTTGGTATTGAGTGCTACCAGATGATGTGAAATTGGCTTCGGAGGAGATAACTAATGCAGTTAATGCACGTAGCCTGCTTATACGGTTCTGGCACGAATTACAGAATCACTACAAAGTTCATTTTGTCTTAATGTTTATATCTGTGTCCTTAAATTGTGGTCTTTTAATAATATGCTATAATTGTAAAGAGTTTTAGTCAAGAAAACTAGCCAATCAGTAGTTTTATTTCTTTGTGATGGTATTATCATTTGATTTAAAAGAAAATACTGTACTGCACAAACACATCGATAAGTTGATTGTAAGTGCTTTACTAGCAAACTTATTTGGCTGTCAAGATAAGCTTATATGAACTAAAAAAAAAGGAAGGTGTTGATTAAGACTATGTTGCACAGTTTTTACTTTATGATGATGATTTGTGTGTTTTTACAAATGAGAAACTGGTGTAAAATGTGTAATTCATCATCAAACTCTTTATAAATGCAGATTGTTCATAATTTCTTTGATGGCTATTATTCTATCCACAGCCACTTAATTAAAATTAAATTCTTTAAAATGATTGGGTTGTGTTTGTTGTCATTCCCCTCTTTAATACATAATTGTAAAAAAAAAAAAAAAAAAGAGATAGAGAAAACATAGTACTCAACGGATTGTGGCGCATTGTAAGAACAGTCATAAAAGCATAACTAAATACAGAAATTCCACATAGAAAAAGTGAAGACTTGTGTGCAAGAAGTACCTAAGTCACTAAATAACACTTCTGTGATTTTGGGGGTCAAAGTCTTCAAAACATGTTGTAGATATATATACTGGATATTTTATGTGCTGTTTTAACACTGTAATATTATACTCTATATTTTGTATATACTGTATATATATATATATATATATATATATATGCAACATGTTTTCAAAACTTTGACGCCCAAAATCACAAAAGTGTTATTTAGTGACTAAGGTACTTCTTGCACGCAGGTCTTCAAGTGCATAAAGTATTATGAAATATATAAATTTTTCCTGCATGTAGGATTTGTATAAAGGTCGGAGCTTGTATGTTCCATGAACACGGTTGACTGGCTTTTAAATGGGCTGTTATAATGATCTTGTTTTATGAAAAGTCTGCCATACACAATCACTCTCATGTCAGTCTATAAGCTGCCTCTAATTGGTCTCATTTAAAGTCTAAGATCAGCCTCAACAGTTTATGATCAGTCTCAGGAAAGTGTCATTTCCAGGGCAAGGTCAGTCTCAAATCAGTCTTATTTTCAGTCTAAGATCAGTTTTTTTTTCTGAGTCCACAATCAATTTCCGATCAGTCTCATATCAACTCTAAGATCAGCCACGTCATTCTTATTTCCACTGTAGTTTCAGCCTCATATCAGTCTGAGATGTGTTTAAGATCAGTCTCATTTCTAGTCTCAGATCAGTCTCATTTCCATTCTATGATCAGTCACAGATCAGTCTCATTTCCAGTCTATTATCAGTCTTTGATCAGTCTCATTTCCAGTCTATGATCAGTCTCTGATCAGTCTCATTTCCAGTCTATGATCAGTCACAGATCAGTCTAATTTCAAGTCTATGATCAGTCTCAGATCAGTCTCATTTCCAGTCTATGATCAGTCTCAGATCAGTCTCATTTCCAGTCTATGATCAGTTTCTGATCAATCTCATTTCCATTCTATGATCAGTCTCAGATCAGCCTCATTTCCAGTCTATGATCAGTCACAGATCAGTCTGATTTCAAGTCTATGATCAGTCTCAGGTCAGTCTCATTTCCAGTCTATGATCAGTCACAGATCGGTCTCATTTCCAGTCTATGATCAGTCTCATTTCCAGTTTATGATCAGTTTTCGATGTCTCATTTCCAGTCTATGATCAGTTACAGATCAGTCTCATTTCCAGTCTATGATCAGTCTCAGATCAGTCTCATTACCAGTCTATGATCAGTCACAGATCAGTCTGATTTCAAGTCTATGATTAGTTTCAGATCTGTCTCATTTCCAGTCTATGATCAGTCACAGATCGGTCTCATTTCCAGCCTATGATCAGTCTAATTTCCAGTCTATGATCAGTTTCTGATGTCTCATTTCCAGTCTACGATCAGTTACAGATCAGTCTCATTTCAAGTCTATGATCAATCTCAGATCGGTCTTATTTCAGGTCTCTGATCAGTCACAGATCAGTCTAATTTCCAGTCTGTGATCAGGCTCGGATCAGTCCAGGCTGTGACCAGTTTGTGATCACTCGCATTTCCAGTCAAAGATTATTGTTTCATAGCCATTATAGATCTGGTCTCCTCCCTCTCTAAAACATTGCTGTACCCCTCTCTGTACAATGGCACCTGTGCTCTAATCCTCTCGTCCCTCTCCTATACCTCCCCCCTCCCTCCTCCACACTCCCTCCATCCCTTTCTTGTTCCCCAGCCTCTACTCTCCCTCTGGATGGACAGAACCAGTGCCTGAAGGCGGCACAGGACTGCGGGCTGTACGAGAAGTGTGGCTCGCTCCGGTCCGAGTATGTGCTGGCCTGCACCAAGCGAGCGCCGGGCTCGGACCACTGCAACCGTCAGAAGTGCCATCGGGCACTGAGGCGCTTCCTGGAGCGCGTGCCCGAGGCCTACAGCTTCGGCGTACTCTTCTGCCCCTGCACCGACGCGCTGTGCGGAGAGCGACGCAGGAAGACCATCGTGCCCTCCTGCTCTTACCAGGAGCGAGGTGGCAAGCCCAACTGTCTCAGCCTGCTGGGCTACTGCTTGAAGGACGAGCTGTGCAGGTGAGCGGAGGAGGGATTTATGGAGCGCACAAGTGTGGTGGGGAGGCACTTAACATGCGCACCAACACGGGGGGTGGCACATCTAATATGGGTGCAAACTCTTGGGCATGCACATTACATTATTTTGCATTACAGTTATTTTGCAGATGCTTTTATCCAAAGTGACATACAGCAAGTGCTAGGAATTAGGTTATTGAAACAGCAACACAGCAGATCAGACAAGGTACAATACCTGTAGCGCATTAGTCGCCTGAAGTCATGAACAAGTAACACGCGGACCAGACGGTAGCCAATTAGCAAGCAGGAAAACATAAGAAACAGAAACACACACTACTGAGCGGTTTTTTGTGTCGCGGGAGGGGCTTTAGGTCAGGTACTGTCCAAACAGATGAGTCTTTAGGTCACGACAGAAGATCCGCAGAGACCGAGCACTTCATAGGGAGGTGGGCAGGTTATTCCATGTACAGATGGAAAACAGATTAGGAACAACCAAGTTCAGCTAAACCAAGCAGCAAACCTGAAATTATGTATTTTATCTGGAGTTTTTAAGTACTCGACATTCGCAGAAAATTTTGCGCACCCAACAGCTTTCATCCAGCACACTCGGCTTTCAAATGATGCAGTAGGCAGGCAAGCTGTTCAAGACATGGCCTCATCACTTGGGCTACCTGTAAGGCAGCTCAAGTCTAGGTCTACTGTTTCATCTATTTATCTGTCATCCGCCAGGAGAACTGGAAATTACCCAGATGTGTTTAGGTATTGCGTCATGAAAACGAGGCTACGCTGTAGGTGAAAGCATGTGTCTGAGTTGACTGACTGAGCTTTATTTTGGAGTTCTCAGTCTTGGTCAAGGGTTGACCGAGCTTACGCTTACTTGGCGTCTAGTAGTACATAGAAAGTGAGGGGGATGAGTTTTTGATGCGCTGGAAGGGGGGACTTGTTTTACGGTGAACAGAGGGAGAACTTGGACTCATGTCGCATCTTATTCTCACTGAGTAGTGATGCAATACTTCACACGTTCACGACGTGCGGACAACCACAAGAGCACGCACACATGCAGAAACAGGGCGGACGTTTCAAACACGAAGTCTTTCACTTCAAAATGGGCAGAGCGACCGACTTCAGGTGTAGGTCACAGACGGGTTTCATTCAGACGCAAAGGTGAGGGGACATTTTTCACAGGTGCGCACAACGGTGAAGCGTTTCATAAACGCACGCGCTCAGACTGGTGTGAAGGACTCACTGCACTGCACATCAATCTGAGTCTTGCAAACGCTATATTCCTGCATATTTCCCTGTCCCCTTCTCAACTTTCCTCTTTCACCTTTCACTTTTCCACGCTCACTCCATCTCTCTGTTTCACTCCGCACAAATTCTCCTCTGTAGATCCAGGGCACGAGTTGAACTTACTTATCAATAAAAGTCAGTGAGAAGCAGACTGAGATTACAGAAAAAATTGAAATAAATGTAGAGAGAGGGGATTTAGAAAGAGCTAGAACAAGAAGAAATAGAAGAATAGACAGGAGAAAATGAAGATACAGAAGATGAAGAAGAGGAGAAGAAACCAAAGAAGAAGAAACAGAGGAAGAGTAAATAGAAGAAGATGGAGAAGAAGCCGTGAACGGGAGCTGAGGGTGTGTGGGCTGATTTAAGCTGAAGTGGCAGGAAAGGGATGTTTCGCTCAGTGATGCTGTAAAGATGGTTCACAGATTGGGAGGCCGATGTGATAAAACTGTCATTAGGGGAAGGGGGAGGGGCTTAATATTGACTGGCAGGCGAGAGATGGGGGGTTCCGGTGAAAGAGGCGGGCGAAGGTCGTTGGAAACAGATTTGAGGCTCGACTATAACAGGATTCAATCTCCGGATTAAATTTGCTCCTCCGTATACCACAAGGTGTGTTACAGAGTGACATTCTACGAAAGAAATGGCTGCAGTGCCTTTACTTAGCATGACACGGCGGACATTAAAATAGCCCGCTTATTAAAGATCAAGCCACATTCAATGATTTCAACACCAGTGCGATGGATTAACTTGCTAGCATGCAAAAATGTTGTCAGTGTCCCAGTACTTATGCACCTGTGTAACTGCATATCAAAGCCTCCCGGAGGTGAGACGGATAGCGATGTGGCAGCTTGTCACCGCTTGTATATTTTCCCATGTGTGATTTATGGCGGAGTGGATGGGGTCAGTGCTTGGGTTGGGGGTTGCTCGGTTTAAATGGGTTTGTTTTTGAGGTGAAGAAGAATTGGTCGTATTCCCATCTGTCAGCTCGCTGATCTCCCGCAGGGCTTCGAGTGAACAGGCATTAAGGTCGACTAAAATCCAATATTAATAAACATCTCTCTCTCTGCCTTGTCATTTCCTGAGACCCAGTGGAGGATATCAGTAATGACAGATGATACAATGCATTTCTCTGTCGGGTCACTGTTAGCTAACCGGAGCGCAATAAAAATCACTCAGCGGCAATGTTTATTCCTTCCCCTGTTTGTGTGTTTGTGTGCGAGTCTGTGTTTGTGTTTCTGTATGAGGTTAGAGGTAATTCTCCTTGTGTCCTTGTGGGAGTATATGTGTCCGGTAATATTGTATATATATGTGTGTGTGTGTGTGTATGTATGTGTATGTGAGATGATACTCGATGTGTATTTATGGGTTTATGTCTGCATGTAAGGTTATACTGTATGTGTGCTTGTAGGTGTGAAAGTGTAGTGAGGTAATGCTGTGTGTGTTGTATGTCTGCATGTTTTTTTGTGAGCGTACGTGCGTATTTGTGTGCTACATGATGCTTAATTTGTTTGAAATTGTGTTTAAAGTAAAACTGTATGTCTTTTTTGTGTGTGCGTTTGTGTGAGGTCATGCTGTTTGTGTGTGTCTGCGTATGCGATAATACTGTGTGTATCTGTGTGTGATGTAATACTATGTGTGTGCGCATGTGTGAGTGCTTGTGTATAAGGAAATACTACATGCGTTAGTATGTACTTGTTGTGTCTGTGCATGTATGTGTGTGTTAAGCAAATGTAGTTATGTATGAATAGGTGTGTGTGTGTGTGTGTGTGTGTGTGTGTGTCTGCGTGCATTTTTTAATACTGTGTGTTTGTATGCATGTGTGCTTGTTGTGTCTGTGCAGGTATGAGTCTGTTTGGCAAATGCAGTAGTTTTGTAGTAGTAGTAGTAGTAGTAGTAGTAGTAATGTAGGTTTACATTACTGAGTGCCATGTATAACTAACTCTGTGTGTGTGTGTGTGTGTGTGTGTGTGTTTTGTGTCTCAGGTCCAGGTTGGCAGACTTTGAGCATAACTGCCAGCCGTCCTCCTCATCTGCATCCGGCTGCCAGAGAGAGAATGGGGCTGTGTGTCTTAAAGCCTATGCTGGACTTATAGGTGAGGGAGCTATAACAACACACACACACTCATGCACACACACACACACACACACACATACTCACAAACACTCAGGCACGCGCAAAAAATGTTAATACTTCAATATATCACTCTGTGGGGGTCTTAGGAGTGTAAATGTGAGGTTAAACGTAACTCAGAGTGTGAGAATTTTACACCAGATGGGACTCTCTGCACCCCTGTTCGCTCGACACCCCTCTGCATTCAGTTATCCTAAACCACCCTCCCCGCACGCCCATCCCCCACTGCTGGCGATACTGCCAGGCTTCACTGTCTCACTAAATCCCTCTGACGGATGATGACTTGCCAAAAGCTCGCTTTTCAAATGATTCCTATGCACTTCCCTTAAGGAGATTTTCACTGAGGAAGAAAAAAAAACCACACAGACACACACTGATGATTTCACAGTTTTTTTTTTTTTTTTTTGGCATGATTATAGCCTTCTTAAATTCTCAATGCTCCATCCATGGAGAAGTAAACAGCTTTTCCTGTTATTTTCTTTGTATCTTATCACATGAAAAAAAAAAAAAAAAAAACCTCCCACCCGTTTGAAATTTGCGGCTGTGTCTCAGTGCTTGGATAGAATTGTTTACAGAGAGGTACGCACTTCAGGCGGGGTGCGGGACGTACACGATGCGGTAAAAGGATGCGTTTATATATTTGTCAAAAATCCGTTATGATTTCGGTATCTGAATTAAACATGGGAGAAAACACAGGAATTACTTAACTTACAATTTTAAAATAACCTCCTGCTATATTTTTCGAATAATCGGACAGTCAAATAGGCAGTCTCCCCTCCTGGAATGTCCACGGTGCAAAAGGACTGCTCCTAGGTTTCAGTGTTCCAGATTCCCGATCTTTCTGAGTTTCTGAATGACCACAGATCCCTCAGTGTGCACTCTGATGTTTCCAGAAATAATTAACAATAGGTCCTGGACTTGAGGTTGAGCACTCCCTCCACTGATTGCTATTCTGCCACCCTAACCATTCCACAAACCTCTGTGACTGATGGGAGTTCTCTCTTGCATTAGCCGTAGACCACTGTCAATGTTCCAGTCCTTATGCTATTATGGCAGAGCTAACTAAGACTCGAACCTGCAGCTCCCTGCGAGAATAATCATTTGTAAATGCAGATGAGTCATGCTTAGTAGATTTTGGCTTGCATGAGTCAAATTCACTGAGAAAATTACCTCTAAACACAGACCATCACTTTGGATCTCTGTTTTTTAATTGCGCTGGAAATGCAATCGATGGCGAGCTAGCAATTACTGATGGGTTTCGCGGGTGTGATTGAGCGATCTTTTACAGTGTAATGAGAAATGAACCACTGCAATTAATATTTTTTCCCCATCATTTTGAAAATGCGCGTTTTTCTTAAAAAATGTTGACTAGAGGTGTTGATTAGATTCAGTTCATTTGTAAACATTTAAGTGAGGTTACTGAGAAGGTGGCTTTATTTGCAAATAGAATGGGTTGGGAAAGGTTGATTAAAAATTGAGGGGGGATATGGAGTCACGTTCTAATTCATTATGCAGCTTAGGAGAAAGAGAAGCTCATTTGGAATGGAGACGAGTTTAGAGTTTTCCTTAACTTTACCAGAACAGTAGAGGCTCAGCGACAAGGTTGTGAGAATGCAAGAATAAGGGCCTGTGTCCACAAAGCTCTGGTTCAAACTAAATAAGTTGCTTACACAGTTAGTAACAAAGCTTTTGGAAAATGTACCCCAGGATGAGTTTCTCCTCCACCATTGTTGTTGATATTTTAAGCCCCACCCTCTTCTTGATTTTGATTGTTCGGTGAGGGAGAAGTGACATTGATGAGTCTGGCTGTGTTCCAAAAAGTGAACTGTTTTCATCTGAGAGTGCCATGAGTGCAGCGGAAAAAAGCTGTATGCTGAGGCGTTTAGCGCTGTTGTTACGGTTGTGTACTTTCTCTTGTGTTGCATTAAAATAGTGAAGTGAACGCCATCACTCCTTGGCTCCAACTGATCATTTATTTTCTGGTGATATAGAAAACGTCAGATCTCCCACTGGCAGTTTCACAGCGACATGCTTCCTAAAATTGCATAGGGCCAGCATATTCAGACCATTAACAAAGTTCGGGGCTCACAAACAAACATGGAAAAATTACTAAGAACCAGGTGACATTCAAAAACGACAGGGCTCCCACCGTCAGTTTCACCACGACAAGCTTCCGAAAATGCTAAAACAAAATAATATCGGTTGAACTTGAGTTGGCTAGCTAGCTGCACCATAGGAATTGCATCGAGAGAGCTAAGATTTAAGCTAGCCAAGTAGCCGATTGTGTTATGTTCAGGAAATTACACAATTAAAAGGCAAACACAATACACACAGCATTTCCAGAAGTAGTTTGACGCTTAAGTCAACATACAAAGTACAACCCCATTTCCAAAAAGTTGGGACATTGTATTACATGTAAATAATATCAGAATGCAATGATTTGCAAAACAATTAAAACATTATATTTAAATGAAAATAGGACAACGACGACGCATCAAATGCTGAAACTGATACATTTTATTGATTTTTGAAAAAATATCCGCTCATTTTGAATTTGATGACAGAAACATGTTTTTAAATAGTTGGGACGGGACAATAAACGACGAGAAAAGTTGCATGATGCTAAAAAAAGACAACTGGCAGAACATATCACATTTAATTAGATTATTTAGCAACAGGTGAGTAACATGATTGGGTATAAAAAGTCTTTCTCAAGTAAATTTGGTGAAGTCTTATCCACTCTATGAAAGACTGCATGGAAAAATAGTTCAACAATTTAAGAATAACGTTTTCAACTTAAATTTGCATAAAATTTGGAGATTTTATCCCCTGTGGTATATAATATCATTAAAAGATTCTGCGATTCCAAAACAATCTTGCATGGGACAAGGCCAAAATCCAATTTTGAATGGCTGTGATTTTCAGGTCCTCAGGTGGTACTCCATTAAAAACAGACAGGATTCTGTGATGGAAATCACTGCATGGACTCAGGAACACTTCTGTAAACCATTGTCAGAAAACACAGTTTGTTACTGCATCCACAAAAGCAAGTTAAAATTCTGCCATGTAGAGATTAAACTATATGTAAACAAGATCCAGAAACACTGCCTTCTTCTCTGGGCTCGAGCTCATTTAAAATATACTGAGGCAAAGTGGAAAACTGCCCTGTGGTTTGACTCATCAAAATGTGAAAATCTCTTTGTAAATCTTGGATGCCATGCCCTCTGGGCTAAAGTAGAGAGGGACCATCCGGCTTGTTATGAGCAAACAATTAAAAACACAGCATCCATGATAGTATGGGGGTTCAGGAGTACACATGGAATGGGTAACTTGCACATCCGTGAAGACATTATTAATGGTGAATCATATATACAGGTTTTGGTGCAACATTTACTGGCATCCAGATGCCTTTTTTAAGGGAAGGCCTTGCTCATTTCAGCAAAACCATTGCAAACACCATACTCTGCACGTATTACAACAACATGGCTCTGTAGTAAAAGAGTCTGGGTGCTAAATTGGTCTGCCTGCAGGGCAGACCTGTCACCCACTGATAATATTTGGCGCATTAGGAAATGAAAAATATGACAAAGGAAGCTGCAAAGTGTTGAGCTGCAAAAGTCCTACATGAAGCAAGAATGGGGAAAACATTTTGCTTTCAGAACAACAGCAGTTGGTCTCCTTAGTTCCCAAACACTTACAGAGTGTTGATTGAAGAAGACATGATGTAACACAGTGGTAAACATGCCCCTGTGCCAACTTTTTTGAAAGGTGTTGCAAGCATCAAATTCAAAATGAGCACTTATTTTCCAAAAAAAAAAACCAAACAAAAAAAAAAGCGATAAAATATCTCAGTATTTACATCTGATATACTCAGAGGCATTAAAAACGCAAAGTGGTTTTTATCGTCTAATTTGAAAACTGATAGTTTTTTCTTTTGCTGATTGACATGATGACCATCAGGTATGATAAGCATTGCAAAATGTCAAGTGTCTGGGTTCGAATCCTTTCTTGGTTTAACACCTCATTATGATTATCTAAATGCAGCACAGTTCCCTGGATCATGGTCGTGAATCACATTGGGAGAAATCATTTTATTTATGATGAAAAGTTGAAGATCAGGGCCAATAAAAAAACACATAAACAAAGTCACATCATTCCCACTTCAAATGCCGCAAACAAATGAATCTCGGAAGAATCAAACATTTTGAATGTTGAATGATGGCCAGTCTCAAAGAAAAGATTCTGGATGCATTAATGTCCATTAAATGACTGTATCCAGACTGCAGGGATGACACAGAATGACCAGATGTGTCAGCTGTCGTCCCCGACAAAGTGTGTCATCTGTGACGCCACAAAAACACATTCCATTAAACGTCTTCTGTCATGTCAGGTAATGCATAAGAACCGCTGAATTCACTGCCAATGTAACGATAACAGTGAGGGCAAGTCTCACTACCAAAAGCACAGTTTCCCAAGACTGTGTTTTTCTACTACGAAAGAAACCATTTACCACTACTTAAAACAGTATATTTTATCATGCGTTTTTAATGCTTCTCAGTATATATTGTCTTTGTACTATTTTCAAATGAATATAAAGTTCAAATGATTTGAAAATCATTGCATTCTGGTTTAATTTACATTTTACCCAGCGTCCCTACTTTTTTGGAGAAAAACACTTTTACCCATAAAAACAAGGTTATAATCTATATTTTTAAGGAGATGATTTAGAGTTCACCTACCGGAGAGACCGCATATGCAGACGATTAACAAAGTTTGGGGCTCAGCACCCCAGGTCTGCAAGGGCCCAGCAGAGGGTGCACATGTCACTCAACTGAGTCTCCATGGCAATGTCATCACAAACAGGAAACTAGACAAAGCAAATAGCATGAGACAGACAAGTGTCTGATAATTCAGGGCAAATATACATAAATAAAATGACAGAGATGGTCATGGCAAGTGGAATTATTAACTCCACTGCACTGACAATGCAGCACTTAGTAGAATTTGTGTAGAAGATAGACACTGCCAGTGCAAAAACAGCAGCCTGCGGGCACAGGCCCAAAGCCGTGTGACTTTAACGTAGAATTTGCCCTTGATTACCCATCTGCACCGAGGATCCTCCCTGTTGGTCGATAACGGCATGAGTTTGCCCATCCAAATATTGCACTGAAATTCAGCAGTTCATTAGATAATTTTACCAGTCCTCAGTTTTTTCTTATGAATTGAAATTACTAGGATTGACAAAGTGCATACCATTTACTAAAAAGAGTTTGGATAGGTTGTGCGTATTGAGATGTCCGAAATGTCGGCTACAATCACAATAAATCCATCATGTGCATTGTCCCGCATCCAACCTTTCCGAGTAGCTGGAATTCTTGCATTAGCATGGCAACAGTTGTTGGCTTTTGTTAGACTAGTGGGACTTTACCTTTATTGGCTGGTGATCAATCAAGGATGACCCTGTGTGGTCATAATAGGGGGCTGAGCTTTTGCACTTGGAATGTAAAGGGCATGAGTCTTCTGGTCAAGAAAATGAAAATTTTAAACATTCGTAAATAAAAAAATGTGATGTTGATTTTCTTCAGAAAATGCATTTGATCAAAATCAATATTGCGCGTATTTACTCAGTATTTTACTCAGTTGGCTCAATAGAAAGCAGAGAGGTGGTCACCTTAATAAAAAAAAAAGGAATTAATTAAAAAATAATTGAGAAAAATAAGGTTATCTGGGATGGAAACGTTCGGCTGCTAATCACTGAAGCCGAAATCCTTGTATGCCCTTAATATTGATGACCTGGGTTTCTTTGCTATGGTTGAATGTTAATAGGGGGAATTGAGGCAGGGCGATGACTCTCCTTCATAAATCGAAGGCGATTTCAATCAGGTCTTTGATTCTGTGCTGGACCGTAGTAGCCCCTAGAAAACTTCATCCCTCGCCAGTCTGTCGATGTTTTAACCAATATTTGTGAAGATCTTGGCCTGATTGATGTTTGGAGATTAATGAAGCCTTTGGGAAGAAACAACTCTCTCTATCCTCCTCCTCACTGAATCTATTACAGAATTGATTATTTCTTGTTGTCTAAGGCACTTCTTGCCACATCCTGCAATATAGATCCAATCCTTGTGTCCCATCATGAAAAGGTTACTCTGACATCGTTTCCTTTCAGTTCTAGTGTCAGATCAAACAGATGGAGGTTAAAAGGCTCCTCTCAGTAGGAAGCCAGCTTCAGATCATTGTTGAAAAATCAAATGAAGATGTAAAAGGTACTGAATATTCCCACTGCCGTGTCTTTAAAAGTAGCCTGGGAGGCACTGAAGGTGGATCTCTGTGGTTTTACTATTCAGTGTGCTACATTGAAAAGGATAACAGACACAACTTTACCGCTTAATTCAGAAAATGAGTTTAAAGCTAATGTCAGATGCAAACCTCAGGAAACTTCCATCCATCCATCCATTATCTAAATCGCTTCTTCATCATTAAGGTCACAGGGGGGCTGGAGCCTAATCCCAGCTGACTATGGGCGAAAAGCAGGGACCAACCCTGATCAGCTCGCCCATGTAATTTTTTTTTGTTGTTGTTGTTGTTGCAATCGGACCAAAATTGTGGCCGCTATTGAGTGGACAGAATGACAAACAAACAGAATGAAGTAACATGCTCGGCGATTTCAAAGACACAAGCGATCACATCACCTCCCTGTTGGCCTTGTGAAGACAGAATGAAGGGATGGTCGGTCACCTCAGTGTTCTAAGACCCAGCCTGCAATTCTCTCTATATATGAATAAGGGTCATAAAACCTTACGGTTTTACCATTTTCTCCTGAAGGGTATGGGTACAGGGTAATAGTAACCCTCTTTGAACAATTGGGGACACTGATTTGAACACCTCATCCTCAAATGAGAAATGGGATGCCACAGTACGTATTTCTAAGTATCAATTACGGGAACTTTGTACCAGGTTAATTCAAATTAAAATAACTAATGGACACACACATTTTCACAGGCTTAAGTTCAAGTACAACTCTGAGTTTTGGAGATGTGCTGAGATTGGTATGCTAGTCCATGTCCTTTAGATCTGCCCTAAAATTTAAGCCCTCTGGACATCAGCACATAAATGTACTGAAACAGTGATTGGTTATGAGGTCCCCTTTGTCTGGCTTGATAACCTTCATTTTTAAAAGAGATGATCCCATCGATATGAACAGAATAGGTCCAAACTGGTGTTATGTTAGGCAGAAGGCTGCTTGTCCAACGGTGGAAATAAGCCCATGTTCCATATTCCATGGGCAATTTCCTCTCAGTAACGTTTCAGCTAGCGAGAGGGTGTCATTTTCACTTACGATTAACACTGACAAATACTTCCAGAAATTGGGGAGATACCTGACCTACATTAGAGATCCAGGTTACTTAGCCCTTCTTTAAACTGTGTGCAATGCCTCAGCCTACCATTTATCAGCTCCCAACATTTTATCAATTAATTATTTCATTCATTTATTATATTTGTAGCCCCCAGACGAAGTCGGGGCTATTATGGATTTGGCCTCGTCACACGTCCGCTGCCATAGAGATTTCCTTCTGGACACTCTACAGGCCACAAATTTAAAGCTATTTCTCTTACATTTGGTCTGTATATGGGCGGTGGTTAGGACACAGCGCCTATTAATTTCGTTTGCCATGGTAACATAATTCACTAAATAATAGACAATTTTGTGTCAAAAATAAGCCAAAATGAAAAATGGGGGCTACAGGCAACTTGTTCACAGGCGACCGACCTGTCTAGTTTTTGTTTGTGCTTACACGTCAGAATACTTGCATTGATATGATTGTGAGGTAAATGTGATTGTGTGCATTTAACCTGTTTTGTGGGTATAAATCTGTCTTGTTACCCCATCTTGGCATTCCACCTTTAGTATGAGACTGCAAGCTATTGTCTATTTCAACAAACTTTTTGTTGTGTATATTTATTCATTTATTTTATTTACTTATTTCTCATTTTATTATGTGTTTACCTCTGTATTCTGTTTACACCCTTGTCCTGTGGAATGGTTTTTTTCTTGTATTGCTTTGGTGTGCTATTGCTCTCTTGTTGTGTTTTTGTTTGTTTCCTTGTGTGAGTCAGTTTTATCAAAGGAAAAAAGGGAAAAAAAATCAAAATGTTAGTCATAAAATTGGGGGGATATTTTGTCATTTGGGGAAAATGGGATGTTTATACAAACAATAGCATTGCTATTTTTATGCATGTGTTTTTATTTTTCTTATATAATTTGTTATACAAAGTACTATCTGATGCATATTTTAAATTCCACAATAAGTATCTACTGAGGTTTATTACACTGCCTGGCCAAAAAAAAAAAGTTGCTCTCTGATACCTTGTTGGCCTGCCTTTGGGATCATGGCACACATTTATTGCGGCATTGTTTGGACAATCTTATGCAATGTTTTAACATTTATTTCCGACCAGAGTTGCATTAATTTTTGGATGAGATCTTGTATTGACGACGGGAGAGTCAAACAACTCTATAAAGCCGTCTCCAGCACACCCCAAAGACTCTCAATCCAGGACTCTGTGGTGGCCAATTCATGTGTGAAAATGATTCCTCATGATTGCTGAACCACTCTTTCACAATTTAAGCCCAATGGATCTTGGCATTGTTTTCTTGGAATATAGCTGTGCCTTCAAGGATTTAAAATCCATTGATAGGATAACCTAGTCATTCAGTACATTCAGCTGAATTCGTATTGTTGCTTGTCGTGGTTGTTACCCCCTCGGGAATTCTTGCTGATGAGATATTGTCGTCCTCTCCGCCACCTGTCTGTTCATCTGTCTGTCTGTTTTTCCATCCATTGTTACTGCTCTAGCTGGCGAACCGTTGTGGGAATAGCCCTAAAATTTTAACAGCTTTTGGTGTCACCAGTGGCCTATTTGAAGTCAAGGTCATAGCTCCAATTTTGACCTAATTTTATTGCACGCTAAGAAGGGTATACAGCGTCAAGCGCGATCCAGTTGTTGCTATGATGATCGTTGCTATTTGTAGTGGTTGTTATCTTTATGATGGTTGGTGCTATTTGCTGTGGTTGTTATCGTTACAATGGTTGATGCTATTTGCTGTGGTTGTTAGTGTAATGGTGGTTGTTGTATGTTGGTGTTCATTCCTCAGGCACCATCATGACCCCTAACTACGTGAGTAACAGCAGTATGGAGGTGTCTCAGTGGTGTGACTGCGAGGGGAGCGGGAACCAATGGCAGGACTGTCTGCGTATCCTGCACATGTTCAACGCCAACGGCTGCCTGCGTGAGTCTTTGTACACACTCACTCACAAACACACACATGCATACACACACCCACACACATGTACACACACACAAACACACACACACATACATACACACTCGCGCACACACACACACACACTGTTTGCATATCCTGCACATGTTCAACGCTAATGGCTGCCTGCATAAGTCTGCACGCACACATACACGTACACGCACGCACGCACGCACGCACATATTTATATATACACACACATGCAAACACACACACACATGCGCACACACGCATGCAAACACAAGCACACACTCACACACACACACATGCACATAGGCACACACACATGTTGTCTGTGCATCCTGCACTTTTCTTGTGAGTCTCTGTGACCACATACATAAACACATGCATACACTAACACACACACCCACACACACACACACACACACGCATATACACAAACACATGCAATAGTTGTATGACTGTACAATACATTGGTGACGCGGTTCCAAAGTTCAGCTTTGTGGACCGGTGCTGGTCACAAACAACATGACCCCTGGTCCGCAGCAACCACAGTCAGCCGTGAGGAAATACACAGTGTTGTTAACCTTAACCTTAACCATGTGCCAAACATGGGGACTTTAAAACACAGGACTGCCCGTCCACAGGTTGGGAACCACTATTTTATTAAACATGCCCATGGGGAACAGTGTGATTACTGCTTACAATCATGATATGAGAGGTGATAAACACCGTTCGGGAAATAAATTAAATATCGAAACAGATCCCAACTTAAGTATATGATCATGCTGGCGCTGGATCGACCGTATTGTTGCATGATGTGGGAAAGGGGCTATATAATGATGAAAATCTTCTGGTGCTCTTCCAGGGAACGCCATCAGTGCTATGGGCAGCCCGTCCCCACGTCTGATCGAGAGCACCCCCCTTCCCCCACCTCGGCCATCACCCCGAATCCAGCACGATGACATCAGCATCAACATTGTCCCGGAGATCAACATTGTACGTACTTCAGTGCTTTTTAGCTCTAAACTCTGAGGACTGGCTACAGTATAATACTGATAACTGAGTATCCTGCACCTTTTAAGGCTTAACTGAGTGTCTGCAACAAAATACGTAATAGTGAACACTGAGTATCGAGTACACTGTAATGCTAAACTCTGAGTATTAGCTACAGTAGAATACTGAACTCTGAATATTCAGTCCCATACAACACTAAACTCCGAGTATTAGCTGCAGTATAATTCTGAAAACTGACTATTCGGAGCTTTTTAACACTAACTCTGAGTTTTGCCCACAGTATAATACTGAACACTGAGTATTCAGTATGTTATAACACTAAACTCACTACACTATAAAACTAAACACTGTGTATTCAGTGCCCTATAACACTAAACTGTGAGTAGTAGCTACTATATAATACTGAACACAGAGTATTCAGCGCTGTTTAATACTAAACTGAGTACTATCTACGCTATAATACTGAACACTGAGTATTCATTGCTCTTTTCCACAAAACTCTGAGTATTAGTTGCAGTATAATATTGTTCACTGAGTATTCAGGGCTCTATAACACTGAATTCTGAGTATTAGCTACAATATAATACTGAATACTGAGTACTCACGGCTCTGTGGCTAAATTCTGAGTATTGGCTACAACACAATGCTGAACACCGAGTGTTCGGTGCTTTATAACACAAAATTCTGAGTATTAGCTACAATATAACACTGAATATTGAGTGTTCAGTGCTTTATAATACTAGAAGCTGTAACATCTACTCTAACTGCCACATTTAACACTGCCTGGCGCAGATACGCATATAAGTGCACATGCATGCATGTGGTGATATGCACATGCACATACACATATGCGAACACACACACACAGTGATACACACACACACACACACACCCCATGACACTGAGGACCTAACACACAGAGCTCAATGCGGACGGTTACACTCTGTCATCTGTGAGCTCTGAGTAAAGGATTCAGCCACTCCTGATCTTCTCAGCACCTTCTATCGTAATCCCCTCCTCAGCCTCCTGTTCCCTATTTACATTTCTCTCCCTCTCTCTCGCTCTATCTCCCCTATTCTCTCTCTCTCTCCCTCCCTTCAGTCTGCCTCAGTCACCCATTCTGTTTCTCTCTCTGCCTCCCCTCATTCCCTCTTTCTGTGCTCGTGAGTGAGTGTGTTTGTGTGACTGTGCCTGTGGTTTGTGTGTGCACGTATGGGTATGTGTAAGTGTGCTGTTTGTGTGGTATGTACAAGTGTGTGCGTGCGTGTGTGTGTGTGTGTGTGCGTGTGTTAGTGTGTAGTATACAGTATATAACTGTGTGGAGGGTGTTTGTGTGTGTGGGGGGGCTCTAGCTGCACTTGTGAGAACAGACTCTTGAGAAACCATTATGCTGTGAGGAAATTTTGGGTTGTGGGGACATTTTGGGAGGTCCTCACTGCAGATTACAGCTAATTGGTTAAAGTTAGGGTTTGGGTATGGTTAGGGTCAGGACTAGGCATAATTTGGTTACGTTTCGGGTTCATGAAGGCTATATAGAGTGAATATAAGTTAACACAATGTCCTCACATGTATAGCCATACAGACGTGTGTGAGTGTGTGTGTGTGTGTCTTTGTGTGGCACACAGAATGGAAATGTGTGGCGAGTTTGTATATGTGCGTGTGTGTGTGTGTGTGTGTAGTGTGTGGTATTGGATGTACGTGTGTGTGTTATGCTATGCTGCGTGCGTGTGTATGTGTGTGTGCGCGCGTGTGTTGTACTGTACAGAATGTTCATGTGAGTGTGATATACTGTATGTGTGTACGTGTGTGTGTGTGTGTGTTTGTGTGTGTGAGATATGCTGTACTGTGTGTGTGTGTGTGTGTGTGTGTGTTTTGTATGGGTTTGTGTGCATGTGGGGTACTGTACAGTATGTACGTGTGTGTGTGTGTGTGTGTGTGTGTAGTGTGTGGTATTGGATGTACGTGTGTGTGTTATGCTATGCTGCGTGCGTGTGTATGTGTGTGTGTGCGCGTGTGTTGTACTGTACAGGATGTTCATATGAGTGTGATATACTGTGTGTGTGTGTGTGTGTGTGTGTGTGTGTGTGAGATATACTGTACTGTGTGTGTGTGTGTGTATGGGTTTGTGTGCATGTGGGGTACTGTACAGTGTGTGTGTGTGTGTGTGTGTGTGTTTGTGTGTGAGATATACTGTACTGTGTGTGTGTGTGTGTGTGTGTGTGTGTGCGTGTGGGGTGCACTGTACAGTATGTATGTGTGTGTGTGTGTGTGTTTGTTTGTGAGAGATATACTGTACTGTGTGTGTGTGTGTGTGTGTGTGTGTGTGTGTGGTGCACTGTACAGTATGTACGTGTGTGTGTGTGTGTGTGTGTTTGTGTTTGTTTGAGTGTTTGTGTGTGGGTGTGTGTGCGTGCGTGTGTGGTGTGCTGTACAGGATGTACTTGTGAGCATAGTATACTATACAGTGTTTGTGTGTGTGCGTGCGTGCATATGTGTGTGTGTGTGTGTGTGTGTGTGTATGTGGTCTACTGTACAGGATGTACGTGCGTGAGTTTGTGTGTGTGTGTGTGTGTGTGTGTGTGTGTGTGAGAAGATTAGCTGAAGGTGTTTGCAGGAGGCAATGCATCAATCAGCCTGCATTAATATTCATTTATTCATTTCCATCTGTCTCCTCTCTCCTTCCCTCTCTCTCTCCATCCTAATCCCTCCACCTCTCCCTTTCCCCATCATCCCTCCATCCTGTGCCCTACCCTGTTCCCCCTCTCCCTCGCTCACCTTCCCTCTGTTTCCTCTTCCCCTCACTTCTGCCCTTCTCTCCGTCCCTCCATCCACCCCTTCATCTCTTCTGCCATTCTTCTATCTCCTCCATCACCCTGTCCTCTCCATCTTTCCATGACCATCTAATGCCACAGTTGCTCATCCCTTCATCTCCTGTCCCATCTCTCTCGGACTGATGAGCAGAACTGATATGTGATGTAGAGGTTGGCGCACTGGGAGTGCGGTTTAAATAGCGGGTGACAGGGGAGTTGGTCTCATTGCTATGATTGGGGGGGGGGGGCGCGGTTGTGGTTGATCAGTGTCTAATTATATATTTCTTTTTCCCTTTTGATCTTGGTGTTATTGGTTTGATAATGGCAGTATTGACATTTTTTTGGCTGTTCTTTTACATTTGCCGTCAATAACAATGGTAACCAACCTTGTTTCTGGAGATCTACTGTACTGTAGGTTTTCACACCAGCCATAACAAAACACACTATTTTAAACCGCAAGACCGGGGCTGCCTAACCCTGTTCCTGTAAGCGTGCTTGTTTTCCCTAACTAAGTTGTGGTACCACTTCTGCTCTGAGCCACACTTCAGGCAATCAGTACCTAACTGGAATTGTAAACCAATCAGAGAGGATGTAACTGCAACTGTAAGCCAATCAGATTGTACCTAACTGGAATTGTAAACCAATCAGATTGGACGTAACTGCAATTGTAAGCCAATCAGATTGTACGTAACTGGAATTTCTCCCTAACTTGTTTATGAAAAATAATCCAGCTTCTTGGAGATGTACCGTCCCCTAGGTTTTCACTGTAACCCTAACAAAGCACGACTGAGTCTACTAATGACCAGCTCAACAGGACCTGTACTCTTGAGGTGAGCTATGTTTAGGTTGGAGTGAAAACCTACAGGATGGTGGACCTATAGGAACATGCTCAGTGACCACTGCTCTGCTGTAATGAATTGGCAATGATGAATGGGCAACAAAGTCAAGTTTCTCTCTCCCCCTCTCTCTCTCTCTCTCTCTCTCTCCCCCCCTCTCAGGTGGAAGAGAGTGAGGAGAAACAGGAAGAGGAGGATGTTCGAGAGGAAGAGAAGGCGCCAGTGGACGCCGAAGAGCAGTTTAACGTTATCCCTCCTTATTCCGAAAAAGCCACCGAGTCAAACGTGGACAACGGGGCCCCCGAGGGCCACAGGGGGGCAGCGCACCGCACCGTGTCCCTGATACCACCCCTGCTGCTGACTGTCACTTTGAGCTGGGGGTATCGGGGGTAGGAAACCCCCTTAAACCCCCCACCCCCCACCACACCTGCTCGTAACCCTATCACCGCCAACACCTCCTGTCCAATACTCCTGCACACACTCACTCAACATGATGACTCTGAGGGAGGGAGAATGAGAGAGAGGGGGACTCGTGCACTTCATGAAGGCCGAAAGGACGAATGCTTGGAGAACATGAACAAACTGCTGCCTTCTCTCTCCCTTTTTCTCTCTCTATCCCTCTCTTTCTCTGTTTCTCTCGTAAGGGTGTTGTATGTTGTCTTGGTCCCATATCAAAGCCCTCTATTTCCATCCAGGTCCCGTATGCGCGAGAGAGACGTCAGCCGATACTTGGTCACGCGTGGCTGGACGTCTCTCAGTCAGGGAGGAGTTGTAGGATGTTTGTATTTGTGAGTGGACAGCAAACCATATTCTGTCAGCTTGAGGTGAATAGACGTCCCCTGGGGAAAATGGCTCGTCCGGTAACTTGGGCTCAAAACATTTCCCTCTACCGAGATCTGTGACTGCTGTCAGACGAAAACGGTTTCGATGAAAAATGGCGCAAAGCTGATATATATATCCATGCTTGTGTCCCGATTCATAAAAAGGATGCCTTTAATAATGGCCGCTGTTTGTTTGGAGTCGACGTTAAATACTGAAAGCAAAGGAAATATAACCTCAAGACTGAACTCTCAACCTTTTCTCTTCTTAAGCTGTTTTTAAAGCACTTTTAATTTTTCTTTCATGTGCCTCTCCACTTGTCTTCCTCTCTCCCATACTAGAGTGTTTTTGACTAATGCGCTTTTAGGATTCTCCTGTCCCTGAAGTCGCAATTCAGAGATCCATCCGTAATGAGAAAAACAATGTGGCCAAGCCCCGCTGTACATAAGTTATAAAATGTAAGGAGAGTGTTTTTTCATAAACGGCTGATATTAAAAACAAGGCACTTAGTATTTGTTCAATATTCTAATGGAGGCCTATGTTATAAAAACATGCCGAAGAATGCTGTATATACATGCAGCTCATGAAGTAGCTGAACGCATATTCGTTTTTACATGTCGCAGTTTGCGAGAACTGGGGAAAAAAACTCTCAGAAAGTGCTTATGAGTAAACTCTTCTCATATACGAACATAAATCTAATTTCTGCCGGTCTCCGAACCATATAACTTCTCGCACTTTCGCGTTTATATTTAGGCTTACATTTGTTCTTCCCGGGAAACTCCTTCCCGCTGCCTGCTTTGCGCGGCCGAGCCCCGAGCTCATTTATTTTACATCAGGATGTGGTCTTTAACTTACCGCCGCAGCTGTTTGACTGAGGCTGTCGGAGGTGTTTGGCGCGACTGCGAGGCGGTTCGGAGAGACGAGAGAAAATGAGTAAATCAGACCTCAGTCCAATCCCGCGGTTTTTTTACCGCACGCGATTGTCTCGTGCGCCCCTCCGTCCGCGTGCGTTCCCGCTTCCCCGTGGCTATTAAACATCAGACGGGATGGTTGAAAGCCGCCACGCTGCTTTTACGGTTTCGTCCGACTGCTTTCTTTAATTGAGACGCCCGAGCGAGTCTGGAGATTTTAACCACGGGCATAAATACAAGATAAAATAATAATAATAAAGAAAGCAAATAATAATAATCGTAAAAAATACCGGGAAAAAAACAATATGAGTAATAAAGAAAAAAATGAAGAAATGGAATAACTCGGCGGGCAGGTGCTGGAAGCGCCGGCTCTGAGTTTGGAGAGGGACTAATTTACTGCCGTTTGTGGCCGTTGATTTTCTTTTATTTTTTCTTATTTTTCTGTTCGGGGGGCGACATTTCTGTTTTAGTAGCGGCGAGATAATGGGTCGCGGCATGAGACATTTATCTTTCCTCTCCAGCTCTTGTGAGGGAGGAGAGACAGAGATGAGAAGGTGTGTGAAAGAGGGAGCGAGCGTGAGAGAGGGGGAAGAGAAGAAGAGAGGAGAGGGATGCGGTATGGAGGAGGAGAAGACCCCTCTGGCGCCGTAGGTCCGCAGAGCCTCCCCTCCCTCCCCTTCGCCTGATGAATCTTCTGCTGACGCTAATGTTTTTCCCTTCTCCTGCCTTTCTCTATTTCTTTCTGAAACTTGGGAAATTAACTTCCATCTGGGGGGGATGGAGGTGAGGCGAGGTGGGGCTGTAGATGGGTGGAGGTGGGGCTGTAGAGGGGTGGAGGTGGGGCTGTAGAGGGGTGGAGGTGGGGCTGCAGAGGGGTGGAGGTGGGGCTGCAGAGGGGTGGAGGTGGGGCTGTAGAGGGGTGGAGGTGAGGGGTGGAGGGGGGGTGGAGGTGAGGGCTGTGGAGGGGGGCTGGAGGTGGGTGGGCTGTAGAGGGGCCTGATCTCTCCTCCTCCTCCGATCGTCGTGACACGGCGAAAAAAATACGTCATCCACTCTCATCTCTCAGCCTTGCGTATCTTTTTCCGAACCCTCTCTGTCCGTATCTTTTCCCACTCGCTATCGTTCTCTTTCGAATCCCTCTCTCCGACCTCTCGCTCTCTCTCGCGCTCCATGGGTCATTCCGTCTCTCGATTCCCACTCACCCTCTCTCTCTGTCTCTCCGTTGCCCCAGACTCCGGAGAGATCTCCACAGGGTTTCAGCTCCATAAAGATGGAGCCGGGATTTATAAACCTCCAACATTAGTAAAGAGAGAATATATTCGCTTACAGAGGCATCTTCCTCGAGTGGAGTGCTTCGCCCGGGTCAGGGAACGGCTCGGGGGTAATTGAGGGGTTAATTGAGGAAGCCCAGGGCAAATTGCTAGATTAATGCTCCTGTCCAATCCCCACTCTGATTTTTACGGCGGCCGTTGTTGTTTTTTAATTGTTGTTGTTGGTCGCCTGGTCGCATTCCCACCCCGCAAACACACACTGGGGGGAGGGGCAGGATTGTGATTGACAGCAGGGGGGTGGACTGCCTTGATGTATATTAAAATATCGCAAATAAAAGATTAACAAGCCATGTTTTTGAAGAGCAGGAAACCAGGAGAGGGTACCAGTACCACAGAACAAGGAGATTGCGAGTAGTGAATCCTGCTGTTGTGTGATGCTCATTTATTTTGCAGCGACTCAGAGTAAAATTCACCTCTAAACTGCACCCCCTCACCCCACTGACCTCCTGTTTTACTTTGCTAACGATGTCCCTCTTACCTCAAACACGAGAAAAAGCCGCGTTCAGGATAACCTCTGGAATTTCAGTGGAAGACCGAGGGAGAGAGAGAGAGAGAGAGAGAGAGAGAGAAATGCTGGCAGAGTTAGGTGGAAAGAGTAAATGAAATGGAGAGAAAAAGTAAAAAGAGAGAAAGCGATAAAGTGAAGGAGACAGAAGGCGAGGGAGTTCATTAGACGGAGAGAGTAAAGGAGACAGAGAGAGGCGCTGTAGGGGTGTGTGTGTTTGTGTGTGTGTGTGTGTGTGTGTGTGTGTGTGTGTGTATGAGAGAGAAGGCTCCGGGGCGCACGAGCGCGATCATCTGGCCTCTCCGATGCGTTTCGACGCCCGGAGCCCGGGAGAGGCGGTGCGTTTCACCGTGTTATTCCAGCGCGTTAGCGCCCCGGAGTGGAAGTCAGCGCCCCATCCTCAGCACGCCGTCATCGCCAGAACCGCCAAACCCGCGTGCGTCATCCGCCCATCCATCCCCTGCTGACTCCCTTTCGGCTTTTTAATGTAGAAAAAAAAAACCACGAAAAACATGAAACCTGTGAAAGCATTGTATATGCCATTACACATTTAAAGCTATTTTTTTCTAATGCCGCGTGTGCTTCTTAAAGTTCCAATGTATTCAGTCCATTATTGCTTTGTTATTATTATTATTGCGATTATTATTACTGTTGTCCTTGCTGATGTCGTTTGCTGTAACCATCGCTGTGGTTAGAACCTGTGCTATCGCCAAACTCAAAGCTTAAATGAGTCTCTTTTCCGACGGCTGTCTCTCTTCCAGATGTAAATTGCTGTACATATGTCTGTTTTTGCCTCTACCTGTCTGTCTGTTTGTCCGTCTGTTTACCCGCCAGGTTGTTTGTCTTCACAGAATTGTTTTCACTGTCGATTCACCTGGCTGATTTTGTACTCCCTGTACGTGTGTTTACAGAGGGAGCCAAAAGTTTAGGAAAAGGCCGTTCCTCTTCTCGGGGTGGAGGCGGCAGCCATTTTGAAAATGACTGATGTAAATGCAGTTTTAATTCAAGGTTTGGGGAAAGGCCGGGGGTGGAGATTTGTCAGATTGTTGACGATGTTCATGTAAAAAAAACAAGCGTTCAGCCTGACGGGAGTGGAATTCAGAGCATATGGGCGCGGGGCGCGGGGTAGCTGTGAGTCGGGGTCTGTTTGAGTTCGAGCAGACGGTTCAGCCAGCTGTGATTGCTGCCAACAATCCTGTTCCTTTGTTTCCCAGTTTTACCAAATCAATTCAGTCGGCAAGTAAAGGGAATTCAAATATTCATTGACCATTGGTAACCAACCCCGTTTTTCGGGGTCTACGATCCTGTAGGTCTTGATTTCAGCTCGAATTTGGCTCAACCGATTCACTAATTAGCGGCTCGGCGCAGATATTTGGCTGTGGAATGAGCTGTACTTTGTTCGCAGTCAGAGCGAAAACAAGCGAGACTGTAGATCTCCAGGAACATTTGTATCCAGCAGTTGAATGATGAGTGCTATTTTATTGTTGGAGTGAAGACCTACAGGATGGTAGATCTCCCGGATCATTGTCAGGCAGACCTGCTCTAGCAGTTGAATGAGGTGTGCTGTGTTATTGTTGGATTGAAGACCTACAGGATGGTCGATCTCCAGAGTCAGGCAGCCCTGCTGTGGATGTCGAATGAGATGGGCTTTGTTAGGTCTTCAGTGGAAACCGACCTGGCAGCTGATCTCCTGGAACAGTGCTGGATAGAAGCTGGCCTGAAGGAGGTACTTTAATGCAAAAAGCACGACCTGTTGATTTATTTTTTGAAGGCTTTCTGCAGTACTACATCCCCGCCCCAAAACTGAAGGTGGCTTCCTGTGACTGTGCTACTCTGGCCCCCTTCAAATTTACCCCCCCCCCACCCCACCCCATCCACTGTGCCCCCCCCAAACTTTGGTGTCAGGTTTGCCTTTTCAGGTGTTTGTTTGGTGTTGTTTTCTGTCCACCACAGAAGAAGAGTAACAAAAACAACACTGTGTAAAAGACTTATGACTCAAAAAAACAATGAAACAAAACATTCAATAAAAAAGAACAACCTTACATTTCCTTACCTGCGACTCTCGTCTCCTTTCTCATTGGTTGTATTTTAATGATCGCAGTTCAAAGCCGGATGAGAGTGTCGTCTGTGGTTTTTGGCATTTGACCGCTGGGAGCAGAAAGTCATGACTCAAATGGAGGTGCATCAGGCTTACAGCAGTACATTAGCTGAGGAGCCCGACAGACGAGAGAGAAAGTACCGCTTCTAAAGAAATGAGCGGCTCCATTTAACATAGATGCGCTTTTTTTAATGTAATTCAACTTACTTCTACTTCACTAGAGCACCAGGTGATTTGAAAATGAAATGTGTTTCCAGGCAAAGAGCAGGGGAATTCAGATTCTGTGTTTCCTCCTGAGAGGACGTGATTGGTGAAGTAGTGTCTTCTTCTCTACGAGACCACTACTTGCGTATGTACCATCAGGTGACATGAAGCAAAACATCCCAGCGCTCTACCATGTTCCTAATTATATTTAACATAATTGGGAGGAGATATACAGTAAGTGTCTGTAGTTTTTCAGAGGCATATTTTGTCTCTGTGTTCACGTGTATCGAAAGGTGTCTCGACTGTTTTTCTTCATTTTATTCCGCTCCGGCTCAAAATTAGTTCCTCGAGGGAGTGGAGAATCAACCAGAAAAACCCTGACTGCCCTTAAATCTGCCACATTAAACCTGAAAACATAAACATGTTGGCCACATAACCTTTACAAGCTCGATATCAAGTGCTGGCGTCTCTCTTGTGCAGTTATTTGGTCTGCCTATAGTCTCCCATCACCAAACCTGACTCGGTCTTGATTAGTTTTATTAGAGGCACCTGGACGCGCTCTCTAAAAAGACCGAGGCTGTTTCTGAAACAGTCCATTATATGTTATGTCCCCAGAAATATGTACTGCCCTCTAAAAGTACTGCCAATTACCTGCTGCCAACACCTAATACAGACTGTTTTTCCTGACTGCGAGCCAAGTAAACTGGACAAACGGCCGTTAAGCAGGCAGAATTTTCTGTAAATGTGAGTCACTTGGAAAGATTGTTGTAGATTGTCGAGTACAGGATGGCCAACCTTGGTTGTGCAGAGCCGCAGTGTCTGCTTTTTGTTGTTACTCAGCACTTAATAGATCAATTAGAGAATTCGATTACATGGTTCACTCACCTCAGCTGGTTTCTCAGGTCAAAGTGATTGGCGAAGACAAAAAAGTCAACACATAGTAGCTGTTTTGGACAAGAATTAGCAACCTCTTGGATAGCACATTTGGGAAAATACTTTTCGGGAAGTTAACCATAGGTTTCCTATAGTTATGCATTTGTCCTGCTTTGTTTTTCACTCTCAGGCCAATTCTGGTAGTGTTAATCATAGAAATGGTGAAACTGGCAACTTACTTGAGCTTTGCTTATCCTGTTTTCATTTGCGCAATGATTTATAGCGTATGACCTCTGGTTCTGTTGAACAGGTCTACATTGCCTGTGTCCTTAAAATTTCAGGTGAGTCCTGGTTTTTAGCAGTCTTGCCTCTTGGCAATCTTGACATTGGAACATGATGTCATTGGAGCGTGAATATAATGTCACACGGTCTCACAAGACCACAGTCTGCTGGAGTTGAGATGTTGAGAAACAGCCATACACGGTCACGGTCAGATTGTTGCGGAAGAGGGGGTTCTTTTAATATTTAAGTCAAACATCTGTCAATACAGTTGTCCTACCATAGGTTAGCGTGGAGAAGGAATTGAAATGCTGTTTTACATATTGCAGACAAACTAGTTTCGGCCATGGCCACACACAGAAAAACCATGGAAATGCAGATATCATTTGGGCATTTTACTTATGATTGCTGAAAAACTTTCTCATCCAGGACATTGAATTTTTATAAGCAATCAAATAAACTGTTTCACTCATGGCCCAGGATGTCCAGGCCTTTGGTGTTGCTTTCATTTCTTGCGTCCGTGCCTCTGATGGGATTTTTCATATTTTTCTCATAGTTCTCCATTTCTACCCACAAACTCACTTGAATTCACTTATACATATGTCAACTCTTTAGTTCATTTTCATCCTGCTGTGCCTGTTTCATGGACATGTATTAAGTTTAGTCCTGGACTAATTAGAAGTTTGCATTGGGAATCCTTATTTGAAAATACATTGAAATGGACAAGGTATAAACTGTGTTGGTGAAAGCAGTCCATTCTGTTGTTAAATTTTGCTGCTGTGGTCATTCAGGGAGGCGAAAAAAATATAACCAGCAGTTTAACAGGGCCCACTTGGGCAAAAACGTTCATCGCTTGCAGAGAGGTGATCTCTTTCACGGCAGCTTAACAGGTTTCGTTTCGGTCGCTGTAATTTGCCCTAATCATAATAGAGAGAGCAATTACGCTGCCTTGAAGTCATCAAGGAGGATCCAGTCTCAGCGTTAGACTGAGACCAGCGGACCAAGAGAAGGAGACGTCCACATTTTTCTCCTTCAATGAAATCCTTCTAAATTTTACCCCCCCCCCTGAGTCCCAGTTTGGGATTCCATCATTTTTAATGACTCCTCGTTAAAAATAAAAACTGCTTTGACTATTTCACCCACTTCTTTGACTGGGGAATGGTTAACATAAACACTGCACATAAATATAATGATCAGTCTCTACCTCCATCTTGTCAGCAATTTTAAATTTGCGCACTTTCTTAATTTGTACAAACACTTTTGCAGCTCCAGTAATAGAAACCTGTTAGGATGTTATTCTCTCTGAGCCTGCTCTGTGACTGGAATAAACAACTCCCTATCTCGCGTCGTAAGCAGCCAGCGACTGGCAATCATTCACCCACACCCGAAAGTACAAAGGCTTTTTTTAAATCATTTTCCTGTGTTTGAGTAAACAAAGCATAAAGCTGAATGTCACTCCGAAACATTTAATACTTTCATCGAGTGCAGCTGCAATTGAATATCAGTGTTTGTCTTCTTTTGGTTGCTTACACTTAGTCAGAGTAGAGTAACTTTTTAATCATATCCTCCATAATGCAAAGGTGGTTGGTTAGTTTGAATACTGCAGTCAGATTTTCTTCAAAATTTCTCCAGTTTCTGGCAAGTGAAATACACACAAACCCACCTCACTGAAAAGCCTGATACTGTGCTGTGATTTTAAGACACTTAAAAAAAGTTCATTGTAAATGAGCTGTCTTATCTAGTCAGAAAACTTGAGAAGATACTTTGATGTGGCACGAGATTCAAGTGAAATCTCTCAAAAAGTTCAAACCAGATGAGTGAGAAATCATAGAACTGTGAACTAATGATCTTCAGACATATAGGCCTTCACATAAAAATAATACCAATACACAAAAGTTCAACAGGATGCACACAGGTGTGTATCCATCAATTCAGCCAGGCAGGCAAAAAAATAAAATAATAATAATCACTCGACCATTATTTGACCTTTTAACCTTGTCAACTGATTCTGTTGCTATGAGCAATTATTGATGACATTACTCCCCCTTGAAACTACAAATTCCTACGCCACATTTAATGATCTGCCACCATTAGTGGTCAATGCTATTGAACTGTTGTGAAAATAAAGAAGTGGGCTAACGTTGTCGTTAATATGCACCACAAGTCTGTAAGGCTATACAGTCAGTAGTGAATATCAAAATCACAGGCCCATGGAGACAAGACTTTCAAAATGGATTGAGAAGCGAGGGGAAACAAAGAGCCAGAGTACGGATCAAATCAGTCACGGTCCCACGGCGGTGGATCAGCTCCTCGCGCACCGAGAATGCAGAGCAGGTGGATTTTATTCTCGTGCTCAGCATTCAGCCCTCCCCCGCGCGCCCGCATTGCTGCTGCGGCGCGTGTGCACCCTGACTTTACTCCGCGGAAGTGCTTGATAAGTACTTATCATGGTAATTTGCCAGACAGAAGCCCCTACACCTGGGACGTATTCTCTCGCACATTGCAGCTGATTCACCCCAACTGCATACCATAGTTATTCTTTCTCACTGAGCGCCGGGAAGAAAGATTAAGCTTTCCGATTCCCCCTTTTTTCTTCCCCGTGGGAATCCATCGCCTCCTCTGACTGTTTAAAAGGAAGTCGGGTGCACAGCAACTGAAAACGACATAAAGCTTTTAATCTGTTAATGGAAGGGTCTGCCGGGTAATTTAAGCGCTCGGGTTATTTTCCCGTGTTCATAATGCTTCTTTAAATAATTATGATCATGATGACTGCGGAGAAAATAATGCGGAATAATCAAAATGCGTTTACCGATTATGCCGCGAAATTAATTTGAATTTAAATTTAAATAGGATGGCAGCCGTAAGAATACACCTGACTTTTCATCACGGCTTCGGAGAAATCAAACTAGACAGGCAGAGAGGGAAGGAAACGAGCAAGCGCCACACCTGGCAGGGCGATTGGATCTATATGATAATAGCGTGGCGCGTGAATGCGCATTTGACATGCTTTAGGGCGTTTCGCGCTGGCGCCTATTCTTACACAAAGAAGCAGCAGAATTTAAGGGACGCGAGCCACAGAGGACAATTTAAACTGCAAAAAAATATAGCCGAGGTTTCTCTCGTAGCCTATTTGGGGAGGTGTATATAAAATGGAGTATAATAATACCTTGACAAGAATTCACACTGACATTTTGTCTGGGTGACAGACAGCAGCAATGGCAGTCGCCCCGGGCAGGAAACTGTTCAAGGTTTCGGGACAAGCCAGCCAGGTGTGATGTGGCAGTCAAAAGCAGTGGCGCGCGCGTGCGCTGTCTTCCCGCGGCCTACCATTTTCCGGTGCTAAAACCTTGACCCGCTCTTAACGGCTGAGTTAAATTGCCCGAAACATCAATGTTACAGATATTAAGTGAAGTGACTTCTCGCAGCTGCTGCCTGGGTATACTGAGAGGGCAAATGGTTAAGAGGAATTTAAATATGTTTACTATAGCTATAAATCAGATGTTTCACATCTTATAATTAGATGTGTAAATGGTATAAGAATAATTCAACATTCTAGCTTTTCTCCAAGTAGAGACAGGTAGCATCTGCATTTATGTAACCTACATTATTGAACATATGAGAATAAAATAGATGTGCAGTTTCCATATTTATATATACTGACAGTGCATTGTGTCTGAATGCTGGTTGGTTTTTCATTAATTCACATTGAATGTTTTCTGTTGGTCTTTTGTTATTAAATGCGCTAAAACGCTTCATCACTTGAGCCTGCAAACTCAGTGGTGATGTTGCTTTCTTTCAAAGTCGCTCCACTGAATCATTGTCACCCCTGAGTGATGAATTGACTGGCCTGACCTCAAAAGCAGAGCTAATCAATTTCTAAAACCAATTTACCGCGTTTTATGAAAAAATGCGGCAAACCCACTTTTGACGCTTGTCGTCTTCTAAATATTTTTAGAACAAATCAATAGCAGGTGGAACTTTTTTGTCAGATCTGATATTAAATGCTGATGTCCACCTGAGTTCTTTTATACACATTTCAGGCAAATTTCCATTTAATTCCAGTCACTCTAAAAAAAAAAATAACAACATGAGCAGTTTTTTTTTTTTTTTTTTTGGAGGGGGTGGTGGTTTGCAGTGGGGGGGACCAAGCCTTTGTCCTTTGATGGCTCTCACAGTCGTGTGAAGGTTAGTGTTGGCGACACTAGACTCCCAGTTTTCCAGTTAAAGTTTAATTCACTGATCAGACGGTGTCATGAGACCTACAAGCAAAATCCTAATTATTTATTGATATGCATTGATACGTACCAAGTATTTGAGTGGATATTGACCTGAGCAATGCAAGTTAAATTCCAATAAAGCTCATAATTCCAATCACATTACTTCATTCAGGAATTGAATCAACAACCAAAAAACAATGCCTCTGGACCTGCAAGTACTGTATTTAGCTTGTATTGCTCCGGTAAATATTCATCTGTGTAAATGCATTGCATGTTTGTTGTGCAAGCCCTCCTGGATATGAGCTTCTTGTGTGTGATTGGCTGCAAGGTTACCCAGAGGAGGGGTGAGGGGCTCTATTGGTGGAATCGTTCCCTCAATCATGCACCCATGTCATCTGTGATGTGCAGGGTGACTGCAAAGAGAAGAGAGTTGATACTCTTTTCAATGGACACGATTTGCTATTTTAACACTAGCTCCAATATACAGTCAGGTCAATAAATATATGGACATTGACAAAGTTATTATTACTGTGGCTGTCCACCTTAACATATTGAGAGTTGAAATTACACAATGAATTGAGTGCAAAGTGCAGACTTTAATCCTTTGAGCGCCATAGGCAACTATAGTTGCCCAATGGTGTAAGATAAAAAAACCAGATGCTGTTGAAAACCTATCATGTGTCAACTTGTTTAAAAGAGCTGTGGGAGCTCTTTTAAACAAGTTGCCACATGATAGGTTTTCAACAGCTCAGGATAATTACATTTTTAATTCCTTGCAAATTTGTTCAGCGCTCAAAGGGTTAAGCTTTAATTTAATATAAGTTACATCTAACTCAGGTGAATAGTGTAGGAATGACAACACTCTGTATGTGGGATTCCCCTTTCTTTAAAGAGCTGAAAGTAATTGGACTTCACAGTTGTTCCACAGACAGGTGCATGGTATTTCCTCTGTATTTAATTTGCAAGAAGGCAGAGAAAAGGTCTAAAGTTCTATTAAAGCATTTGCATTTGGAATCTTTTGCTGTTTACTCTCAACAAGAAGTCCAAAGGTCTGCCACTGCCAGGGAAGGAAGCCATCATTAGGCTAAAAAAAATCAAAACAAAACTATCTTGGAAGTAGCAAAACATTTTGTGCGGCCAAATCTATGATTTGGAACAGTCTCAAAAAGAACTCACTGGTGAACTCACCAAAGGGCTCAGAAAATAGTGGATGACAATTGTGCTGGATGACAGAAGAATTCTCTCTCTGGTTATTTAAAACCACAACACTGTCAAAGTAAAAAAATAAAGAGAAGACTTCACCAGAGTGAACACACAGGGTTAACCATGAGATTTACGCCATTTGTAAACTGAATTGTATTGGAGTATATTATCTGCCCAGATTCAGTAAAAGTCTTTGAATGGTGCCTCACAGTGCAGATGGACAATTACCTAATGCATGCTGATAAAGCAAACCAATGCTTCTTAAGGCACAGAAGTGGAGGGCTCCAAATTACACCACTATTATACCAGCTCTGTTGAATACTCAGTAGTGACTGGTTGAAGGATGCACAAATGCATAGATGTCTTTTCACAATACTGGATAACAAGAGCATGACACAAACATGGAAAATTTCAAAATCATTCAAGGAACAGACAACCAACTTTATTTGATACTTCACTGGTATAAGAGTGGTGTATAATGGCAAGAAACAAATATGAGAAAATGGCATCAGAATGCAGCATGTGCACCAGGTAACAGTCATTACCTTGGTGTCCACTTGTGCCCCATATCTTCTTAACTTGCAAAATTTCTGGTATATTTTCTAGGATGCATAATGGCCTTACTAAATGCAAAAATATGCTGCACAATAAATCTTGGTAATTGTCATCTTGTCAAGGGAGATAGACATTGAGAGAGTGGACACTGCAACACGTTATCCTTTCCGATAAAACAGTACTGATATGAATTTTAAAAGTCTTTTCATTAGGAATTAATCTGGTAACTAACAACAGCACCCATGAAACCCAATTTTGTCCTCAAATTCACAAAGCTATATTTACCCTCTTAAACCCGAACACCCCCGGTACCTGGGCGGTTGTTACGTAAAATAAATACAGCATGTTTCCTAATCGCAACATGGTCATGCGGCTTATCCACTTTACGCGAAGAAACTCGGCAAAAAGCTCATGCTGATCATTCTTACCACAAACGAACAGAATTCAAGCACCAAGCAAGTACAACTGTAAATAAGCATGGAGCAAAACATAAGATAAAATCATATCAGTGCTGAATCACTGGCACTTCTATTGAATTTGTGCTATGCATACAAACAATACCTCAAATGAAAGAGGAAAGTCCACAGAATCCAATGATATAAGCCTTGTCATTTTAAACCGACACCACACTCAAAGAACAGCAGGCATACACTCATTGGCGGCCTTACCTATGTTCAACCGTTTCAAATGAAGCGGGCCCCGCCCTCTAGGGGACCCCCAACTGCCAGGCAAGAATTAACATCCTAAACCTTGGCTGAATGAAAACATGCAGAGGTGAACCGCCGGGAGAGGCAAACCGGGCAAATACAGCGCCCTCCATAATTATTGGTTAAGATGTGTTAAATGCCTTAAAATAAATTCAATTTTTATTGCAGTAGCATACTCTCACACTGAAAATTGTAGAAAAATGTAACCTTCAACTCAAGTGAATTTTTAGGGAAAAAAAAATCCCTGACTAAGAAATAATTATTTTTCATAAAATCACCTGTTCCACAATTATTGGCACCCCTAACAATTCCTAGGAAATAAATGTAATTGAAGTATTTCTGTCATTTCTACAGTAGTTTACAAAGTTGATCAGAGTATCTAGGAACATTTAATTAGTAATTCATCACTTCCTGTTTCCCTGGTGTATAAATATGACGTGACACAGAGGCCATTTCTCTTATCCACTCTTCAACATGGGAAAGACAAAGGAAAACACCATTCAAGTAAGGCAGATGTGTGTCGACCTTCACAAGTCAGGCAATGGCTACAAGAAAATAGCCACTCGCCTGCACCTGCCCATATCTACTGTCAGAGGAATCATTAAGAAGTTTAAAACAACTGGAACAGTGGTAAACAAGCATGGACGAGGACGCAAGGTTATTTTGCCACCACACACAGTGAGGAGGATGGTAAGATAAATAAAAAGTTCTCCAAAGCTCACTGTTAAAGAATTGCAACAAATGGTTGCATCTTGGGGTCACAAAGTCTCCAAAACAACCATCAGGCGCTATCTACATATCAACAAGCTGTTTTGGAGGCATGCATGGAAAAAACCTTTTCTCACTCACAATCATAAACGCAAACGTCTGAAGTTCGCTAAGCGGTACTGGGACTTCAACTGGGATCGTGTGCTTTGGTCAGATGAGACCAAGATAGAGCTTTTTGGCAACAAACACTCTAAGTGGGTCTGGCGGAACACAAAAGATGAGTATGCAGAAAAGCACCTCATGCCCACTGTGAAGTATGGGGGGGGATCGGTGATGCTGTGGGCCTGTTTCTCATCCAGAGGCCCTGGGAACCTTGTTAGGGTGCATGGCATCATGAATGCTTTGAAATACCAGGACATTTTAAATCAAAGTCTGGTGGCCTCTGCCCGAAAGCTGAAGATGGGTCGTCACTGGGTCTTTCAGCAAGATAATGACCCTAAACATGTGGCCAAATCTACACAGAAATGGTTCACCAGACACAGAATCAAGCTCCTCCCATGGCCATCTCAGTCCCCAGACCTCAACCCCATTGAAAACCTGTGGAGTGAGCTGAAGAGGAGAGTGCAGAGGAGAGGACCCAGGTCGCTGGATGATTTAGAGAGATTGTGCAAAGAGGAATGGTCGAAGATCCCTCTTTCTGTATTCTCCCATCATGTGAAACATTATAGGAGAAGATTAGGTGCTGTTTTGTTGGCAAAAGGGGGTTGTACAAAGTATTAACATCAGGGGTGCTAATAATTGTGGCACACATGATTTGATGTAAAAGAATTATTTCTTAATGTGGGATTTTTTTCCCACTGAATGAATGCACTTGAATTAAAGGTTGGATTTTCCTCTTTTTTTCATTGTGGTCCTATATTATTTAGAAAAAAACTGAATTTATTAGAAGCTAAAGAACACATCTTAACCAGGGATGCCAACAATTATGGAGGGCGCTGTATTTGGGCCCCCCCAAAAAGGCAAATGTTGAGGATCCCTGACGGCCACTCAAATTGGCACATTTTGTAATGACATAAAAACCACATTAAGCCTTCTATGAAGGCATTATAGTGCACCCCCGGCCGATACTCCTTCTTTGAGTTGTGGCGATTGGGGAGAATACGTGGCCTTCCATGGTCAGAGTTGCTGGTTTTCTCCATCAGATGTATTAGTTGCATGAAGACTGAGCTGGCTAAGAAGTGTAGTAATTATTCATCATCTAAAAATGATGTTAGCTCAAAAGCTATGGTAGCTGATATTTCGAAAATTTCAGAAATACAGTCCTCAACTTAGCCAATGTTGCTCGCGCCACGGACTTATCAATTAGTATGTGAAAAAAAAAAAGTTATTCGCTTGCTACATTCTGGAGGTATTAAATATTTAATATAACGGTGAGCTTTGATGTATGCATTTTAAAGCATTATCTAGCAATTTTATGTGTTTTTTATGCATTAAATTAACAATGAACATTATGGAGATTTCTGGATTAGGACCAGGTCACGGTCCAGTAGCCTCCGGAACCGGCCCAGTCAAAATAGTTTCTGATCCATAAGATGCATTGATAATTTGCAAAATTTAAGTTGCAAAATTAAAGAACTCGTCTGCCTAGCTTTTACTGGTGTCTGATCAATATTTGACAGAAATTGGGCACCTGGAAAACAAATTTATGCTTCCAATCTTTCATCAAAACACATAATGTGCACAGATTTCTAAAATTTGAAGTTATGACTATAAGGTAACCTCCAGCTACTTTATACTATATTATAAGGAGTTTCGGGACATTACGCCAACCAAAGCCAACAAGAAGAGAATTTTCTGGGACAAGACAGAGTTTAGGCATCTCTGCGCAGAAATAGCAATCGGGCAGAAACTTACCAGTGCGGACCTGTTTGATTTTCGCATATCTGTTATCAGTGCATAACATTAACGCTAAACACTGTGTTTTGCATTTTAATAGAACGTTAGCTAAATGTACTTTGGGTGAAAAAAACATGCTCTTTCATTCACATGGCATCGCAACTGAATTAAAACATAAATATGATGAACACGTTAAAAAAAGTATTGATGGTTTTGTAGACATCATCATACTCATGGTTATGGGGTAACACTTTACAATAAGGGTACAACAATTAACATTAGTTAATGCAGTAATAGGCATTTACTGACAGGTAATTAACATTTAACTAATGCACCTGGTAATCATTTACAAATGATGTTCACATCAACTAAGGTATTAATTTATAAATTATGGTTTAATAGTTTGAAGTACTACATAGGGGATACTTAAGGATGTTTTCAACTTCAAATAAGGATACATAGAAAATTAATAAATGCTCAATTATGGTTACGTAATGCTTATTAAGCTATCTAACACATTAGTTACCTGCTAATTAACTGATAGTTAATGAACTAATGTTAATTAATGTTAATTGTTGTACCCTTATTGTAAAGTGTTACCGGTTATGGCAAAGGCAGCTTCAGTCTCTGACAAAGTGGAGGTATATCCCGTCACTTAGTGTTGTGTAATGTTTATAGCTACAATGCAAATTTGAATTAAGGTCAGACAATACAAGTCATCTAGTGCTTCTAAACCTAGTCCACCAAAGCGACATTAAATTATATTGGTGGGATGTCAAAGTTCGAATTACATCCAAATTTTACCATATCATTATCCCAGTGATTATGTTGTAGAGCTATTCAGTGACCCCCGTCCACTAAGATGAAAACAAAGAATAAGTTTGCAGTGCAGTTTGCAATGCAGCTAGCTTGTTGAGTTGCACGTTTCAGTTTTTGAGAAATTTATCATATTTACACATGCATATAAGTTGCATATAGTTTCACTGGATAGGCTAAGGTGAAAGCTTTCATCCAGCAAAATTATGAAGCTCTTATGTTTTATAGGCCCCCACAGTTGCTTTTGAAATGGGCCCCTAGATGCTTAAGGCTGCCACTGCATACACTTTACAGTCTACAGAGATGAGCAAAAACATTTTTCTTACCTTTGATATTTTGTAATAAAAAATAGTTTGATGGTAAATCTTCGCTTGCTATTGTTAGCCCAATTTGTCAGTGTTATAACAAAACTAGATCTGCCACTCTCCAACCATATTTTTTTTTTGGACATTGCTTCAAAGATCTCCGCTCCTCAGCATTCAGCTTGCTTGCAATGTATTTTCATCTCTGTGATCGGCTTGTGATGCTGTCAGTAAGACTTTGCCAGTAGCCATTTGATTCTATGAGTTCTGATGTTTCCAATGAGCTTTAAACCACCTTAATCGCACAAACCTAGCCTGAGCTAGAGTCTTGCGTTCCCAGTGCATCAAACCAAGTCCATGGGCCATTCGCTTGTACTTAAATAGCGCGACAATATAAACACTTAACTGGTTTGTTACTGGTATTTTTTACTGGTATTTACTGGTATAATTATCCGCAATTCAATAGTCGTTTTCAAAGTCGTTTTCTGACAGAATCTTTGTGCCATTCCACGTCAATACTGCAAGCAAAACAGTACAAGCAGGGTGAGTGACGTCTTTTCCTTGTGGTTAGATTTGAAGTGCTGCATCCTAAGCAACCAGGGTTCAAGCCACTGTGCAGACAAATATTTTCTTAGGCATTAATAGCATTTTACATGTATAAATAATTGCTGGGGTTTTTGTTCTTTTTACTTTTTCTTAACCATTTTTTACCTTATCTTGTATTTATAATTTTTTTGTTTTTTTTTTTTTTAAATAAATCTGCTCCAGTGGAGTCAAACTTTATTTTTTTTATATGTATTATCTTTGAATGGGAAATTATATATGCTACAGGACTGGCAGAAATAATTATTTAATTTAATTTAATAAATAAAATAAAAATTCTAAAAATTAAAAATAATAAAAATTGTATTTGGATGGAATTTGTGGAATGTATGCCTGTAGTGACATATAAGTTAAATTAAATGAGTTTTACAGTTTGGCCCTCAAAATATGAAACGGCACACAGGGTCAGCTTGGAGGGCCACCTAGACATTCCCGAACTAAAACCTCTCTAATTTTGCTCTAATTTACTTGGTTAGAATAAACTTTAACACAGATAATGGTGAGATTCTGTGCTGTAATTTTTTGGGGTTTCAGACTGCAACTGAATAATTTTTCGACCTATAAAAGTAAAACATTGTTTGGTGCAAAAAAAGATGTTTCATTTATGCAGTGTTCCATCTTCTTTTATTCTGACTCAATGACATATACACTGATTTTTGCACAATGAAAAAAATCCCCAAGGTGTTACCTTTTTAAGGATATCAAGATAATTCAAATCGACCAATTCGTTGCAGAGATATAGTCATTTCATTTTGGGCATGTCATTTTTAAGTCAGAGGCTCAGGGCTTAAGGGGTTAATTATAATTTATTATTTTCACTACCTATGAAATACAGTGCAGTGTAAAAGTATTTTCCCCCTTCCCAATTTCTTTTGTTTTTGAATATTTGGCACATTTGAATATTTTTGATCATCAAACTAATTTAAATATGTGACTAAGATAACCAAAGTAAACACAAAATGCAGTTTAAAATTATGATTTCATTTATTGAAGGAAATAAGCTATCCAACCCTACCTGGTCCTATGTGAAAAAGTGATCACCCCTTCAGTCACAAAATGCACCAATTTAACAAATTCAATTTTTAATTGGGTTCAATGTCATAAGAAACACTCAGACATGATTATTGCCAGCTCTGCTGAATCTAAATATCACTTAAAAAGAACCTCTCTGGCAATGTGAAGTAGGCAAAAAGCAGCACGTGATGCCCCAATCTACAGAAATTCAAGAACAGATGAGAAACAAAGTAGTCGACATCTATCAATCTGGAAAGGGTTACAAAGCCATTTCTAAGGCTCTGGGCTCGGGTCCACAAACCATGGTGGAAGTCATTGTCTACAAATGGAAAAAACTGAACTGTAGTGAACTCTCCTGGGAGTGGCTTGCCTTCCAAAATTCCTCCAAAAGTGCATTGACAACTCATCTAAGAGGCGATAAAAGACCTCAGATTGACAAGTAAAGAACTGCAGGCTTCACTTGCCTCAGTTAAGGTCAGTGTTCACGTTAAGAAAAAAAGTTGGATAGTTCCATTGGAGAGCCCGGAAAAACCACTGCTGACTAAAAAACATAAAGGCCTGCATTTAATATAAAACGTCTTGTTTTGGCCAAAAAAATATCCTGGTTATATATACAGTATTCAGGTAACTATCGTGTTCAATTTATTAATTGTTATGTAACCATTGGCAATATATCTTGTTTTGGCATTTGCTCTCTTCAAAGAAGCGGACAAGTAACCATTCGCAACCTAGCATTTAGCTCTTTAATGAGTCTTGAAGTCAGTCGCGACCTAGAAGTCATAGTCATAATATTGTCACGATAGCACAATGTACTTAACCAACAATTAACAAAAATATTATAAATTGCTTATTTTCGCATTGCCTTGGTATTGGCCTTTGGGTCGCAGTAACTGTGGCATTCACTCTCTTCAAAGAAGCAGATGACAGTCGCGGACCTAGCATTTAGCTCTTTAATGAGTCTTGGAGTCACATACTTCAGAAGTCATAGTCATAATATTGTCATAATAGCGCAACATACTTAACCAATTAATAAATATATTATAAATTGCTTATTTTCGCATTGCCTAGGTATTGGCCTTTGGGTCGCGGTATTAGCCCTTGGTCTGTGGCTTCGGGCCAATACGGTGACCCTCAGGCCAATACCAAGGCAATACGGAAAAAAGCAATTAATAACATATAATACAACTCCATGCCGGTCATTATTTGAAAATAATTGCACACTTAAGTGGTTGATGCATTACACCACTTCGGGTGCCATTATTTTTGTAGTTGTTGTAATTGTGTATTGCTTGCATATCCGAGTCAGTCACCTGACCTGAATTCAGTAGAATATACATTTCACTTGATGAAGGCAAAACTCAAAGCCAAATCACCCCATAAACGAGCAGGACCCGAGAGCAGCTGCAGTACAAGCCTGGCAGAGCATCACCAAGGCAAGAACCCAGTGTTTGGTGATGAGTGCAGTTTCCAGACTTCAGGCAGTTATAACCTGCAAAAGATTAAAATTGACCATTTAATTTATGACTTTTAGTTTGTTCTATTATTTTTGAGCCCTTCATGTGTAAAAATGGTCGTAATTCCTGCACGGTTTACACAATATTTTTAACAATACACTTAAAGCCGAAGCTCATACTTATTAAAGCTTCAAGCTCATATTTATTGGATCATTTCAAATCCATTGCGGTGGCGCACAGAGCCAAAATGATGGAAATCGTGTCACTGTGCAAATTATATGGCCCGAGGGGGGCTTGAAATAATCCCAGCATGCAATGGGCATGAAGCTAGACAGATGTCTGATCGTTCACCAGTCCATTGCAGGGCACACTCACCATTCACTCACAAACTCAAACTCATCTATAATTTGCAGTCTCCAATCAGTCTGGCATGCGTGTCTTTGGACTGTGGGATAAAAGTCGAGTAGAAACCCATACAAACATCGGGATAACTCACAAACCCTGGCTGAATCCCAATCTCCACCTCACGGATTCACAGACTTTGAAGCAAGTTCCCGGCAAGTCTGTAACAGCTAAGGATTGTCCAAATGCAAAATTGGCAAGTGCGCAAGGGCTCTAATGCGGACTTTCTGATGCCTTTATGCGCCCTTTATGTAAGTCTGTATTTGTGCAGACCATCCTAAGGGACTTGCCCATAGTTTATGGTGGAAAGGGTGACGTATATGTATCAGTCTAATTGTGAAACCAGTCATTTCGTGAAATGACTAAAAATCTTTAGTCACTTCGAAAAATGACTGAAGTTTAGCGCTAGCCATTTCATGGTTGTCTAGCCCCCCCCAAACAATGCAAACAAACCAGGAGGCAAGGATGCTGAAGAGGAAAAAACTGCTCCGCAAAGAAGATTATCTGTAAGTGACGGTTACTTGCTGTTCAGGTTATTTATTGCATTTTGTAAAGCTGTCAGTATTTTAAGTCAAACGTTTGCCTGGAGTTATCTCAGTATATTTCCTGAGTTCCTGAGTGGTTTGCTCCTTGGTCCTCTAATTAATAAATGCAAAATAAAAAGTTCCAGAGCAGTGATTGTGAGATACAGTGGGCTCAAAAATTACTGTCACCCCTGACTGGCAATGCACAAACAATGAAAAAAAAAAAAAATAGATAAACAATATAATTATAAGGAAAATGAATATTCCAACCTTTGTGGAATACTTTATTAATGCTGCAATGAAATCAACCAAAATCATAACAATCTTTCAATACAAAATAAACTTCAACAAAATCAAGGTTGCATAATAATTGGCACTTTTCATTTATCACTTAGTCCAACCACCTCTGGTGAGAATAACAGCATTGGAGTCTTTTACTGTAATTTTTGACAAGGCTAAGGCACACCTTTGGTGGGATTTTGGACCATTCCTCTCAGCAGATCCTCTCAGGATCCTTTACATTCTTGGGTTTGCATTTATCTACTGGCAACTTCAAGTCAGCCCACAGGCTTTTAATTAGATTGAGATCTGGGGACTGAGATGGCCACAGCAAAATGTTGATTTTGTTGTCACAGAACCATTTCTTTGTAGATCTTGAGGTATGTGTTGGGTCATTGTCTTGTTGGAAACTCCACCTACGGCCAAGTCCCAGCCTTCTGGTGGAGGGAACCAGATTGTCAGTCAAAATATCCTGATACTTGATGGAATTTATTATGCTATCAATCTTAACCAGTGCCCCTGGACCTCTTGAATTAAAACAGCCCCAAAACATGACTGACACACCATCATTTTTCACCATGGGTATGAGGTGCTTCTCCTTGTATGCATCTGTTTTGACGCCAAACATGCCAATGCTGCATCCAACCAAAACGCACAATGTTGGTTTCATCAGATCAAAGCACCTGGCTACAGTCAAAATTTAAATGACATTTGGCAAACTCCAAGTACTTGCTTCTGTCTCTTCTGGCTTTCATCTGGCAACCCTTCCAAAGAGCCTGTGGTTGTAAAGGCGGAGCCTGATGGTGTTTTTTGAGACCTGGGGACCCCAAGATGCCACCAAGGCCTGCAATTCCCTCACATTGATTCTTGGGGATTTTGTTGCTTCTCTCACCATCCTCCTCTGTATCCTGAGAGGCAAAATGCAGTTGCGTCCTTTACCCCTGAGATTTTCAACTGTTCCATGTTTTTTTAAATAATTGCCCTGACAGTGCTCAGTGGCATATTCAATCACATGTGAATCTTCCTGTTGCCATCATCAGATTTATGAAGGTCTGTGACCATCTGCCTCTTTTGAACTCACAGCTTTTTTTTTTTTTTTTTTTCATCATGGTGTTGGATGACTAAGGGATATTGTGTATGCATTACCTCATTTTGATACCCTAGTGAAACAGGAAATGATGTAATGGCTCAATATAGTTCCTTAACACTTAGATGAAACTAATTTAATACCTGGTTTAATTTTGGTAGATGTTATTTACAATAGTCTTTAAGAGTGCCATTAATTGTGCCATCCTTGATTTGGAGGAAATTGATTTTTTATTAAATCAGTAAATGATTTTCGTTAGTTCTATTTGAACATCAATGTTAGACGGAATTTCTTACATGTTTTTATTTAGAGTTCCTCAATAAATATATTTTTAGAAGTATTGTTTGTGCATTGCCAGTCAGGGGTGCCAGTAATTTTGGAGCCCACTGTACATTTTGGAGGTGTGGCTTTCTTTTTTTCTTTAATTTAATTTAACTCATTCCCTATGGCAAGCCGCTGCCAACGGCGCGGCGAATTCTACCATTCCCTACGGTAAGCCAGTGCCAGCGGCGTGGATGACCATTCGCAGTCCGCTGAAAACACGAAATCAGTTGACAATCGCGGTGATGGGCCACCTGTACTTCAATACTTTATATTGTCAAATTTTCGGGAAAAGTATTCCGTACAAACGCAACAATTTTATATAAAAGTATTCCTTTGGGAATGAGTTAATGGGGGTTCAGGACTTGAGTCTTTAGGGTGGAGATTGGGATTCAACCCAAATGCATGAAGACCACAGGCTGGACTTGATCCAACAACATTCTTGCTGTGAGCAAACATTGCTACCCACTGCATCACTGTTCCACCCAATCGTAATAATAACAAGTGGTGCCAGGCACAACAAACCCCGCCCCTCGCACATACTTTCACCTACTTGTACGAAATTCAATAGGGATCTACTCTGGGTCAGTGGCAATCCCTATACTGAATTTGGGGTGAATCTGGCCATTAGTTTTGCCGCTAGAGTGTTAACAAACAAACAAAGAAACTAACAAACGCACAAACACAGAAACAAACTGAACCGAAAACAATACCCCTTCCCTCACCCTTCGGGTGGGGCGGGGTAATAATAATAAAAAAAGAACAGCATGGAAAATGTTTAATTCTTTGGTGTTGGTTTTGAAAGCTTGTTCCTTGAATGTAAAACAATTCATTTGAATAATTTTGGGATCATTATATCAGTTTAATTAAGTCCCTGGCCAGAATACCAGCCTCAGGTTAAAAGTTTGTGTCGGGAGGACTGTGTGTTGACCTTCCCTTCTGCTTTCACGGCCTTCATTAGGGGCATGAGGCTGGCAGGTATCTTTACTGTGGCGAATTAGCCTCAGGTGTCCGTGTGCATGATTTTGTGTTTTTTACGTAAAATTAATTTATTTATGATGCATTTAAAAGAGAAAACCTACTGAGATGATGAAAAATACTGTGTTTGTGTTTGATGCTGGCTGTGCTTTTCTGTCAGTCCATCCTTGTAGACAACAACGGACTGTGTCAACTCAACTGAGGACACACTTCATGATCTTACACAGAACTAGAGCAAGACCCCATACAGTACACTCCCAATTAACACTGGAAATGACACTGTGTTCATATCATTCCAGGTGTGCAGGTGTGTGTCTGACCATGTCCATCTATCCCTGTGTCAGAGTTGTGTAGGGTCTGCGTGTGTGTGTGTGTGTGTGTGTGTGTGTGTGTGTCCGTCTGCGCGCGTGAATTTGTATTTGTGGCCATAACAGCTGCTTATCTCGCCCTGCAGATCCACCGCATGAAATGCCCTCGTTCCTCTCTCTCTCTCTCTCTCTCTCTCACGCCCTCTCGTACACAGAAAATTACTTTAATAGATAAAATGTCTGAAATTAAATTCAACAGCAGGTGATTTGAAAATAAATAAATAACGAGAGAGAGAGAGAGAGAGAGAGAGAGAGCAGGTAGCTCCACTGTAGAGAGTAGAGATAAGGCCTACTAGGGCACTGGAAGAGGTTTTTCATGGCCAGACACTTAACCTCCTGCAGCACAGTGTCCATAGCACAGCATCAACCTAGGGCCTGGTAGCCGCCGTTAATAACATGGCTTAGTGCATAAACATGCGTGCACGTGCACACACGTTTGTATGGCAATGCCTGAGATGACACTGTATGGAATTACACTCATTCTGTATAGCCTTTCCTGAACCCTGTCCGTAAAAAAATCATGCCAAACTCTTACCCTACTACCTGTAACCCTAACTTTAACCAATTAGCCGTAATCCTATTAGGACCACCCAAATGTCCTCACAATCCAAAATGTCTTCACTACATTTGTTGTTCCTTAAGGGTTGGTTCTCACAAGTATTGCTATACAAGCCCACAAACACTTGTAACCGCACATGCACATACGTGCAAATACACACACACACACACACACTCACACATTTAGAGCATTCCCCTCCCCACACAAACACAGCTCTCAGTCACTTATGTAAGAGTACATCTGCCAGCACGCGTGTGTAACCCCCCAATCACCCATGGCAAGGCTTAAATTCTGTGCAAATATAAGCATAAAAACATTTTATTGCGTTGCTTGGTATAAAATAAATAAATTAAAAAATAAAAATCCCCTGACACCATCAGAAAACGCACGTCTTTGGTGTCCTGGGGTTCTGCTTGGCCGAGCATTTCCCAACATGCTCTCTTCTTTCACACGTTGCACTTTACGGTTCATTTTTTCCAGAAGTTTTGCGCCGGAGCTGATGAGATTATGGCTTCTAGGGACTTAATTGAGATTTTGACCCCTAAAGATCATCCATCCGGCAGCCTCTGGGCAAGTGTGTATTTGGATGCGTGTTACCCCTCCAACTTGACAGTACATACATTACCTGCGAGGTGAGTTATAAGTGAGATAAAATCCCAAGCTAACGGGCTGCACTTCAGTTGAGAAATTTTCCAGTTCAGGGCCAGGGAGCCTGAGAATTTCCCCCGAATGAAGACTGTAATTCAATTTATTTTCTGTAGTGCTTTTTTTATGGAGGTCTGTAATTGTACAGAGGAGTTTTACCAAGACACTTTACAAAGAATCGAAGACAAATTGAGCTGAAACTTAGCCTGATCCCCCCAACCTCCCAAAAAAAGGAAAAATAAAAAACAAACATTAGCTTGTGAAGTAATAATTCTCTCTAGTGGGAAGAAAAACACATAAATGGTAGCTCAAAAAAAATCGTAGCGCCATCACAAAGTGGGAGACCATATAAGGAAATATGGGTAAGAGACAAGTGATTTATCAAAGTAGACACATTAAGAAACTAACAAAATGATGACAAGACAGGGAGAAAACAGTGTATGGCTGGAATGTGTCTGTGGCTATTCGTTTTGAAATACCAACGGCCAATGGGGAAACACTCGATGGATGAATGGTGTTATTTCACTAATTCAGTCACAAACTTATGCAAACTTGTTCACTTACTCGACCAACCGATGGTGTAACTTCATCACATGCTCAGTCACCAACTTTTGTGAACTTCATCACTCAGTCAACTCACCAATGGCGTAACTTCATCACTCACTTAGTCTCAACCTTTTGCGAAATTCTTCATGCACTCAACCTACCAATGGTGTAACTTCATCTCTCTCTCAGTCAGAGACTCTCGTGTTTATAGGGCGGGCCCCTGCCTTTCTGTGGTCCACAAAAAGAGAAGTACGAGAAACAGAGCAGGCTGGAAAGTGTGTCTCAATACTCTATAAATGCATCCTCCTGTCCTTCACTTGTCTCCTTCTCCTATTTGGATGTATGGGGGCAGGAGATGAGTAGAGGAAGGCAGGATGTATTTTTCAGACAATGGGACACTCTTCAATTGTAGGCAGGCATCCTTGTAAAAATAGGAGCTGGTCAGTTAGGTCTCAGGTGTGCCTTGTGATCTTCATATGGGCTGGCCTCTATTGACCCAGGACAAGGATATGATTATGATGCATTTGATTTGAAGTGAGACACTCAGGAAGTGGGGCTTTGCGGCTCCCCACGGTGAAAAAATGCAAAAGAACCTCCCATTGGTGGGAACTCCAGAATGGCGAATTACGACCTCTTGTTGCTACTTTGACTTTCCCTATTGACGCCATTGTCGTCAAGAGCTGATTGCGACTGGTGCAAAAGAATTGTAAACTCAACTGAAAAACTAACTTTTATAATGCTTAGGCTTTACTTCAACATGCAATTTGAGCCATGCAAGCCCCTGCTGAATGATCAGCATTCTGACAGAGCAATTGTTGTTGCCTTGACTACAAAGCTGATTGATGACGCAAGTCCGTAGTTCTCCCAGAAGGAAATGTTTTGAAGGCAAATTACCACTTTTGACTCGTAAGTGACAAAAATGATGTTATCACTCGGGTCCCACACCCGTCTTCCGACTTCAAATCAAACACAGCGTTAGACCAAACAACGCAGTCACCCAGTTATCAAATCTTGGTTTACGTGGATGTAGCTCGCAGTGCCCTGTTAAGAAAACTCACACAGGCTCAAAGAAGTGTGTGGTACAGTGGAGCTGTAACACCTAGCAACCGAGGTAAACTAATGGCAAACTGGATGGAGCAAATGTAATCAAGCTCGTGTTGCAATAAAGGACCCAAGAGGTCCGGCTGGGCACATTCGAGGTAATAAACGGGCTGGTAAAGCAAAAAGCCTTAATTAAAGGGGCATTTCATGTGAAAATCAGGATTTACAAGTGCATATTGTATCGTGATTTCACTTTGTTTTGGATGGACAAAAGCACGCTATCACATATTGATATGTTTTGATGTTTCATTATATTTCTCAAGGCCATTTTTGACTTTGTTTGTTCTGTGCTCTGTGGCATGAATAGAATATTCCGGACTCCGGGGAGTTGTCCTGGGGTTGGTGCCACATCGAGACAGACGAAAGCTTCGTGTTGCTCCCGTGCCCTTTGGTCACACAGATTCCTCCTTTCCCCTCCACTTTCCCCTGGCCTCACCAAAAAACATGGAGTCAAGGGTAAGTTGTAGTTTTTGCCCACCCCAATATTTTCTGTAATTGATTATATTTATATTTTGTTCTTGTGTAATGGTCTCATATTGGTTGTAGAACAGAAAGGTAGGAAAACTGAAGCCCAGTGTATAAACCATGTATATAACAAAACAAATTAAGAAAAACCAGGATCAGTCATTTTGTCAGTATTTAAGCAGATCAGTAACGATGATCTAATCCAGTGTTTCTCAAACGTCTCCTGGAGAGCAAGCTGTCCTGCATGTGTTAGATCTCTCCCTGCTCCAGCACAGGTGATTCAAATCATCTACTCATTATCAATCAGCTTCAAGGGGTTGATAGCGAGCTGATCATTTTTATCACCTGCGCTGGATGCTTTGTGGATTTTTCTTGTAAATTTATGATTTGTAATAAACAAGTATACTTGTATTCATTCTCTTTCACTCTCTCTCATTCTGTCTTTTGCTGGACCATCTCTCACTCTGTTACTCTCTCTCTCCCTTCTTCTCTCTCTCCCTCTGTTTTCCCTTTGGCGCCCTTCCCCCCGACTTCACTGTCTTCATTTCCATTGCTTTTTTCTCACTAGTTTTTCTCTCCTTTCTTTCTTGTTTTGTGCCTGACCTGTAAAATCGATCGAGCTCCACCATCATTAAGGATATTCCAGCCCATTAAATGAGTTTGGAAAAAAATGAGTGGGTTGCCGGCAGGTAAGTTGATCATAGAACTCTAGTCCATCCTTTTTTTTCTGAAATGCATGATGTAGGCTATAATCAAGTGAAAAAGTAAGAACACGCACATGTATAGGTTTCACTATTTCAACATATTTTGACAGATTTTATCTTAATTTCAATAATAAACAGCTAATGGTGATACAATATAAAAAAATATAATGCGACATTTACAGTCTGTAGTCTCTTGTATAATTCAAATAATATAAATGCAGATTTTACCTGTGGAAAGAGGAAGTACATCTGCGCATTCATTACTGCCTCAAGTATCTAAAATTAGATTCAGGTGCACAAAACAAAATGAAAATATTCAGACCATCAGTCTTGAAGAGACCTGTTTTTTAAACCACCGACACTTACTTTGGTCAACGCTTTATTGTTAAAGCGTGTAGTATTACCATGCATGGATCAAAAGAGCTCTCGGTGGCCTTCAGAATGAAGTAATTTGGTGCCTCCAATTCAGTGGCGGCTGGTGAGCTCAGAATGCACACACACACACGCACAGAACATTCCTTAAAACGAATGATGGGTCTTGACCTATTTTCAATCATGTCTTTAAATCAAAAATGCTCTGAACTCTGAAAATACTCAACACTATTTTGGGTAACACTTTACTTGACGCCCATCTCTGTAACGCATTATTACCATACTTATAATGAGTTAAAATGCAGTTATAGCACTGTATAACTATAGTTGTAAATACTCATAAATTATCATAATGCTTTATAACAATAATCATAACACACTATAAAGCATTTTATCATGACTTATAAGGTCAGGTATTATATTACGTTATCATTGTTGGTAACTTGCTGACAATGCCCACATCGATAATGCATTATAAATATAGTTATAATGTGTTATAATTGGCTTATAAACGTGTATAACCATCATTTTAAACACTCCTAAATTATCATAAGGCTTTATAACAATAAGCATAGCTCATCATAGAGCATTTTATAATGGCTTATAAGGTCAAGTATTATAATACTTCATGATTGCTAGTCCCTTGCTTACTGTTTTTTGTTGTGAGAACACTGAGAGTGATCGAGTGGGAGTACTGGCTGGGAAGAAACCACAGAGAAGGCATTCTTGGCCACCTTATTCATGACATATGAAAAGTACAACATACATGAGTGTTGAGATGTCAGAGATTTTAATTTTTTTATTTTTTGAAGCAGTCACTTTTGTTTATCAACCCATGCCACTCCACTGTGAATGTGATAATTGAAACTTAAGTTTTTTGAAGGGGTCACATTTGTTAATAAAAATAAGTTTTGCAATGTTTTGTGTTGTTCTTGCATAGATTAAACGATGTGTATTTTTTCACTTTTCTTAAAGCAAACCACTCTTGGTGACCTATGACCAGCTTGTAATGTATTATATCAGCCTATACGTGAGCAATTTCATCACTTTACTTGAAGCACCCAATGACCACTTAGAGTAAGTTATAATCACATTATAATGCATTATACCAGCGATTATGATGCATTATAAAGAGTTTTAATGCATTACAACTATGATAATTATAATACACTTTGATCCTTGCAACAAAAAATGGTAAGCAAGGGACTAGCAATTATGAAGTATTTTAATACTTGACCTTATGAGCCATTATAAAATGCTCTATGATGAGCTATGCTTATTGTTATAAAGCCTTATGATAATTTAGGAGTGTTTATAATGATAGTTATACACGTTTATAAGCCAATTATAACACATTATAACTATATTCATAATGCATTATCGATGTGGGCATTGTCTGCGAGTTACTAACATTTATAATGTATTATAATACCTGATCATATAAGTCATGATAAAATGCTTTATAGTGTGTTATGATTATTGTTATAAAGCATTATGATCATTTATGAGTGTTTATAACTTTAGTTATACAGTGCTATAACTGCATTATAACTCATTATAAGTATGGTTATAATGCGTTATAGAGATGGGCGTCAAGTAAAGTGTTACCCTGTTTTGTTTGGCCAGCTCTTCTCATTAATGCTTAGTTCCCACTGTTGTGTGCTCCGTTACGAACGCCACGATTGGCCATTTGTAGCTGATCGCGAAACTTCTCTGAAGCTGCTTTCACACCGGACGCGAAACGAATTTTTCGCACGACAGATTACATTCAAAGTCAATGCAAAGACGTTGCATTGCGTGTATTTCGCATGTATTCGCGTCTTTGCATTGACTTTGAATGTAATCTGTCGTGCGAAAAATTCTTTTCGCGTCCGGTGTGAAAGTGGCTGAAAATTTCAGGTTTGGATACGAGGTGATGCGATGATCATGATTGACAATTAATCGTGCTGATCGTTGAAATTTTTGAACCGTCCAAAACTTTGCTACGATCAACACGATTGCCACGACTGACCTCAAGATCTGATCGGATCTGATAGGATCACCACAATTACTCCACAATTAAGACCACAATTTCAATCGTGCCGCGAATCGTGATAGTGGGAACCTAGCATAAGGTGAGACAAGAAATAAAACTCCTCATTCCAAAAGCGAAATTGCATTTCAATCAACGATATTAAACTCTGGATACCTATTGCTAATCTTCGTTTTCTTTATTGTAATTTGGACACGCTCAAATTTTTCAAAAACAAGCAGAGATCAAAAAAGAAACAAAAAACCTTTTATTTTGCAAAAGAAGATTGAAGTCTTAAATTCATTAAAATAACCACCGTTTGCAATCATTATTGCTGAGGAGGCTCATTAAGTGTATTGCTTTGAGGGCAGTCATATGGTTTGGAGAGATTACCTAGCCACAACAGCAGAATGTGCTGCGCTTTTGATTTGCTGCTCCTTGGTCTTCCAGTCCAGTAAGTCCCAAACAAGCCTGATTTTAATTCAGGTGCTGGAAAATGAAAGGAAGTTATTTTTTTATGTAAATTTTTCCAAATGTGGATTTTTTTTTTCTCTCACTAAATTTTGGACATCATCCAGCAAAGTAAATTATAATTATTTAGTTTTCTTCTTTTAACTTTACGCTGTGTACTCCTTCTGTTCCCATTTTCACTTAACTTTTCCCTTAAGTAGGCTTAAAGTCAGAAAAGGCATTTTTAAAAATATTTCAGCACGACATCACATACTCATTGTCTGTCTGCTGGCTGCGGCACTTCACACTAAGCCAGGGGTCCTCAAATCACGGTCCTCGAGGGCCGAGAACTGCTGGTTTTCCACCTTCCCTTTACCTGAGAGCCAGGTGAGATGACAATCTGGCCGATCAGCAGCATTAATTGTTCACTTAATTGCCTGGAAGGAAGGAAAAGCAGGACTGTATTTGGAATCGAGGGCCGGATTTGGAGAGCCCTGCACTAAGCTGAGAGAAATTTTTAAACCCACGATACCATGTTCTTATGGTCATAGCGTTATATCAGATGGAAAATATATGCAGGTTGTGCATCATTTCATACACATTTAACTGTAATTCAGCAGGAAATATCTGAGATTGTTGGAAACCTTCGGAGCTCAACCAGAATTTAAAATGGGTCTGAAGCTCCTCAGGTTTGAATGCAGCAGCTGCATTTAACTGACCCATATATGGGTCTGCAGGTTTTATGGGGTTAAACTGCTAAAATCTCAGCAAAGACAGAGACTGTACTGAGTACAAGATTATAATGGGCCCAAACGTTTGAATTGTACGGTAACACTTTACAATAAGGGTACAACAATTAACATGAGTTAATTCAGTAATAAGCATTTACTAACAGGTAATTAACATGTAACTAATGCACCTGGTAATCATTTACAAATGATGTTCACATCAACTAGGGTATTAATTTATAAATTATGGTTTAATAGTTTGAAGTGCTACATAGGGGATACTTAAGGGATGTTTTCAACTTCACAAGCAGGGAAACATAAAAAATTAATAAATGTTCATTTGTGGTTGCGTAATGCTTATTTGGCTATCTAACGCATTAGTTACCCGCTAATTAACTAATAGTTAATGAACTAATGTTAATTAATGTTAATTGTTGTACCCTAAAGCGTTACCAATTGTACTGTATACTAAAAAAGAAGAAACATTTTATCTTCAATCCCCTGTTGTCACTCCCCTCTATAAATGTTTGTCTTTTCTCCCCGATGGGCAGAGCTCCACCCCTCTCCCTCTCCCTTCTCTCTCGCCGCCTCTATTTTTCTACCCCTTTCCAACTTCCTCTCGCTTCCTTCCTGTTTATCTCTTCCTCCCTCTGTTTTTCACTTTCTCTCAATTAAAGTTAATTCAACGGGGCTTTATCGCTCGGGTAACCAAGATAGTGTTGCCAAAATGTACCACAAACATGCAAAACCAGACCTCCAAGTGTAAATACATCTCAGTCACGAATACGCAGGTTAATATTTTAGGCTCAGCGTCAGACAGATCTGCTTCAGGTATTACTGTGCTCGCACTGGTGTGCACGACCCCTGCCCGTGAGCCAAAAACAACCAAGCTGTTCTTGCGCAGTGCCTCAGTGTGGTCATGCAGACGTTTACTTAACCTCACAATAGTCCGCCTCACATCTTTCTCCGTGGCTCTGCTCCTCACACCCAGGGAAACTGCGCTCAAAAAAAAAAACAAACCCTTTGTTATACACAGGTTTAAATATTACAACAGCTTATGAAAACTAACTGTGCAGTACCATAAATGCCCTACATTGGACCCAAAAATGCGACTAACAGTCGCAGCAGTGCCATACGATGGCCATAATATACCTCAATCAAAACAGAGAACGCAGAGCAGGATGCTTTCAGTACTAGACTGTTATCACACAACAGTAAAGTGCTGCTTTCATGCAGAGTCGCAAAGGAATATCACAGGCATCATCTTGCCATTTGATGACCATATTGGCCAAGTTAGACAACATTGATTTAAATAATGGCCAAACTGACAGCAAGACTATCCTACATGTTGTCAACCCTAGCCATAAATGATGGAAAATGACCATTAGTTCCACCTTCATGCATGCAAAGGTAACGTATCTCTCAATGTATCTCGTGCTGTTGATCTCGTGTGCGTTCTCTATTTGTGAATTTCCAGATTGGAGACCCTTGTGCCCGTCGCTGGGGTGCTCAGATAACTTTTCATCCACCACAGTTTGGAGAAACTTCCTTCGGCTGGCGCAGATGTGACTTGGATTATAAGATAAAGTCTGTACAGCTGTCTCTGGTTCACAAACACATTTTCTGGAGCCTTTTCTTCAAAATATCCTGCCGGTTTGTCACGACTCGCACACTGTGTTGCGCCTGGATGCCAGATGCCAGTAACAGAGCGTGAGTTTGGAAGCCAATATGTGGTTATTATCCAGAATGGAAATAAAAACATTTGAAGAGGAGTATTAGAATGAAACATTAGGTATTAACACTGATCAGTCACAACTACCTGCCTATTGTCGTGTAAATTCCCCTTGTGCTGCTAAAATAGCTCTGTTACATTGATGTCTACTTGAATTCCTGGATGCGGAGAATCACACTCCCTTCACTAGCTTGTCTTTTTCTCATAGTGCATCCTGGTTGCATCTCTTCCCAGCTAAATAATGCACACATTAAAGCACATAACGTAAAAGGTAATGAGAATCACTGGACCAGGCCAGTTTCTGCAGGGTCTCTGAGATCTAGTTCTGACACTTACATGCCTAAAGTAGGTTCTTTTAGCAGTGGAACGAGGTTAGAATGGGCACTCTGACTGCTCTGCAGCTACAACGCGCTGTACGCAGCAGGATAGGATGCACTGTGCATTATGACACATTTTACATGCAAGTGTAACTGAAATTCTCAGTGACTTCTGCCACAGTGGCCTTTCTGTCGAGTGGTACCAGACGAGATTGCATATATTTGCCCTTGTGCGTTCATGAGCCTTGGACACCCAACACCCTGTGGCCCGTTCATGGTTTGTCCCTCCTTGTACAACATACTTGTCGCTGCGGACTGGGAGCACATGAGAAGCCTTGCCCAATCGGAGATGCTCTGACCCACTCATCTAGCCATAACTATTTGGCCCATTTCAAAGTAAGAAACTGGCGAGCCTAGTTGGGCTGAACGGCCTGTTCTCACCACTCATGTTTAACATAACATAACATGAGTGGCGAGAACAGGCCGTTCAACCCAACTAGGCTCGCCAGTTTCTTTTTACTATTGTGAATATATCACTTCAGATACTCAATGACTCAATGGTATCTAGCTTTAAGTCAAGCCTGCTCTTGAAAACTCCCAAGGATTCTGCCTCAACAATACAGTCAGGCAAGCTGTTCCACATCGAAATTACTCTTTGAGTGATGAAATATTTCCTAATATCAGTGCTAAATTTACCCTTGGTCAACTTCCATTTGTGACCCCGAGTTCTGCTAACAACGCTTGGCCGAAGGAATCCTACATAATTCACTTTGTTAATTCCTTTAACATATTAAAAGACCTCAATCAGATCACCCCTAAGTCTCCTTTTCCTAAGACTAAAGAGATTAAGGATCTTCAGCCTCTTCTCATAGCTTTCATCTTTTATACCTGGAATTAGCTTAGTAGCTCTTCTTTGAACTTTTTCTAGAGCCTCTATATCTTTCTTAAAGTATGGTCCCCAGAACTGTACACAATACTCCAGATATGGTCTGACAAATGTGTTGTACAAGAGAAGTATGGCCTCCCTGGATTTGTACTCAATACTAATGGCAATGTATACCAGCATCCGATTGGCTTTTTTAACTGCTTCGGCAGAATGGGTAGAACCTGTGAGGGTTTGGTCAACAATCACTCCCAGATCTTTTTCGTATGGAGCACATTCCAGTTTTAAACCTCCCATGAAGTAATCCTGTCTAATGTTTATGTTATGTTATGTTAAAGTCGTGCAGGTCCCATTTTTTCCTTATCCAAAGAGTTGATTATGAGAATTGACTGTTTACTTATGCTCTAAGGACTGTTTGTAAACCTTGACATGCGTTTTTGTAATGAGATAATCAACTTTATTTGCTTCATAGGTGAGTGGTTTTAATGTTTTGGCTCATCAATCTATATTATGTTCACATTAATTTTCTTCACAAATTCCCCCCCTTGCCATTATCAACTACGTTGTATATTTGCCTCATCTGTTACTGGTTTCAATGTTTTGGCTGATTGGTGTACAGCGTGTATATATTTATTTCTTTTTTACACCATTTCTATCTTTATTTATTTATTTATTTATTTGCAAATGCACTTTTTGCCCCCTGCTGACATATTCAAACAGGGAGCACAACACATTTCCCCCAATAAACAGGGAGTACCTGAACTTCCTCCATGGCGCCTGGAAGCAGATGAAACAGCAGGTGGAGGCTGCAGTGGACGAGGGTCAGAGCTGTTCGTGCAGCAGGAGGGCAGGAGCACAGCTGAAATGCTCATGGTGGTATTTTTATTATTACACTCCGCAGTGATGCTGTTAGGGTGACCTTAGAGACTCGGGTGCAGACTGGAGGTCAAAAATGAACCAAAGTTTATTTAGCAAGCGGTATCGTACGGACAGGGTTGAGAACCAGAGAGCAGGAATGCAGTACCGAATCACCGGGCAGTCGTGTAGTCAGGTAGCAGGCAGAGTTCACAGACCTGGTGGGCAGAATTTGGTACTAAATCAAAATCCAGAAACTTAAAAGTCTTCAAAGCTGGCAGAGGTTTGCGGAAGATCAAGCGCAGACGAATAAACAGAGCAGAATCCAAAAGTCAGAAACCGAGAGCAAACCGGGTCATGCACAGAACAAGCAAGCAGACAGTAAAGGCTCAAACAAAACAGGATGAAAATCAACTGCGACAATCATACAAAAACGGCACGAAACAGAAGGGTAGAAATACACATAAATAAAGGAGATGACAGGAGTCAGGTGACTGAAAGGGCAGGGGGAATGCACAGAGGGAAGGGCGAGGTAACGCGACAATTACTCAATTAATTAAGATGACAGACAGGGAACACGGAGGAGAAAGAAAAACAGGTGTGTTTGCACGGGAAACAAAGACAAACACAGAAACGCTACACATTAAGTCTTTAAATATCAAAGGGGATAACAGGAGTCAGGTTCAGACTTTTCTACGGAATAACGTAACGGATTGATAATGAACTTTGCCGTGACATTGTTTTTCAGGTGTCTTTGTAGTTACTTTCGTTTTCTCTTAAATTGTAGCAATACGTCCTTGGCTTTTAGGATTGTTATGTTTAGCCTTCATGTCAGAATGTCTTGTGCTTTTTGTGGTCTCTCTGTCTTTCAACATCTCAGCTCCATGTTGGAAATAAGTGTTCTCACTTTAACATGCTGTCCTTTGGATTTTATTGTCTCGGTATCTGTTAATCCATAAATAAAATCAATCAATCAATGAATCAATCAATCAATCAACGAAGAAACACAAAAGAAACTAAAATAAAAAGATGACAAAAAGTACAAACATTACTTGCAAGTGCTGACAGATATGGGCATATCATTGGATAGTGGGCAAAAAGGAGGTGCATGTCATTCATTAGCTAATTGAGGAAATTTGTGAAGGCCTACATATGACTGCTGTCGCCAACCACTGGTCTTGAGCTCTGAGGCAAAAATCGCTATTTACATTTCACATGTGGCACTCATTAACAATAAAGCAATAAATAATTTATTATCTTCTTTCTCTCATTTCCTGACTCCTTCCATCCCTCCATCGCACTTGAACCTGTGCATTGACTCTGTCCCTGACTCCTCTGTAAGGGCTGTGAGTCTGGCTCGGAAAGTGTCAGAGCTGCTTTGACTCATAGCTGCATTCCGCACCCTGCCCGGCTCTGACAGTTATTTGCTTGGTGTTGTCTTTTATCGAGATATTGACCGCGTCTAATACACTCCCAGTCTCTCGACGGACTGCTGTGGCCGTACGTGTCTCCATTCGCCTTATCTGTCCTTCTCTCCCTCCCTCTCTCTCTTGCTCTCAATTCCACTTCAGTTTCAAAATACACATTTCAAAATACATATTGCTTAAGCATAATTCCCAATCAAAGCACAAACAACAACACAAAAATTAAATATAACACAAATAAAAATATAACAGAAATACAGTACAGTGTGTGCTTGTGTCAACACTAATTACTAAACCGATAGAGAGACCAATAATACAGTCCTGTAAAACAGACGCGTGAAATGTAAATGTAATTACACATGGATGTATGTATGAATTGACAGGGGTTAGAGGTCACTGTTCTCCCTCAGTCTGTGACAGGCAGCTACATACAGGGTTGCCAGATTTGCACAGCACCTTTCCTCTCCAAGGAGGATTTGTAGTTGTCGGGTCTCAGGTAGGGCTGAGAGCTTTTGGGTTCATTGCAATACATTTATTAAAAAGCTGTTTTTGTTATTTATGTGGACTGTGTTTGTCACACTGGGCGAGAAAATGCAGCTCTCTCTCTTTCTCTCTCTCGCTCTCCCTCTCACTCCCTCTTGCCCTCTCTCACTCTATTTTCTCCCCCATCTCCCTGACATCCCTCTTTTCAGCCTGTCACCATCTCCTCCATACAGCCTCTTTATTTCCCCTCTCCATCACTCTCTCTCTTCACTGTTTACCTTTTCTCCCTCCATCTCTCCATTCATCAGGCCCCTGTGATGTGGTATCTCTCCTCCTCTTCTTTATTTCCCCATCACCCCTTCCGCCTCACTCCAGCACTCTCTCTCTCTCTTCTCTGTGGGGTCACCTCTCTGCAAGGCCCCTGGCTCTCTTTCTCTCTCTTCCTCTCTCTCTATCACTCTCTCCATCTGTCAGCTCAAATCTGTCTTCCTCCACAATCCCTTTCTCTCTCTATCTCTCTCTGTGACTCTCTTTCCAATTCTTCTGTGCGTCAGTAGAATGACTAACATTGAACCTCCATGTTCACTGGTGAAAGTGTGACACAATATGGCATCTGTTCTCTCTCTCTCTCTCGCTCCTCTCTTTCTCTCCTTCCCTCTTTGCCGTGCGTCTCATGTTTTAGCGAAAGACAAGAATTTAATCTTTTCTCTGTCGCCGTCAGAATCGTTTCCTCTCTCCTGTATATCATCTTCAAATTTCCCACTCAATTCAGTACACACCTATGCACAACATATTAAAAATCAAACCAGAGGAAAAAATACATCAAATGGAAGAGCCCAGAGCGAAAAATATTAAAGTCAAGTTTTCACATACCGTGAGGTAGGGATGGGAAAATGGCTTTCATAGTTACCCAAGTCAATTTTCTCAATTTTCTGAAAATGAACATTTTGTGACTCAAGTGCTTTTAGCACTGGAGTCTTCAATTAAAAACATGTAGTCATTAACTTCAATTATAACATTTGTGAGTTGATTATTTAATACCTTAACAAGGTGTGGGGCTGCTCGCAGGTTAGGTTAACTCTCTCTCTTTTGGAGTGAGGTGTGGCCTCCTCTTGTTTACTCCTTTCTTTTCACGTTTCTTTTTCGGTCGATCTGCTTTCTCCTCCTCTCTCTCTCCTCCCTCCCCCTTCCCTCCTTCCCTCTCTCCCTCCCTCCCCCATCCAGTCCAATTGAGTTCATATCGAATGGGCTTTATTGGTACAATAAAAGGTCCGGCGGTATCTGTTGCCGAAGTGCTCCAAATGCATTAAGCGGCATTACTTTAAAATAACAGCAGTCCGCCTGTCAACAAGACTTAGGTGAAGCCCAGAAGGCCTGTCTCTCCGGAGTCCACAGGAGAGAGGGAGAGAGGGTTAGAGAGAGAAAGAGAGGGAGTTTAAGATAGAGAGAAATAGGGGGAGAGAGGGCGAGGGAGTTAGAGACGGAGAAAGAGGGGTATGGAAGATATGGAGGATTGGGAGGCGTATGGAGAGACAGATAAAGGTTTATTTACTAATCTGTTATCAAATTATTACCTCCGCCAAGGAGGTTATGTTTTCACTCGTGTTTGTCTGTTTGTCTGTCTGTTGACTGGATAACTCAAAAAGTTATGAACGGTTTGGCACGAAATTTGGTAGGACAGTAGGTAGTAGTCTAAGGATGAGTTGATTAAATTTTGGAAGTGATCTGGAACATATTCTGGATTCTAGATCCGGAAGAAGTCAAAATATACCTGAAAGGAATGATTGTCCCTTATGTAATGAACAGATTTTTAATTAAGTTTCAGCATCAAGTAGAATCTACACTAATGTAGAATTGATTATAGTTGTTGGTGATAATATTCTTGTGGATCCAGAACCAATAATGCTGACATATGGCGTGGCAGCGGTATAGGCTTCACTGAGTGCCCCTCTAGTTTTTCCTTGTCTCTGCATCTAAGAATGTATTGATATGCATGTGTTCAGCATAATGTGCAGTTATAATTCTGCTCTTATTCTTTGTTTGTTACCTGATGTTTCACACGTTCCATGCCGTGATATCAGAATCCAAATGCAACTTTAAGTCATGTCTTTGAAGCACTCTGAGCTTGATAGAGTGAGAGAGGGACAGAGTGAGAAAGAGAGAGAGGGTAAGAGATGAAGATAAGTGCTGAATGAAGCTTGTCCTTGGCTCCTCTGCACATCTCTTATTGTGTTCACTGGGGGAAGATGGTAACCATTCTTAGCTTTTGTTATCAGTGATAGGCCTACTCCAATTTTATGCTTTTGTGATGTGTTTTCTTGCAATACAAAAAAAAGAATGCTCGAAAATGCATCTGAATGTTGGATTTGATAGAGAACGATGCCTAACTTTGAATTCTTTGACCGTTCCTTGGACATCTCTCTCTGGTAACCACTCTTTCTAGAGATAATGTCTGTGAGACTGCAATTTAGTGCCACAGCAATTCATTCTCTCACTGTAACACTTACATGAGAGTGCATTTGAGTTTGCATAATTTGGATTTGAAAGAGAATGATGTCTGATTTTGTTTGATTGCTCCAACTTCTCTCAGGATAACCCTCTCTGGTTACTATTTTTGTGTTTTAGTAGCGATAATGTCAGTAGTACTGCGATTTTGCACCACAGCAATATATTTTTCTTGCTGAAATAAAGCTTGCAAAAAATTGCATTTGAGTTTGAGTTTAGATTTGAGAGAAAATGATAATACGAGCTTGTATTTGATCTGCATCCGTTTCCCAGCCACTCATAAGACAGCCCTGATGCTGTATTGAAATACTTCAGCAGCACATTCTCTCACGGTTTAAATAGAGCATGCTTGATATTGCATTTGTGTTTGTGTTTGGATTTGAATAAGAATGATGTGATAATATGAGTTTGCATTTGATCTGCCCCTTTGTTTCTTCGGCCACTCCTAAAAATATCCTGATGCTGGAATGAAATACATGAGCAACACATTCTCTCGCTATGTAAATAGAACTTGCTTGATATTGCATTTGCACTTGAGCTTTGATTTGACTGAAAGATGTGATGTGATGAGCTTTCATTTGATCTGTTCTTCTGTCTCTGCAGAAAGCCCTGTCCATGCAGATAATCAGATGGGTGAGCAAGTCGATATCCAGACCGGCGGCTGGGCTATAAATCCAACGGTCTGCCCCTTTATCCACATAAATAATTAATTAAAAAAAATCTCTGTTCCTTTCTGTCTCCCACCATAATTTTATTTTATTTCTTCATGTCCTCCACTGTCCACTCAGCCGATGCCTATCCCAGAGCATCGCCGGTCCGGCGACGGTACCTGTGCTGTCGTGACGGTGCTGAAAATACGCTCTCTCTCTGTCTCTCTCTTTCTCTCGCTCTCTTGTTCCACTCCTCTACTTTGCATTTTTTTAATGGTCTCATCCTCCCTCAGTTCAGTATAATTCAGGTTGCTTTACAGGAAAGAGAAATATTTAATTTTATACTGTCACAGCTTATAATGCACTGAATACTAAACATTGACATAATGACATCAAAGACTAGAAACAAGTGAACAGTAACCTCAGTAGAAACATTTCGTTCCATATCTCTCTCGCTCTCTCTCTCTCAAATCGCTTCAATTCAATTTGCTTTATTGGCATGACAAAGCACTACAATTGTGTTGCCAAAGCATACATTATTAAACACAACAAACATCTGACACTGAACAATGCATAACATCAAAGACTCGAAAGAAGCAAATCTTAGAGAAGGCATTTCTCTTTCTCTCTCTCCATCTCTCCCTCCACTTCTTTCAAAAGTTCAATTCAATTTGCTTTATTGGCGTGACAGGGTGCTACATTTCTATTGCCAAAACATACAATACGGAACAAAACAGACGTCAACCGTGCAGGCCCTATATCATGGCCTGAATGCTAGTGTTCAGTAACCTTGCATGAAAACATTTCTTACCTCTAATTTATTTATGAATGTGTTTTGTGTTCTTATTGCGAAACATTCAAATATACAACAACATTATTACGTGCATGCCTCTCCCCCCGCCTCTTTCCCAATCCCATGTAAAAAGGCAGCCTTAGTTCGTCCTTCCTTTTACATATTAACACTCCCGACTCATCAGGAGGAACTTAAGGAGCGTATTATTTTTTACCCTCAAAATAAAACATTTTCTCTCTCCCTGCTCTTTTTTTTTTTTTTTTTTTACCCTAATTCACTTTAAACTCATTGACCTTTATTAGAATATGAGGATAGTGAGTAAGAATAGTGGCTATGCTCTACACAAACACAAGTATAACTGATGCTTAATAGCTTAAAACGGAGAAGAAGAAAAAAAAACACACAAAACAAAAAATATGAAGCGCAATGAATAAATACGTTTTTTCTACTGAGCTTGAGTCGAAAATAAAAATAAATAAGTTAAAATTATACGATACAAAAAATTTAAGAAAAAAGGTTAAATAAATGGATACAAAGTTTCAGCAGAAAGAAAATGATAATCAAGCAGTATTTCTCTTGTAACGAGATTGTCATTCTGGAGTTTCCTTACTGTTTAATATTAGCATTTAATGAAAGCACCAGAGGTGCTGATGCCTCGGTGTGTATTGCTTAGCCACTACTGATGTACAATAGTTGTACAGTAACATAAAAGCAAGCTTGAATACATAAACAGTCAATAGAGTGCGGTCCTTGTGTTAAAATCATGTGGGTGTGGCTTAACATTATGTACACAAAACGTGTATACTGAAACATGAAGTGCTACAAAAAATCAAAATTCTGGCACATTTAAAATCAAGAGAACAGTGTTTGTCACTCGTTGGCATTGTTACTTTAGCTTGGATGCACACGCTGTCGCAGTTATGATGGTAACAGACAGACAAACAAACAAACAAATACACAGACTGAGTACCGTATGCTTGCTGTGCGCATGCGCACACCGAGGCATAATAATGACCAGCCTATCTCCACTTTCAGAATGTCTCGTTTAGTAAAAGGAATCCTTGGGGGATTCCTCTCTGCATGAGTGGGAATGCAAATATTATAATGTGCGCTGGATAGTTTCCAATATGAAACAAAGAGGAACGGCTCTGGATGAATGAGGAATTCGGGGGTTTCATCCACCTCAACCGCAAACAAACTAAAGTACGTACAGCGGCGAGATAGTGCGACTGTTTGATTGAAAACCAATTCCATACGAGAAAGCGGTTCCGAACTTCAGTTTACTGCTACGACCCGCTTATGCGAAGTTCCTGCCATCCAATCCTCAAAGTTCGTCAAATACTTCCTCTTCTTAGGACCAGAAAATGTGGATGTCAGCGAGATTTGAGGGACTGGTGACAGCGGGTGCCAGCGCCAGTGAAACTGAAATTGAAGCAAGTTAGTAACTAACTAAATAAATAAATTAGCCCACGGAAAGGAAGCAGGTGCAGGCAAGCTGCGAATTGTTGCCGTGCAGCCTGACGTGGCATGAAGACCTCTATAAACTACTGCTTCATAAAGCATGACAAGCGGATTTTAATTAATTAAGTAGCCGTCTTCATTAGCCTTTAATGAAACTCAGAATTATTCAAATGATCGAGTTGCATTTAAAGTCTATCTTTGACTGCATATGCATTAAGTTATGCGGCTTAAATATTATTCATTGTCCTGTCCTTTTTAATGATCCTAGTCTCTTATTATTTAGATGTCTGGTATTTTGAAACATTTATTGACCAGTTGATGAAACCAAATATTCGCTATTTGTAATGCAATGAAATTTAATATTTTAAGCATAAAGAACCAGAGATTGAATGTCAGGGAAGGTAATTCTTGCAACTGGCCAAGCGCTGTTGAATAATGCGGTCAAGCTATCAAGGGGATCTCACAAAACCTTAGAAAACAGCCTGTTTTAGTATAAGCCAATTATTATCTTCTTTAAGCCTGCACTTTTCAGTGGACACCAGTGGCTTCATAAACGTCACCAGTGATTTAAAGGTTTCCTGGACGGGCACTTTTGAGGAGGACCTACAAACAAAATTTGATCAGTGTTGTCCAGTGAGCAGTGAAAATCCCAGCTTTATCAAGACTTTTCCCCCCCAGCCTTTCTATGACGAGTTTCATCCCTCTCTTCATACTCTTCTCTTACGTGACTCTCCTCCCCTGTCAGCCACTGTCTTCCCACTTCTATCCCCTCTCTCATTCTCTCCCGTCTTTCATTACAACCCGCTCTCCCTCCCTCTCTCCTTCTCTCCCCATGAGTGATTGATGGGGGCCTGTTAGCGGAATAAAGGAAGCTGTCGCTCAGGCCAGAACAGATGCTGTTAAACTGATGGCGATACATCAGAGACGAGTGTCGCTCTATTTATTTACGGCCGTCTCTCCTGAGCGGAGGACATGTGCTTCAACACATGCAGAAATCAAGATTTGGTTCTTATTCATAATCATACAAGAACCTTTTCCTTAAAACTAATAAAATAGTAGAAAAAATATCCAGTATTTTCATTCAAACAATTGTTTCCTTTTGATTCCTGAAAATCAATAGATCATTTATTATTACATCTTAGTGGTCTTGATGGCATCAGTCAATTATGCTTTCAATTCAAACCAACATTCTTTTTTGACGTATCTTCACGTCCATTGCAGTTCTGAATTTGTATCCACATTTATAGATAGTCAAATTGACTCTCCTCCCAATGAAAATTCTGCCAAAAGTTTTTGTTTTGCTTCGTGACATGTAGCTGAAGGTCATACTACTCTAGATTCCTTTTCATGGTGTCTTTAAACAGACTGGCAGCCATGCATAACTCATGCCTCAGTGTATGCAGAAGTGCTCATACGCACAAATATTCAGTGAGGTTAGGACAGTGACTCCAGAGCATTACTTCCAACAAGACTCACTCCGTTGCATTATATATACGCTAAAATTAAAATGCTGACTGTCAGCTTTCATTAGAGGATATGTACATTCACGTTAAGTGAACCAAACAGGAATTACAACCATTTAAAACTGTATCACAGTCAGAATAATTACAGACCTCTCCGTACATGAGAGCACACTCATGCACACATCCATGTGGCGTTTGCTGACACACACTCCCGGTCAGGTCCAAAATTTATGGCAATGATTCTGGACCTGACTGTTGGTGTTTTAACATGTCTGTCAACACAAATGTAAGAGCACATGCACACGTGTGATCTGCATGCAAATATGCATGCATGCTCTCTCGCACTTGCAGGCACTCACACACTCACATGCACACGCACACACACGCACACATACACGCACACGCACACACACACACACACACACGCGCGCACACACACACACAAATCCAAACTCCTCACCACTGCTGCAACTATACCAGCTGAGGAAGTCCATTAAGACCCCAGACATTAAGCGCTTGATTTTCAAGTAATTGTCTCTTGATTGCTTTGAGTGTTCCTTAATAACTTAATTAGCATGTGTATCTCTGGAAGTCCTTCTGTGGAGGAAACAGCAGTAAAGGGTAATGCTAGCCCTGCGGCTAGCTCCGAACAGCTTTGAGGCTGGGCTTGAGTGCTCGATGGTCTGCAGCTCTCAGCTGTTGTCTGCACGCACTGACCTACTGGTGCTCGACCATGAAGTTCACTCCAGAGCCACACTACATTAACCACAATGCACCAGTTATTCCTCAAAGTCTGTCTTTATGTTAGAGTCTGTTGTGGAATGACCTTGGATGGGTCCCAATGCTTGAAAAATGCATCCTTCACATCTTTTGTCTCCTCCCATCCATAATTTCAGGTAGAAGAAGCATAGACGTTGATGAAAAGACACTATATTTGGACTTACCCTCATCAGGAGTTTCTGGAGAAACGCTACATTAACCACAATGCACCAGTCATTCCACTGAGTCTCTTTTAATGTTAGATACTGTTGCGGAATCCCCATGTCATAACGTTCGTAACCCAAGAGCCAGACCACATCAACCGCAATTCACCTGTCGTTCCACGAAGCCTGTTTTTATGTTAGATACTGCTGTAGAATTACCATGTCATGAGGTTTAATCCCCTGAGCCGCACCGCATTAACCACAATGTCCCAGTAATTCCACAGGATATGGCATTATGGCTGACTTCGATTGTAACTTGGGTATGAATGTGATTTTGGGAAAATTCATCCATTTGCTGCTCATTATGTGGGTGCAGAAAGAATTTCACTCAAACAAACTTATTTATGATTGAGTTGGTATGCCAGCTAGCTAGCAAGCAATTTTGTTCACGAATAAAATATTTTATAGTTTGGATGCAAACATGACGTTTGCTGGGTTGACTAATCCTGTCAGAAGCCTATTCCTCGCATAAAATTGATAAAACAACCTATAAATCCTGCAGCATAGGATGTGCTCAACGCCATCTTAAAGAGAGTATGGAAAGTGGCTGGTGTCCCCGTATGGTGGGTTCGACTCGAGAAGGGGTCAAGGGTTCATTGTGTCTGAAGTTCTCGGAACCCCAACAAACTTGCGTCATTTGATTGAAACTCTGCTGAGTCACTTACAAACTTACAGTTTATGTCAGCCTAAGTGAGATACAGCCAGAGCCAGGATAATTGACACCCTTGACAAAAATGATGAAAAATGTGTGAAAAAAATGATTATAATATATGGATTGAATTCAATGAACTTAACTGCACACAAATATTACTTAATTTAACTTTGTTTGATTTTATTTGCAATAATTGTTAGATGTGTTTTTTGCACCCGTGGTTTTCATAAAAAAATAGATTACTTAAAGTGCACCTATTATGGTTTTTCATTATTTTATTGTCTTCGTATGAATCATATAGTTTTCATGCGCATTTATAAGGTTTGTGTTGGGAAAAAACTCAAAGTCACGTCCAGAAGAAGCGCTCTCTGCCGCAAAACACACGGCGCTGGAACTGACTGAAATGCCCCAATAGTTTCTGGCCATTTTTTTCATCAATTGTTAATGTCACTATTTGAATTTTCGCGCCATGTAGACAGTTTTGCACGCCCTTGAATCAGGGCTACTCCCACGAGGCTACACTGGTATTTGTTTTTAGAGCTCATTTACACTCTGGAGCGGAAATCCATTTATGGTAAGGGGCGTGACACTTCCCGGCACACGCGCAAACGGTGGACCAATCACAAGTGAGTGACCAATCACAGCACACTGGGGTTTTCGGGAGGGCGGGGACAGGACTTCAACGGAGCGTTTCACAGACAGGTACTGCAGAAATGGCCAGCATGAGAAAACTCAAGTGCTTTCTTTTTTTCTTTGAACAATGACGCATTTAAACCTTTTTTCTAGACCTTTTTTCAAGAATACAAGAATGACCAATGAAACATCACATAATCGGTATACTTTAAAGTGGGATTGGGCAACTTTTTTTCAATCCCCCTAAAAGCATTTTCACTGAAGAGGTAAAATGAAATTGGCACAATTTTATTTTGAATTTAAGAACAAGCAAAAGCCCCTGCAATGATGTGCAGTGCATATTAATATCACAGCTTGATAAATGTTTTTGCTTCTCACAGACAGGTAACTATAGCAAGGGCTGGCGTCAGTGCGGAGGGGTGAGAACCTTCAGAAGTAAACATTCGGAGAAAACATGCAAGTTTGTTCATTCATTTAGCCCATAATAGAGACATGAAAGCAGATATAAATTCTTGAATATGCGTTCAGATAGGCAAACTGGGTTGGTTGAATGTTTATGTTCAAACAAAATGAAAAAACTGAACGATAGAGACGGTGATAAAATATTTTCATATGAAATAGGTCAGCCTGACAGCCAGCCCATCTGAATATGGTTGTAAGGCTGGTTGCTTATGTAGTAGCTTCGGCTACTGTTGCTAATGGAAAGACAGCCCTCCAGAAATTAAAATACAAATTTATTCAGGTAGTACCCAATGCAACTAAATAAAAATTACACAAGCATAAGTATTGTGTGATCAAATTTGAATGTTTAACATTTCACATTTATCACATGATTATCATACTTTTCCAACATCCCAGCTCATGACATATGTTTGACATTACCCAGGGTTAACACATTGGCTGAGGGCATGGGGAAAAAATTGCTCCATGTTACATCTCCCTGTTAATATTTAGACTAAAACTGAATACGAAGTGTGATGTTGTTTAAATCAATATGGCTTAATGCTGAAGCGAGCTATCTAAGTGCTACTCTTATGACTAAGTTAATATTACATCGCTAGCTAGCTAGCGTGCAGGCAGTACCTTTCCATTACCAAATGTAACATTAGTTTGTTAGTTAGCGAGCTAACGTTAGCTAGCTACTCAGTTGACTGTGAATTCGGAAACTGTTGCCAATTCAAATGCGAATGTGTATGACCCACTGACCGGCTGAGTAGCAGAGTGATGGAGTTAGCTCAATGCTAACATATAATGGGACTTACTGGAACAGAAATTATGTTTATTTTCTATTAAATTGCTTGATTCAGTTATGCGATCAACAGAATCTTATTCTCATAGTCGTCTCATCTGAAAGTTATAAAACAAAATGAGTAAATTATGGATTTGTTGCTCGCACAGCTTGCAACAAACCCAAACTTTACTCAACTCCTTTCATTACTTTCAAATGACACGACCACTCAAGTAAGATGCTCTGTTTATCATATCGCAGTACGACAGTAGAAAGTGCCATTGGGGACTGCTATCGATAGCAACTGCGGAAAACAAAAGCTCTATCCTCCTCCACTACTGGTTGTGCAATGGTTGACGTGCTTTCTTTGAACCGTAAATTGAGCCTTTATTTTCCCGGGAGATCATACCTGGTGGCAGACCTTTTCCATAAACTGTTCCCTTGCCACTGACACTTCACTGCCGAGAGTTATAGGATTTTGAAAAGATGCACAATCCACCAGGAAATGGAAGAAGCCGGCAACGTAGCTACAGATAGGTAACTTAGGCTTGGGAGCTCCCGTGTCTGAAGACGCATTAGGCAGCTAGAGCACTCCAGCGGCCATGGTCGACATCTATTCTCAATGAGTCACTCCAGCGTTCATCCATGGGGCGCAGGTCCCTCTCCACCGTCTGATGCCAGTTCATCTTGGGTCGTCCTTTCTATCTCTGCCCCTGAGGAGGCCAGTGGAGGGCCTGGTTAGCAGGCCTGGATGATGGTAATCTGACAACATGCCCCAGCCTACCAGGCTGTCTCTCGCAAATGACGTGTCACTGGTAGTTGATTAGAGCACGTTGTAACTTCTTCATTGCAATATCACATGAGAGGGAGTGATGTTGTTGCTGAATATCATCACGGCTGCGATGCGGTTGTGGGCACGAGGCCACAGGCTGAGTGCCGAAGATAACACGGCCGTGATGATATTCAGCAACAACATCACATCCTCAAGTGTGATATTGCTGTTAAACAACGGTTCTACAAACGCCACTTATTAGTTGATGACAATAATCGACAACAGATCATAATTTCTTTCTTTATTTAATCAGTTATGTGGCTTCGCCAGAGTAAATAGTTCCACAGATGGATCGGGACTTGACTGTTGCTAACAATGTAGCGCTAGGTTTGTGGTTGGCAGTTATTATAATTAACGGTTATTAAAACACCTGTGAGCGGAGTGATTTTGCTGTTATATATGATGTTGTACTATATCATCAGCGCTCGTGGAATGCCTCTCCTTTAATCAAATAACTCGGTCGGAACTAACTGTTGATAAAGTGCGTTTTATACATTGTCTCTTCCATCATCCTGCTTCGCGTTAGGGAGCAAGAGATCGGAAGCTCATCATCAATGCAGACTCACTATTGGTGGGTTTCACAGTCCACTCCTACTTGGTGTTACCTGGATTGAGACAGACTTCAACAAGGCGGTTCCTTCCTCTGCACGAACTTGCAATTGGAGGGGGAGTGGGTAGAACGAGGATGTAGAGGGTGATTTGGGATTGGGCCAATATTGCATCGTGAAAGCAAGGCTTAAAGGGAACTGATCCAGACACTGATGGTGCCATTATTCTATTGCTATTACACGGTTCAATGGACAAGGATTTCAAAATGATAAAGCAAAAAAGTTGTATATTGGTACTTTAATAAAGAAATATTAAAACATCAAAAAATTCTCAAGTGAAAGTGTATAGTTTGCCCAAATGTATGAATTTAATATGGATTATTTACTCTGTTGTGTTTCACCTTCACTTTTATCAAGGGCATCAGTAATTCTCGATCTGACTGTACTTCTGTAGAAATGCTATGCCAGCGGTGCTTTCGCCAGTCGGCTAAAAGCGTCCGCTAAGTGACTAAATTGCAGATTGTGAGCTCGAGCGGTTTTGACACTGAGCAAAGGCAGATCTCTGAGTCCATCCAATTCTTAAGGGCTCTTTTGGCTTGCAAAGACTCTCAGCGTTCGACGCTGTCAAAGACTGTGACAAGTTTCCCAGCTTTCTCAAAAAATATATGCGTATTTTTAAAAACCATTCAGCGTGTATTGTTTTTGTGCTTGAGCATTAAGTGCATTAATAATTGATGGTTTTTAAACAAAATGCTTGAATAGGAACCTTGTCGGAACAGCTGAACTAGCTTTTGTTTACCTCTCTTTGTCTCACTCCTTGTCTGTCTGTCAACCTGCCCGGCTATCTTTTCGACTTCTTGCCTGTCTAACTATCTCTACACCCATCTGTCACGTAATTGGTCTGAAAGCCTTCTCTCATGCCTTCGGTTCTTGTCAGGCCGGGAGCCTGCCGGGATGTGTGTGTGCGTCCCAATCCGTGCCGGTCTCATCGACTGTGGAGCATCAGCAGTGTGTACAATAAGAGCCGTACCTCAGGTCACTGGGTAAACATGTCCAGAAGCCGCAGTCATCCTGCTGACCGATACTGGAGGAGATTTTTGATGTTAACTAACCACCTCAGGCTCTGAACCTACTGGCGCCAGGGAAAATTCTTTTTAAAAAAATTTCTGGGACCCCAAACAGGTCAGCTATCACTGTGTAATGCATTATCTATCCATCTAATCATCTTCTATGTAACTGTCTCATTCGGGCTTAGCGAGCTAGCGTCTATCACAGCATCCAGTGGCGCTTATTTTTCAACAATCCTCAACGATCAGTGGACATCTCTGCGGACAGTGGGTGGAAACCGGAGTTCCCAGGGGAGGCCTGAGCAAAAACAGGGTCACACAAGTACACTCTACATGGGAAGGGCCGTGAACCCATGACCCTCTCTCAGTGAGGGTCACACAAGTACACTCTACATGGGAAGGACCGTGAACCCGTGACCCTCTCTCAGTGAGGGTCACACAAGTACACTCTACATGGGAAGGGCCGTGAACCCGTGACCCTCTCTCAGTGAGGGTCACACAAGTACACCCTACACGGGACGGGCCGTGAACCCACGACCCTCTCTCAGTGAGGGTCACACAAGTACACTCTACACGGGACGGGCCGTGAACCCGTGACCCTCTCTCAGTGAGGGTCACACAAGTACACTCTACACGGGACGGGCCATGAACCCGTGACCCTCTCTCAGTGAGTTGATGCCGCGCTACCCAGTGCACTGCGTAATGCCGTTTGTAGACATTATGGCTCATCAGTTTCTGTGCGAGAGACGTCAGGGATTAGTGACAGACTCAGGAGATATTGGGGGGGGTTAAGTAGCAGGGAGATATGGCGGGTTATCGGCGGTGGAGGGATGGGGAGGGTGGGGGGTTGGGGGGCAAGAGTCAGGAGAATTAGCGAGCTAATCCTGCCTCTTATGTCTGCTTAGCTTTCCCAGCTCTGTCTCTCTGTGTGTTTTTGTGCCAGTCGCTCCGTCTGACTTTTTCTGCTCAATATCTCCTTTCCAATTCAGGGCATCCTTATCGCCATGACGAATTTGTGATACAGTAGAAATGTAACAGTAACAATGAATAATACATTCGGATAATATATGGATGGTAGCACAGTAATGGATATATATGATTCTGTGTGTGTGTGCGTGAGCGTCTGAGAGTGTGCACGCAAGTGTGTGTGTGTGTGCGAGCGTCTGAGAGTGTGCACGCAAGTGTGTGTGTGCGAGTGCATCTCGGTCTCCATTTCTGTCATATTCTGAATTAAAATTCAAGAGAGCTTTATTGGCATGGCAGGGAAGGAAAGTTTCTCTCACTCTGTTTTTGTCAATTTTTATATTTCAAAATGCTCTGCTTGCATGACTTTTTTTCAAATGCATAATACCGAAACATAATACTCAGAATAATAACAACAATTTGAAAATAACAATAAACATAAATATTGAAATATTACATATCGTCAGCCTGCTGATAAACCTTGTATCTTCAAAATAATAAACTTTACAGGAGAGTGTAAAAAATGTTTAATTTTGCATGTAAGAATGCAGTTGAGCTGTGTCCGGGTAGGATGACTATTTTTCTTCTAAGAATGTATCCAATCAATAAAATTTTGTATTTTGCAATGTTGTGGACATATGAGTTTTTGTTTCTTATCAAATTGGAGATACGAGGTTTTATCAGCAAGCCAACGATATACACAAGTACTACTGCTAATAGTGATTACACTAATACAACTACTGCCAATCATGACAGTACTATTAAATAATAATTCAAGTAAATACATTCTATAGTACATCATATTACTGATTTTTGGGTGTTTACATCTATATTGTGTGAACGGTAAGTCCATTGTGGCGAGCAGAGCCAAAATTAATAATCTTGTGACTCTATGACACTAATGGGTCTGACCGTATTTATTATACAGTGATATAATATGTCTAATATAATGTTATATTAACTAATATTAATTAATATCACATTATTCAATATTAATAGCGGTAACACTTTACAAATAAAGTTAAATTAGTTAACGCAGTAATAAGCATTAACTACCAATTAATTAACAGTTAACCAATACATCAGAGAGCTAAGTAAGCATTGGATATGGATATGGCTTAGGGCTTTTGATGGATAGGGCTTTTGTTTAGGTTTCAGAATATGAGATGTGGGTTTTATTTTCATAGTTTTATTATCTGTCATTACGGGCTGGGGTGAGGGGGTGGGGGGTTGTTGTTGTTTTTTTTTTTTCTCATTGTTCCATCTACCTGCCCTGACACTACAGGTAGAAAATAGCAGCTTTGCTAAACCTGGCACAGTGCATCTCTCCTGGTTTTATACAAGGTTAATGTTTTTAATTGTGCGCTGTCCCTGTTTAAATAAATAAATTACAAAATTAAAAATGACTAAAGGTAACCTTAACTTACCATTTATTGATGCTCTTTGACATCCTTATTATGAAGTTGAAAACGTCCCTTAAGAGTCCCTTAACTGACACCTCAAACTATCAAACTATTCAATAACGTATGAATTAATACCTTAGTTAACATGAACACCATTAGTACATGATTAGTAGACCCATTAGTTTACTGTTTATTAACTAATGAATGAATGAATGAATGAATGAATTATTTAATTAATGCTTCTTACTGCCTTAGCTAATGCTAATTAATGTATTATTGTAAAGTGTTATCTTAATAGCCTGTCTCTGCTTGTCAGCCTCGGTGAAACTCTTCATGCACCATTCACTCTCTTTTCCTGTTTGTCTGTTGTATTCACACTGAAATTTCTTCATCATAATGATGCATTTTTTATTGCCAAAGCATATAAACACTGCGTAACCAGTAATGGCTAAGGGGGGAACAGAAAAGTAGAATGATTGGTTTAGACTGTAAAGACTAAATTGCCCAAGACAAGATTGTAAACATTAAAAAAGCAACCTGCAGTAGAGGTTGTCCAAATTGCTTAGAAAATTTCCATACTGAAAGAAAAATGGTTATATGAAAAAAACAATCTACTTAATGGAATTAAAGAGTGAATCAAAGGCAGCCTCGACAGTGCTTTAGATTTGAGATGAAACTCTACGGCAGAGTCGCTCTGAGTTTCACTCGGCGTTCTCGCTGACCTCTCTCTCTCTCTCTCTCTCTCTCTCTCTCTCTCTCTCTCTCTCTCTATCTCTTTTCTCTAACTCTCACTCTCTCTCTCTAGCTATATCTCGCTCCTTCTCTCTCACTCTCAATCTTCCTGAGGTGAGGATAATGTGCTATGCTCACTTCACGATGACATGCTGAGTCTCTACCCATGACTTTTTTTAGAATGTTATCTATCTATCTATCTATCTATCTATATTTGGCTGTTTCTATCCGTTTGAATCTATCCCGTCTATCTATCTATCTATCTACATTTGGCTCGACCGACATTTGTTTGTGACCGACATTCTTATGCTGATGGGACGTCACCACTGGCTGACATAGAATTTTGAGAGAAAGAAAGGCGTTTTCTTCAAAGGGGTGAAAGGGATTTTAAAATTCAGTTCTCTCTCTCTTTCTCCCTCTATTACACTCTCTGTGTGTCTTTCTCTCGCTCTTTTTCAGCTTTATTCTTTATTCATCTCTTTCTCTCTCTCTCTCGATGTCTGTCTGTCTGTCTGTCGGCACATAGGACCGAGTATTAACCCTACTCAGATACAAATATTCCCTCTCTGTGGGAGGCTTCAGATCTCCAGCTCAGTGAAATATATGAGGGTGTGTGTGTGTGTGTGTGTGTGTGTGTGTGTGTGAGAGAGAGAGTGTGTGCGTGTGCAAGTGTGTGTGAGTGTGTGTGTGTCAGTGTGTGTGTGCGTGTGTGTGTGTGCGTGTGTGTTTGAGTGTGTGTGTGAGTCTGTCCTAAAAACTGTCTCGGGGGTTTAAGAGGAAGTGCTTCTCAGCTGGGTTCCTGTTTGACGTTCGGTCCAGGGAGGGGGCCCTGTAGGGTGGCATCTGGCATCGGCCCGTGGGGAGAAAAGCGCGCTCCGCTGACGGTTCCCGGGAATCGATCCTCACATCCAATTTAGACCACCCCCCTTCCCGACATAATGAAGTTAAAGGCTTGTATAAATAATAATAATAATAAAAAAGGCTCCAGATTAGTTTTCGATAGAAATTCCATTCCCCTTACTCTTGCCAGCTTGTGGGAGGGAGGATGTGGGGGTGGGGGGTGGGGGGCTCTATTGATTTGGGATGTTATTAGAGTTCTCATTTTATTTCAGATATCATTTCATTTCTCTCTCACGCTATCATTGTCTCCTCACAGCTTAGCTCTTGTATGGTTTATAGTTCTGCTCAGCTCCCTCCGTGCAGTGCTGGTGATGTCAGTACATCTGCACATGCAAATGCATCAGGTCTGAGTGGATGCAGAGATGTGTGTGTGTGTGTGTGTGTGTGTGTGTGACCTTACAGGACAATTCTGTGGTTATGTACAGTATAGTTGAGAGTTTGTGTGTTTGTGTGTGTGTGTGTGTGTGTCTATGAATTCATGTGTTTTTGTTTGGATAGGATATTCCCAGTTTCCTGCATTTGTGCATTTTTGTGTTTGTATTAGTGTCTATCTGTGTGTTCATGAACGTGTTTGTGTGTTTTAGTGTGTTTGTACAGCCAGCGGCAACCAGACTGCAGTAATGGAATCCTCTTCTTTTTCTCTGTGTTTGATTCGCTTTATTATGTATACTGCTTTTGGTCACACACACACACACACACACACACACTTACACACACTTGCACACACACACTGACACACATGCACTCAAACATACATACAGACAGACACACACACCCTTCCACTCACAAATACACTCACACCTATGCATACACATATACACAGGAACTCACACACATACATTCACACACACATACTCAAGCACACAAAACACACACACACACACACACACACACACTTAGATACTTGCACATGTTCACACACTTGACTGGATTACATCTGCATCACACACACACATGCGCGCACACACGTGCATACTCACACACATGCATGCACCTACTTCTTACGTACACTTATACGAACACACTAGACAGGGTTTGATCACCACACACACACACACTTACACACACACACGTGCACACATGCAGGCACACATACTTACACACACTTGGCAGAATTACATCACCACACACACACACACACACACACACACACACACACACACACACACCCCACTGGGGTTAGTTTGCTCTCTCCTCCTGTAATGTAATCTCCCCCGAGATGCTGAAATAAACATTAACCTCTGAGAGCCCTGGAGACGGCCCTGTTCTGTGTGACACTCCATCTCACCGACCAATGGGGAGAGAGGAAGGCGATTTGAAGAAAAAAGGTCCGTGGTGTCCCCATGTCAAAGAGTAGGGCGCGAGGGAGAGAGAGAGAGAGAGAGAGAGAGTGTGAGAGGGAGGGAGAGAGAGAAAGGGAGGTAATATCGCACATTTTAAATGGCGCAGAAAGCCATCTCAGAACGCTGACTAATGGTGCATGAAGAAGCCGGAAAATTCGGTAGAGCACAAACTATTGTTTTACTGGGATTTTAATAACGGCCCTGCGATGAAGCCAATTACATTTTGGCCCCAGATTAGAGTGACACTGACAGTAAACATCGACCGAAATCATATTAATTTTGCCGCAGCAGCCAAAAAATAATGATTTTTTTTAATATAGTGAGCAAGCGCAGTACAGTGATAATGAAAAGTGCTCACTGTTTTATTGTGTGATTAGTTTGGCTGGATAAATATTATACTCATGGCTCTGAGTGTGAGCCCCAGTGCCTATCAAAGATACCCTGTGTAACTGACCTTCATACTGTGCATTCCCACACACACACACACACACACACACACACACACATCAATGCACATACACTCACACGCTCACACATATACACACACGCACACGTACACACATTCACACACACATGCAAACACACACACACAAACACGCTCAAACATCAATGCATGTACACCCGCTCACACATATACACACACACACACACACACACACACACACATCAATGCACATACACTCACAAGCTCACACATATGCACACACACATAAACACACATGCATACATAAACACACGCACTTGCAAACACACACTCACACACACACTCACGCATTCAAAGACATACTAGTATGCTGACACACACATGAACACAAAGATACACACACTCACACTCTTCGCATACGTACATGTACACATGCTTACATACACACACACACACACACACACACACACACACTTACATGCTAATACACGCACACATGCACACATACACACTCTCACACACACATCCATGCACATGCAAGCATATACACACACACTCATTCACACTCACAAATATATACACATACACACACACTCACATGCTTACGAATTCACACATACACACGTATGCACATACACACACATATGCCTGCACGCACTGAAACTCACGTGCTACCTTTAATGCAGTACTACACCATTAATGCTCCAAACCTTAATTATGTACTTCCATCGGCTTGACGAAGACGTGGAGAGAGAGAGAGCGAGAGAGAGAGAGAGCAGGGAGCAGGGAGCTGACGATGACTTCATACCCAGTGCTGGATCATCTCTCAGTGCCGTTAGCCGTGTCATTAGCGCAGGGGTCTGCATTAGAGCAGCAGACTGTGAGAGATGGGGGTCTCTCTGCAGCCAGAGTCAACACACAATCTATCTCACCCCCCCCCATTCCAGCACAGCCCTCAAAACTGTTCACCTCTCTGGCCATTCCAGCACAGCCCTCAGAACTATTCACCCCTCTCGCCAATCCAGCAGGGTCTTAAAATCTATTCTACCAGCGAATTCAGCATTTTGATTGGTTAACACCAAGTATCTATTCACCGGTAAACTACCTCGCACTGGGTCAAGACCAGAGTTGCCAAGTCCGCTTATAATACGCAACTTTTGGCTTCTTTTTTCCTGAAGTCGCTAGAAAAAATTACGGGTCGCGGATAGCGGTTTTTTTGGGCTTGTTTTTAAAAATATGGTTGCTTGTAAGAGAAGTGTAACAAGTGACCTAATTGTTACACTTTTATGGTTGCTATTTCCCCCCGATTCATTGATTGACTCTGTCTGCTCACAGCCTCACGAGCAATGAGAGAGAACCCGTCCTCCCTCCTCGCCCCTTGCTCAACTAAATGAAAGATAATCCCCCCGCTCAACAAAACAAAAGAGATTCCACCCCAGGTCTACACCGTCTTAGTATTGTCTAATTTATATTGCGCTTGTTTTTGAAGCTGCGGTCGCTTATTTGTCTAATCAGAGTTGGCAACCCTGAGTCCTAGTCATGATTACGCTGACAAAATAAGGCTACAGTTTTCGTACAATCTTACTCGCTAGCGAGCCAGTTGGCTACCTAGCTAGCAATAATATAGCTAGTGCGCCAATGTATTTAGCTACACAGCCAACTGGCTAGCGAGCTAAAAAGGCTGCAGTTTGCTTTCAATGTGTACACTGTCATACTCATTAGCGAGCTAGTTGGCTTCCTAGCTAGCAAGCCAAAGTGATATTGAACTGTGTGTCATAGACTGTGTTAACATGCACACCATATTCCGATTAAGGTCCATATTCGGGTTAAGGTAATATTCCGAATAAGCTGTTTATATGCGCTGAGCGATGGGAATATTCCGTTTACATGTTAATTAGCATGTCCACCACTTTGGTCCAATCTCAACACCGGGTTTTCAGCAAATATAACGCTCGAAAGTAATCGTCATGGCTTTTGTTGCCTTCTGTTAGAGCTTCAAAGCAGACATTGACTCCACTCTCTTGGCCACTGCCATCGCCAGCGGTCTCTGTCCCAGAATTTCATCCATGACCGCGAAATAAATGAAACTGGCTGGATTAGGGCCGCTGGTATTGTTTTGTTTTTGGCTGTGGCTATTTTTACGCCAGTCGTGAGCTTACTGTAATTTGCTATTCTTACGAACTTCCGTATCCGCATGCGCAATGGGAAATTCGGCTTCGGAAAAAATTGCTACTCAACTGGGTTGAAAACATCCCGCTTTCGCTGCGTGCCTTGTGGTTAACATTACTAGACCGGCTAGCCTGCTTATTTACTTTAAGTTACAGTCAGGATGTCCTCTACTCAAGTTAGGCAGGGTTAGTT